>CM077089.1:75084416-75616261 GCA_039513925.1 Platanthera zijinensis | reverse complement strand
CAATGAAAGCTGCTTGTATATATGTATTGTTGATTCTTTTCTGTTTTATTATTTTTTTTTTGGTTTTGATGTTTTTTTTTTGTTTTTTTTATTTTTTGTTTATTTTTTTGCTGACAAAGTAGTGATAAGGAGATGTGTTTCTTCTGAAGAAGGAGTTGATATTTTAAAACACTTACATGAAGGTCCGACTAGTGGTCTCTATCAAGATGCTCGCACCGCTCATAAGGTGCTTTGTGCGGGTTTTATTGGCCTAACCGATTTAAAGACGCGCAAGCCTTTGTAAGTAGGTGTGATAGTTGCCAACGTCGTGCAACATTTCCAATAAAAATGAAATGGCGCAAAATTATTTCCTTGCGTGCAAAATTTTTGACCACTAGGGGATCAATTTTGTTGGCCCCCTTCTTCTAGCTTTAGAAATAAGTATATTTTAGTTGCCGTTGATTATGTTTCACGTTGGGCCGAAGCCCAAGATCTTTCTACGAATGACTCCCGAGTTGTAGTTATATTTTTGAAAAAATTATATTATCGATTCGGTACACCGCACGCTATCGTTTGTGACAAGGGTTCCCATTTCTGTAACACACAGTTTTCCAAAATTCTTATTAAATACGGCGTTACACATAAGCTTTCAACTTCCTTCCACCCCCAAACTAACGGATAAGTCGAAGTAGTGAATAGAGAAATAAAAAGAATTTTAGAAAAGACTGTTTCAACTTCTAGGAAAGACTGGTCAGCCAAATTAGACGATGCTCTATGGGCCTACCGAACAACATACAAAAGCGCCCTCGGATGTACGCCGTATCGATTGGTTTATGGAAAATCATGCAATTTACCTGTAGAACTCAAGCACCGCTCTTTTTGGGCCTTAAGGTTTTTATATTTCGATCCCCATTCCGTCAGCGACCTTAGAAAATTTCTACTCAACGAACTCGATGAGTGGTGCTCTTAGGCATACGAGAATAACAAATTTTATAAAGAGCGGACGAAGCGTTTGCACGATAAAAAATTAAGGCATCTGAAAACCTTTAGCCGGGCGACTAGGTTCTTCTTTATAATTATCGATTATGTTTATTTCCTGGAAAATTAAAGTCATGATGGTCTGGGCCCTTTACTGTTTTAGATGTTTTTCCTTATGGTACTGTTTTGATTTCACACCTTGATAAGGGTAATTTCAAAGTGAATGGACAGCATCTTAAACTATATTTCTGTGGTGATGTTAGTCCTAACTGTGTTAACTCTATCCTCCATGATTTGACTTTTGAATAGTTTAAAACTTGTTGAACTTTGAAGAATATTTTTGGAATAATATTTTTTGGACAAAATTTTTTTGATGCGTCGAGCTCAAACGACGCTTTAAACAAAGGGCGCTCTTGGGAGGCAACCCTTCTGTTTTCTTTATTTTATAATTTTTTCCACGAATGGCTCCGACAAGTTGATGCTCATGCGATGGCCTGCTCCAAAGTTGTTGAATCCATCACGAAGTCCAAAGAAGACATTTGGGGGAGCGGCATCACTCAGGTTTCGCAGCGAATAAATCTGGGGAAGTACCTATTTTTCAATTATGTTTTTCAATTCTGTAATTTAATTTTCTCTCACTTTCAACCTCCTTATCCATTGATGATAATGTCCATTTGAAGCTTGGGGGAGGACTTTCTCCTTCTTTTTGCTTTGTGTATGTATTTTGTTTTGTGAATACTTTTCAAAAATAAAAAAATAGAAAATATTTCCAAAATCCAAAAAAGAGAATATTTCAAATTAAAAAAAATATATGCTTCTTATTTTTTACTTTAATAGTTTAGATGTTTTGGTATTTAATAATAGTACCCCTTGTTTTTGATTTGTTTTTCTCAAAATCTGATTTAAGCTTCTTATTTAATTATAATATTTCTAATCGTCCTTTTTAATTATGTTTAACAAGCAAAATATTGGCTATGCTGTGTTTCTAATTCGCGGTAGCATGTTAACGTAAAACTTTTTTTTCTAAAACTCACATTTCTATTATGGTTTTCGTTTTTTATCCTCTTTACTTTCTCAAAATTCATCATCCACTATTTTCCTTCTCATTTTGGATAATTTTTGTAAGGTCAACTTTTGAATAGCGTAGTAAATGTGAACAATCTAAGTCACCTATTATTTCTATTTTCAAGATATTTTCATCAATCTTTTTTTATTATCCAGGACTTGCTTTTTTGAAATTTTTTAAATATATGTTTTAAATAAATTTAAAAGCATGAAAATGATTTAGGCCATTTTTGTTTTCGTTTGAGCTTTCCTGCCAACCTAAAAACTTTCACCACTAGTTAGCCGCTTTTGAGCCTTTTTTCCAATTTCATTTGATAGCTCCTCGTCTCATATCATTTTCACCAAAGAAAAAATTTCCAACCTATCTAATCACACTAGCTTTTTTGAGTATCATAAAAAACTTTCATGTTTATGTTATGTTATTTTTTGATATTTTTGGAGAAGTTTTTGAAAAAAGTTTGCTTAAAAAAATTGTTTATTTTTGTTTGGCCAATTCAAAATTAAAATAAAAAAATCTATAGCCTTTGTTTTGAAAAAAGAAAAAAAATGGAAAAGAAAAAAAAAGAAAGAAAAAATATTTTTGTTTAAAATGAATTTTTTTGAAACTCTTTGTTTTGGTTTAGTGTGATTTTAAGCCTCCCTATTTATCTTTGAATTCCATTCCTAATCATAATCCTAAACCAAATGCTTCGGTCCTATTAAGTCCCTTCGATTCATGCTTTTGAATTTTATTTAATAACAAAGAACAAAAGAAAAGTAAATCAGTATTAGTTTTGGATTTAAACATAGATTTTTGTTATTTAATTGATATAATCATAATGTGTTGCTTGGATCTAATAACAACTCAATGCATTTTTTCATTTTCGTTGCTTTACTTTAATCTATTTAAAGAATTTTGTCAAAATTTTGGATGGTTTATTTTTGTTAGTACAGTTTATAAATTGTAAACCATACCTAAATAATTGTTTTAGATTTACATTTCACCTTCTCCCTACTTAGAATTTCGCGTAGTACTTATGTTAGCATAATTAGAATCATTTCATTAGCCACCATTTTAAGATTATCTAGTTTTTATATCTTTGATTTGAGACAAGCAAAACTTAAGCTTGGGGAAATTTGATAGTATATTTTGTAGTCTAAACTATTAGGGGGTTTTTTTCCTTGTTTTTATCATGTTTATCTTGTTTTATAAGCTTATTTTTATCTTTCTTATGTAAATATTATTTCCACTAACATTTTCTTATCTTTTTGCAGGTTTCCTGAAAATTGGCCAAAATTGACCTGACACGCCCCCCTGTCACACCCTTCCTGGGACTCTCAGAGGGCGTGTCACCAGATCCCGAGGAAGCCTGCTGATAGAGGACAAATAATAGGAAAAATAGCTCTCACGCCCCCTAACACGCCCTCACTGTGCGTGTCCCAGGGCGTGACACAGGTGTGTCGCCCTCTGCCCGAAGTCTGCCGCAGTATTTAATGCAATATAACTTCAGCACGCCAACCATACCTGTCATGCCCCTAATTACGGTCGTGACCCAGGGCGTGACCACCCCTTTTCCAAGACTGATGGAATTTCGACAAATGATTGAGACTTGACGTGCATGTCACGCCCCTCTACACGGGTGTTACCCAGGGCGTGTCCACCGACATACAGAAGCAATCATCATTCCCGCTAGAATCTAGAACTCGAGGTCAACCCCGTACCTGTCACGCCCCTTGACATGCTCCCCCTAGGGCGTGTCAGAGGGCATGACCAACCGTGAAAAATTCTATAAATTCAGATGATCCCCCTACATTTCAGAAGAAGCTTGGGATGAGAGGGGAGGTGCTGCCCCTTTGTTTCTTATTCTTTTTATGCTTTTTCTCCCTCTCTCTCTCTCTTTCTAATTTTTTGTTTTCTTAACCCTAATTTTGTTTTAGATTTTGTATTAGCTTTGTACTTCATTTGTAGCCTAGTGTTAATGTTAGCTTAGCCTTTTATTTAATTACAATTTTAATTTCCATGCAAATGTAGCTCCTCCATTTCAAGTTGTAGCCTTCCCTTAATATTAATATAAAAGTGTTGTTTCTTCTCTCCTTGTTTGCTTTGTGTTATTTTGCTTTACTACTCATCTCTCCCCCTCTACTTTGTTATGATTAACTAATCCTCCTTGTACTTGATCTTGATGATCCGAGGTTCGAGTGATTAAGTTATGATGCTTTAATTCTACCTTTTCTTTTTAGGGTTTAAGACCTTAAATTACTCTTCAATTATTTTGGGTTGGAGATATATCATCGATATATATATTCCACCTTTGATTTCATTCTTGGCTAGACGAGAGGCGGATAGTTTGAAGTGAGCGCTCAAGAGTAAAGGGAGTTGTACGAACCCCTCGAGAGAGGCAGACGTCCAAATCTCCGAGATTGGAGTAAAATCCAATAGTGGGGTTCACCGTGTAAAGAGAGCTTTAGGCCTCCGATTAGATGAGAGTCGGTCAGACCTTCCTAAACTCATTCGTGCACGACTTCGAGAGAATATTGTTCAAGCTTTAAGAACCTCCACGGTCAAGGACCTTTACCCATTTAAGTTTAAGTTTTTATCGCATTTCTTAGTCGACTTTAACGAGGTGATTCTTGATTGTGTGCAATTCCATGTCATCGTTCCAACCCTTTATCGTAATCGTTTCTTTAATGCTCTCTTTCTTTTTAGTGCAAGTAGACTTCTTTAGCTTAATTTCTTTTCCTAAATTGCAATTTCTTTCTCTAAACCCTAGATTTTCTGTCGATAAAATAATAGTCTTCGTGTGAGTAAGTGTACTCAACAGTTCCCGGATTTCAATACAACACTTGTGTCTCATAACTACAGTTCGATAGGTATACTTGCCTAATTGGATTGCTAGTTCAGTGCTTTATTTTCTTCGAAGCTTAGCGATCAGCAACAACCAATACTGCTGCCCAGAAACTCCAAAACTTGCTCCACTATCTGCTACTTCTCTGAACCTGAGTCATTCCAAAGACAGAACACCTCAGCAAGAAGGTACAAATAGTGGCAAAAAGATAAGCCAAAATAAACTAAGGTTAAAAGGGGTACCAACCTAAGACAAGCAGTACTGAAGCAAAGTACAAAAATAAAGCATCATTAAAAAATAACACTTACGTAAATCGTCACGTTCAACAAGAATACACCAGACGCACGAGGCTAAAAGGTGACAAACATGAAAAAATCATAAGGAAGAAGCACATAACCTTTATTAGGCACCTGTGGTCGCCTCTACCAAAAACACGGACGAGGTGGTCACTCAACTGGACACACCCTCACAAATATAATTTTCGTCTAACAGTGGGGGAGTCTCAAACTCTCCACCATATACCGCAGATGTCCAAAAACCTGGTAGAATTCCACAAGGTACTAATAAAGGAAGCAAACATTACGGAGGTGGTTTCGTCTACTAACTCCTGCAATTAAGAAAACAAACAAAAAAACCACCACATATATCTCGAGACTTGGCACGTCGGATTCTACTTAATATTTCTAGATTAAGAAGTAGTTGATTAACCTTTAGGAAGGACCTACAATCCTAGATAATCTCTAACACGTCCTACACAATAGATAGGGGATGATTAAAAGAACACGATTCAATCGCATCATCAAATAATTACTACTTTATATGGTTCGATTAGCAAATCAAGAACATGACATAACAAGTGTATTTAAACTAGGATGAAACTTCATAAGTATCAGAAGGTTATTTATGATAACTACTCGAGACAAAAGCTATAAATGCTAGCAAATCAGGAAAAAGAAAGGAGATGAAGATAAAGAACCACATGCTTGGTTTTACCGGAAAAATATCCTCTGAATCACTCCACGTCGCAGATCGGGGCAAAAGAAGACGGGAGGTGCAGAAATCTGAACAAAAATGGCCAAAATAGAGGTTAGGCCCGAAAAACTCTAACGAAAAAACTCAAGAAACGGGGAAAATTTTAACCCGATGCCGTAGCTCTCGACGAGAGCTTCCGGATCTATATTTGGTTGAAGATTTGGATCACCATAGCACTGTCGGCGGCCACTGGAAGATTCACGAAAGACTTTCTCTCTCTCACTCACGCCGCTCTAGTTCCGGAGAAAATCCGGAGAAGATGAAGTTTTTCTTTCTTAATTATATTAAGTATCAGAATATATATATATATATATATGTATTTATAAAAAATTTTGTCTAAGTAGCGAAAAAAACGAACCATTTATGAGCGGGTGCGCGGAAAAAAGAAAATAGAGGTTTTTGATGGCTTCAAATCGAAAAGTGCCCAACATGTAAGTTGTAGATCTCGTCGAGATGAACAAATTTTTTGTTAACCATTTTTTATACAACACCGTTTTGACCCTCAAAAAGGCGCCCGATCGCAAACTGTAACAGGCTACTCGGGAACAAGGAAGAAGGAGTACTCGAGTACCAAAGCATTACTCGAGTACTAAAACATAATTACTCGAGACAAAAAGTAATACTCGAGAAGGTGACAGACAAAACTCGAGAAGGCAGAATTATACTACTCGAGAGCTATGCAGGAGTTACTCGATAGAAGAACAACAACACTCAAGAACTATCATATAGAACCCGAGAACTCAACTAAATTAAATTGCATGAACAGTTCTTTTTTGTCCTCATGAATAGTGTTTTTTGCAAAAATACCCAAAATCAAACTATAGAGATGAATAGTAAAAGACATTTTTAAATAGTGTTTCAATATTAAAATATTCTAATTTATATTTTTTACAAGGAAACACGGGTTCAAAATGTAGGCTCGAATGCTCGCTGAATTAAATGAAACTCACACTATAAGCAAACACTGACGCTATGAACCAAATGACGAAGTCAAAACCAAAATCCGACAAGCCATTCCCGAGATATAAAATTTTAAAGTCTATGGAGGAAATAATTTCTACAAAACTTCGAAAAATCGTAGCGGCCCGAATATCGCTCGAATCGCAATGAAATTTGACGAGCAAGTCCAAAATTGCTTAACTTTATTTCCAAATGCAAAATTTTCCATTTTGAACAAGAATTTGGCCAACTCGACCACACGGTCATGAAAATTCCTTAACGGTGTTGCGCCGTCAACTCGACGTTAAAGGTAACGCCATGACGTCATAAATATGACGATACCAAATCAAATAAAATCATTGAAAATTCGTGGGAATTATAGTCATACCCTCTGTCACACTAGTGGAGGGCATGTGAATGGGGCGTGACATGCATGGAGTTGAGCTCAGGCTCTAGATTCTGGCGGGAATGATTATTGCTTTTGTACGTCAGTGGACATGCTCTTGGCCACTCTCATGTAGGAGGGGAGAGTAAGGCAAGTCAAGTATCAATCATTAGTCAGAAATTCGTTAGTCGTCGAAATGGTGGAACATGCCAAAGGGCCACGCCCGTGTAGGGTGGTGTGTTAGTACTGTTAACGTGCATTAACAAAAAATGCTTTCAATGAGACAGCAGGCTTCAGGAAGAGGGTGATACGCCCAGCGACACGCCTAGGTAGGGCGTGTCAGGGGGCGTGTTCGGTTGTTCTTCTCTTAAAATGTCTTCTAGAAGCAAACCTCCTCTAGACTAGGTGACACGCCTTATGATACTCTAAGGGAGGGCTTGTTAGGGGGCGTGTGATAGTACGTTTTGTAGTTTAAACTATTAGGGTATTTTCGAGTTTTGAAGGCGCTAATCATGCCTTATAAGCTAATTTTTTATCCTTCCTATGTAGATATTATTGCCACAAACATTTTCTTGTCTTATTGCTGGTTTCTAGAATTTTGGCCAAAAATGAACTGACATGCCCCCCTGTCATGCCCTCCCTGGGCGTGTCAACCGATCCTGAGGAAGCTTGCTGATAGAGACCAAATAACAGGAAAAACAGCTATCATGCCCCTCCTGACACGCCCTCCCCGGGCATGTCCTAGGGCGTGACACTAGGGGTGTCGCCCTCTGCCCGTAGTCTGCCATCGCATTAAATGTTTTTTCTCCTCAGCATGCCAATTGTACTATTACGCCCCCCTATACAGGCGTGACCTAGTGCGTGTTCTCCCCCTTTTCCAAGACTAACGGATTTCCGACCAATGATTTTGATGCGACGTAACTGTCACGCCCCCCCCCCCTACATGGGTGTTACCCAGGGCGTGTCAGCTATCGTACAGAAAAATTCATCCTTCCCGTCAGAATCCAGAACCCGAGGTCAACCCCGCACGTGTCGAGCCCCCTGACACGCCCTCCCGGACGTGACCTCGGGCGTGAACAACCCGTGGAAAAATCTATAAATACAGAGGTCCCCCTAGTGTCCAGAAGAAGTTTGGGCTAAGAGGGGGAGGTGCTGCCCCTTTTTTTCTTGTCTTTTTTAGTGTTCTTCCCTCTCTCTCTCTCTCTTTCTCATTTTAGTTTTTCTTAACCCGAGTTTATTTTTAGCTTTTGTAATAGCTTTTGTTGTAAACTTTGCACTTGCTCTAGTTGTTAATTTTAGGGCTAGAATAGTTTTTCAATTCCATGCAATTGTAATTTCCTTTTTTATGTGTAGCTCTCTTTTATTATTAATATAAGTGCCCCATGTTTAATTGGTGTTGTTATGCATTTCAACTCATTTCTCTTCCTCTACTTCGCTATGATTAACGAATCCTCCTTGTACTCAATCTTGATGATTTGAGGTTCGAGTGACTAAGTTATGGTGCTTTAATTCTACTTTTACTTTTTAGGGTTTAGACCTTGAATTACTCTTGATTAACCTTTGCTTGGAGATTTATCATCGATATATATTTTCCATCTTAGGTTTCATTCTTTTCTAGTTGAGAGGCCGATAGTTTGAAGTGAGCATTCAAGAGTAAAGAGAGTTATACGCACCCCTCGAGAGAGGCAGACGTCCAAATCTCCCGGATTGGAGTAAAATCCAATAGAGGGGTTCACCGCATAAAGCGAGCTTTAGGCCTCCGATTTAGAGGAGAGTCAGTCGGACCTTCCTAAGCACGGTTGGGCATGACTTTGAGAGAAGCGTGTTCAATCTTTAGGAACCTCCACGGTCAAGGACCTTCGTCATATTAAGTTTAGGTTTTTTATCGTGTTTTTAATCTACTCTTGCCGAGGTGATTCTTGATCGATTGCTTTCCTTCTCATTGTACCAATCCTTTATTATAATCGCTTCTTTTATGCTTTCTATTTAGCTGCAATTAGTTCTCTTTTTTGCAATATTTCCTTTCTTTAGTGCGTTTAGATTTCTCTTCAACCCTAAAGATTTTTGCCGATAAAATAATAGGCTTCGTGTGAGTAAGTTTACTAAACGGTTCCCGGATTTTAATACGACACTTGTGTCCCCTAGCTATAGTTCGATAGGTATACTTGCCTAATTAGATTGCTAGTTCGGCTCTCTTATCTTAAGCAAAAAATGACGACCAAGTTTTTGGCGCCGTTGTCGGGGAGCAACTTTTTTTGATATATCGAAAACCCAAACATATTACTTTTATTATTTCTCTTTCTCATACTTCTTCTAAAAATTAAAAATTCAAAAAAAAATTATTACCGCTCTTAAAATAAACCCACTTCTCAATTTTTCTACGCCACCTAATTCTCTCGAAAAGGGCAAGGTGGCTGTAAATGCCACTATCTTATCTAGTATCTTGTGAACCCTTCACCGGGTAGTCCTTGGGAAGTTCGGGAGTTAAAATATTAAAAAATATATATTTCAAAAAAAAATCTCTAGCTTTTTCTAGTTTATTTATTTCTCTTTCTTATCTTCTCTTCCTTTAGTGCATGACCCGCGGGAGTCCGTCGATTATTTTGGACTTGGACCATGAAATTGAGCGTACTCTTCAGAGAAGATCGCGATTTCAAGGCCCTACTCTCCAAGTACCGATTGAGGACTTCGAGTCATTCTCTACTTTAAGAATTGAAGAACCCCACGTGGAGGAAGTTCTGCATAGGCCTATGTCCTATTATGCACGGTTGAATCTAGAGGTAACAGAATCTAGTATAGTGCGCCATGCTATAGCTAATAATAATTTCGAACTAAAGCCTAGCATATTTCAAATGGTGCAACAATATGTACAATATGACGGACTTTAAGATGAAGATCCGAGCGTACATATAGTAAGCTTTCTTGAGATTTGTGACACCTTCAAGATAAATGGTGTCACAAATGATGATATTAGGCTAAGACTCTTCCCCTTCTCTCTAAGAACTAAGGCTAAGTAGTTGATGAACACTCAACTTAAAAACAACATCACAACCTGGGATCAATTATCTGTAAAATTTTTAACGAAGTATTTTCCGTCAGCTAAAACTACGAAACTTAGGAACGATATTTCTACTGTTGGACAAATAGACTCTGAAACCTTATATGAAAAATGGGAAATATTTAAAGAATTGTTAAGATGATGCACACATCACGCGCTGCCTATATGGTTACAAGTACAGACTTTTTATAACTGGCTAAATAAAAACATAAAGCAAATGATAGACGCAGTTTCTGGTGGTAATTTAAACCATCAGACCCCGGAAGAACCTCTTGTGCTTTTCTAGGACATGGCCACGAACACTTATCAGTAGAATATGCCTAGGTACTGTCCAAACAAACCTGCAGGTATCTTTGAAGTGGACAACGTCTCCCAGCTCGCTATGTAAGTTGAAATATTAAGCAAAAAATTACAGAGATGACTATTGCCTCTGCCCTCAGGTATAGGAATCTGCAACTCTACTCAAGAACAATTAGATTAAGTTAATAATATGCCTAGAAATACTTTTCATAATTTTTCTGCTGCAAATTTTCCTACGCCCAGTTTTGCTTTTCCAAATAGTTATAATCCAGCTTTAAGAAATCACCCGAATTTTTCGTGGTGTAACCCTTCAAACACAATGCGCCCGCCACCACAAAATGATTTTTCTGCACCACGACCACCTCTTCAAAACTATCCAAAACCTCAAGCTTGGAGGAGTTACTTTCTAAATATATAACCACAAATGACGCTACTATAAGAACCTTAACTGGAAGCATTAAAAGTCTAGAAAATCAAGTAGGACAGCTCACAAAAATAATTTCTGAGCGACCCGTAGGGTCTCTTCCTTCCAATACCGAGCCCAAACCGAGAGAGAAAATGAAAGCTATAACTCTTCGGAGTGGGAAGCAAGTTTCCGGTAGGGTAAGTGAAGAGCCCGCGACAAGCTCCGCCCCATTTTAAAAATTCAACCCTGTGCTTAAGAAGTTATCACCCGTATTTTAGAAAAAGACCTCACTCCACCACCCATCTTTAAAAATAATCCAACCCCACCATACCCTTACGAAATTAATTAGCAATGCCAGGATGATCAGTACTCCTGCTTTTTAGAGATGTTCAAGCAAATCCACAAAATCTGCCCTTCCACGAAGCGATCTCCAAGATGCCGAAGTACGCTAAGTACCTTAAGGACCACCTGACTAACAAATAGAAGTTACAGAACCTTTTGCATGTCACATTAAATGTCGAGTGCTCTGCGGTCTTGACAAATGGTTTACTAAAGAAAATCAGTGACCTGGGTAGTTTTTCTATTTCGTGTGTCTTTGGTGATCTTTTTTTCAATAACGCATTGTCCGACTTAGGTGAGAGTATAAACCTGAAGCCCCTCTCATTGTTTAAGAAGTTTGGAATTGGTATCCTCAACCCCACGTGCATGAGAATCTAGCTCACCAACAGATCAGTCAAATACCCATTAAGAATTGTGGAGGATGTCTTAGTTAAAGTCGAAAAGTTCATCTTCCCGGTGGACTTGCCATATTGGACATCGAAGAAGACGTCGAGGTTCTCATGATCAATTGCTGACCCTTTCTTGTCACCTCCCGAGCTATCATTGACGTAAGCAATGGTAAGCTCTTCCTTCGAGTAGGCGACGATGAAGTGACTTTCTCTATCACCCCCTCGATGGAGAACACCCTAGCGAATGACGACTTCTATTTTTCGTAGATGCCTTAAGTGAAGAATCCTCCTATTGCCTCTCTAAATTTGAAAAAGAATTTTATGATTTTTGTTCCTCCTCTACTATTCCAACTTAATCGATTCACCTAAGTGAAGAATCCTCCTATTGCGTCTCTGAATTTGAAAAAGAATTTTCTGATTTTTGTTCCTCCTCTACTCTTCCAACTAAATCGCGGTAAGAAGCAGCCATGGCCGCTAGCCCCACCTCTTTTAATTTTTCGTTTAAAAAAGTCTACGATGATATATTTTTTAAAAAAGAACGGATTTCTAAAACCTCGTATGAAGACCCCCCTACGCTAGAATTAAAGGAACTACCTAAACATCTTAGGTATGCCTTCTTAGAAAAAGATTCCAAGTTACCAGTAATAGTTTCGACCTACCTCATGGATGAGCAAAATGATAAACTTTTTTTAGTTTTACGTAAAATCACCGAGCTATTGCGTGTAAAATTTTTGATATCAAGGGAATACGCCCATCTTTCTGCACTCACAAAATCTTAATGGAAGATAATTTGCGTAACTCCATACAACCTCACCGCCGTATATACCCAAACATGAAAGAAGTAGTTAATGGAGAAGTTATGAAATTGTTAGACGCAGAAATTATCTATCCTATATCTGATAGTAAGTGGGTTAGCCCAGTTAAGGTAGTGCCGAAGAAGGGAGGGATAATGGTAGTTAGTAATGAGAATAATGAATTAATCCCGACACGGACTGTGACCGGGTGGCGAATGTGTATAGATTATCGTAAGTTAACTGATGCCACCTGCAAGGATCACTTTCCCTTGCTGTTCATCGATAAAATTTTATAATGATTATCCGACCATATCTTTTATTATTTTCACGATGGCCTCTCCGGGTATTTTCAAATCCCCATCACCCCCGAGGACCAGGAGAAAACTATGTTTACTTGTCCCTTCGGCACCTTCGCCAACCGAAGAATGTTGTTTGGATTGTGCAATGCGCCAGCTACATTCTAGCGATGTATTCTCACTATCTTTAACAAGTACGTAGAAAGCATTATGGAGGTATTCATGGATGATTTCTCTGTGTTTGGTGACACTTTTGATAATTGTTTGGAAAATTTAGAAAAAGTCTTAGAACGATGCGACGAGACTAACCTTGCCCTAAATAAGGAAAAATGTCATTTTATGGTGAGGGAAGGGTTAGTTTTGGGACATAAGATTTCAGCGAGAGGAATTGAAGTAGATATAGCCAATATATAAGTTATCGAGAAGCTGTTGCTGCCTACGAACATAAAAGCTATAAGAAATTTTCAAGGTCATGCTGGATTTTAATGTCGCTTCATAAAGGGCTTCTCAAAGATCACCAAGCCCCTTACCCATCTCTTAGAAAAAGGCGCCCCATTTATTTTTGATGAACTTTTCCAAGATGCTTTTAATTTAATAAAAGAAAAATTAATTAATGCCCCGATTATGATAGCTCCAGTGTGGGACCTTCAAATTGAAATCATGTGCAATGCAAGTAGTTTTGCAGTAGGAGCTGTATTAGGTCAACGTATATATAAAAACTTCCACCCTATCTATTATGCAAGTAAAACGATTACATCTGCAGAGGAAAATTACACCACGACCGAGAAGGAGCTCCTAGCTAAAATATTCGCTTTTGATAAATTTCGCCCTTATATTACGCTTTCAAAAATTATTATTTTTACAGACCACTCGGCCCTCAAATATCTTCTTTCTAAATTAGATGCCAAGCCGCGCTTGATTCGCTGGGTCTTACTCCTCCAGGGGTTTGACTTAGAGATCCGTGATAAGAGAGGAGCCGAGAATTTTGCCGCCGACCATCTCTCCCGATTAGATAATCTTTTTATAGAGAAATTAGATGAAAAATCTATTAACGATTTCTTCCTTAATGAGAAGCTATTTTAAATTAGCACATCTAATTCTTCTAAGTTTGCACACATCGCCAACTATTTAGTGGTTCGTGTGCTCCCAAAAGAGTTCTCTACTCAACAAAAGAAGAAATTCTCTTCTGAGTTGAAGAACTATTTTTTGGAGGACCCGCATCTTTTCAGAGTCTGTACGAACCAAGTGATAAGGAGATGTATTTCTTATTGTTGAGAGTAATTTGCCAGCAGGACCGTGTGTGTGGGACCGCCCCCGTGGCTTTCCCCATCGCGTTCCTGGTCTGGGTGTTGACCCCGGTGGGCCCCCTGTGTGGCGGAATATCCCCGCGGTTCTGTGATTGGGATTAGTCCCACATCGCCCGCAGCGCCTGCTCCTCCGTGTTTATGTACCCCGCCACCCTTCATCTCAATACCTGGGTTTTGAGATGCGATATGGGTGGGCGGGTTCTCACATGGTATCAGAGGCTGTACGGTTGTCCTGCTGCGGGGGTGTGTTGAGAGTAATTTGCCAGCAGGACCGTGTGTGTGGGACCGCCCCCGTGGCTTTCCCCATCGCGTTCCTGGTCTGGGTGTTGACCCCGGTGGGCCCCCTGTGTGGCGGAATATCCCCGCGGTTCTGTGATTGGGATTAGTCCCACATCGCCCGCAGCGCCTGCTCCTCCGTGTTTATGTACCCCGCCACCCTTCATCTCAATACCTGGGTTTTGAGATGCGATATGGGTGGGCGGGTTCTCACACTTATGAAGAAGGTTTAGATATTTTAAAGCATTTGCATGAAGGATCGATAGGTGGGCACTATTAAGCTGCTCGCACCGCTCACAAAGTGCTAAGCGCGGGTTTTTACTGGCCTAGCCGGTTTAAAGACGTGTAAGCCTTTTTGAGTAGGTGTGATAGTTTCCAACAGTCGGGCAATATTTCTAATAAAAATGAAATTCCACAAAATTATTTCCTCAAGTGAGAAGTTTTCGATCTCTGGGGAATTGATTTTTTTGGCCTCTTCCTTCTAGCTTCGGGAATAAGTATATTTTAGTCGTTGTCGATTATGTTTCTCGATGGGCAGAGGCCCAAGCTCTTCCTATGAATAACGCCCAAGTCGTAGTTACGTTTTTAAAAATTTATTTTCTCGATTCGGTATGCCGCAAGTCATCGTTAGTGATAGGGGTTCCCATTTCTATAACGCGCAGTTTTCTAAAATCCTAACTAAATATGGCATTACGCATAAAATTTCAACAGCCTACCACCCCCAAACTAATGGCAAAGTCGAAGTAGTGAACAGAGAAATTAAAAAAATTTAGAAAGGACTGTTTCAACATCTAAAAAAGACTGGTCAGCCAAATTAGACGATGCTCTATGGGCCTACCAAATAGCGTACAAAACTGCCCACGGATATACGTCGTACCAGTTTGTTTATGGAAAATCGTGTCATTTACCCGTAGAACTAGAACACCGCTCATTTTGGGCCTTAAGGTTTTTAAATTTTTATCCCCACTCTGTTGGCGACCTTAGAAAATTTCAACTCAACAAACTCAATGAGTGACACTCTTACACGTATGAGAACAACAAATTTTATAAAGAGCGGACGAAATGTTTTCACGACAAGCACTTAAGGCACACAAAAACCTTTAAGCCGGGCGACCAAGTTCTTTTGTATAACTCTTGTTTACATTTATTTTCGGGGAAATTAAAGTCATGATGGTCTGGGCCATTTTCTATTTTAGAAGTTTTTTCTTATGATGCTGTTTTAATTTCCCACCCTGATAAAGGTAATTTCAAAGTGAATGGTCAGCGTCTTAAACTATATTTCTCTGGTGATGATGATATCTGTCCAAACATTGTTAAGTTTCTTCTACACAAACTTTAACTAACTGCGAACATTTTTTTAAAACATTTATTATTATTTTGGACAAAATATTTTGGTCATTATTATTTTTTGTTACGTCAAGCTCAAACGACTTTTTAAATAAAGGGCGCTCTTGGGAGGCAACCCAAGTTATCTATTTCTGTTTTCTTTATTTTACAATTTTTGCCTCGGACGACTCCGATAAGTTGAAGCTTCTGCGATCACATGCTCCAACGTTGCTGAATCCATCACGAAGTCTAAAGAAGACATTTCATGAAGAACCAAAGTGCAAGCACGGGGGAGCAGCATCACTCAGCTTTCGCAGCAAATAAATCCAGGGAAGTACCTTTTTTCAATTATTTAATTTCATTTTTTTCTCCTTCTCTAACCTCCTTTCTCCATTAAGAAAAATGTCCATTTCAAGCTTGGGGGAGGACTTCCTCCTTTTTGCTAAGTGTGAGTTTTTTGCTTTTTGTGAATATTTTTCACAAATCCAAAAAAAAGATGAATATCTTAAAAATCCAAAAAAATATAAAATATTTAAAAATTAAAAAAATATGTTTTTTGTTATTACTTTAATAGTTTAGACGTTTTGGTATTTCAAAAGTACCCCTTATTTTTGTGTTGTCTTTCTCAAAATCTCATATAAATAACTTAATTAATTATAATATTTCTAATCGCCTTTTCTAATTATATTTCACAAGTAAAATGTTGGCCATGTTGTGTTTCTAATTCGCGGTAGCATGTTAACATAAAACATTATTTCTAAAACTCGTATTTCTATTATGGTTTTCGTTCTTTATTTTCTTTACTTTCTCAAAAATTAATCATCCACTATTTTCCTTTTCGTTTTTGGATAATTTTTTTAAGGTCAACATTTGAGTAGCGTAGTAGATGTGAACGATCCAATTCACCTATTATTTTTATTTTTAAGATAATTTCATACATCTTATTTTATTATCTAGGACTTCCTTTTTGAAAATTTTCAATCTATGTTTTAAATAAATTTAAAAGCATGAAAATGATTTAGGTCGTTTTTGTTTCCGTTTGAGCTTTCCTGCCAACCTAAAAACATTCACCACTAGTTACCCGCTTTTGAGCCTTTTTCAAATTTCATTTGATAGCTCCTCTTTTCGTATCATTTTCACCAAAGCCAAAATTTCCAACCTATCTAATCATGTTAACCTTTTGAGTTTCATTTAAGAATTTTCATGATTATGATAGGTTATTTTGTGATATTTTTGGGAAAAGTTTTTGAAAAAAAAGTATGCTAAAAAGAAATGTTTGCTTTTGTTTGGCAAATTCAAAATGAAAATAAAAATATTTATGGACATTGTTTTAAAAAAGAAAAAAAAAATGGAAAAGAAAAAAAGAAAGGAAAATATTTTGTTTATAATAAAATTTTTTAAACTCTTTATTTTGCTTTAGTGTGATTTTAAGCCTCCCTGTTTATCTTTCAATTTCACTCCTAATCATAATCCTAAACCAATTGTTTCGGTTCTATTAAGTCCATCTGATTCACGGTTTTGAATTTTATTTAATAACTAAGAAAAGAAGAAAAGTAAATCAGTATTTGTTTTGGATTTAAACTTAGATTTTTGTTATTTAATTGATATAATCATATTGTGTTGCTTGGATTAAGTAACAACTCAATGTGTTTTTCATTTTCGTTGTTTTGCTTAAATCTCTTTAAGAAATTCGTCAAAATTTTGGATAATTTATTTTCTTTAAGTAAGTTTATAAAAGTTAAACCATACCTAAATAATTCTTATAGATTTACATTTCACCTTCTCCCTACTTAGAATTTCGCATAGTACTTGTGTACGCATAATTAGAACTTTTTGATTAGTCTTATTATATGGTTATCTAGTTTTTATATTTTTGCTTGGGGACTAGCAATGCTTAAGCTTGCGAGAATTTCATAGTACATTTTGTAGTTTAAACTATTAAGGTATTTTCTAGTTTTGAAGGCACTAATCATGTCATATAAGCTTATTTTTTATCTTTCCTATGTAAATATTATTGCCACTAACATCTTCTTGTCTTTTTGCCGGTTTCCAAGATTTTGGCCAAAAATGACCTGAAACGCCCCCTGTTACGCCCTCCCTTGATATGTCACAGGGCGTGTCACCCGATCCCGATGAAGCTTGCTGATAGAGACCAAATAATATGAAAAACGGCTATCACACCCCCCTAACATGCCCTCCCCGGCGTGCCCTAGGGTGTGACACTGGGCGTGTTGCCCTCCGCCCAATGTATGCCACCGTGTTGGAACACCCTATTACTAATTTGGGCAAGGATCACTATGTTTTTAGGAAATCAGTTTGACCTAGATGTATAGTATAAAAGGTCAAGTTCGAATGAGTCTAGGGCTTAGAACTTAGGTTTGAAGCTGCCCCCAGGACCATTCAAGGATCAAGACTTAGAGCTGAGACAAATACAATTTTCATCAAGCTCAGGTCGACGAAACGCCGAACTCCGTTCGACGCTCTTTGAGCTCAACTCTACTAAGTTGTCAATCTCAGGTCGACAATCTTCGAGCTTAGATTGACGATCTGCCTTCAGCTTGTTTCCCAGTCACTGAGCTCTGGTCGACGATCTTCGAGCTCAGTTCGACGTTTTCTGTCTGATGTTCAAATCCAATCTCTGAGCTCAGTTCGATAATCGTAGAGCTCAGATCGACGTTTTTCTGAGAGATCGATGATTTTAAGGATTCAAATTCAGTCAGCTTTTGAAATGCTTTTCAAATTATATTAGCATTTATTTCAAGAGATTTGTTAGCCGTTTTCATTTATTCTGGAGCAAGTTTCAAGGGATTTCTCAGAGAATGTTTATTGGACTTTCCTCTAGAAGACAAAATAGTTATGGAAGACATTTATGACTGCTAACGGCTATCATGGACAGAGGATCATCAGAGAATAAAATATCCAAAAGCAGATCAAGAGAATAACATACACACAAACACTCAATACAGAAATACACAGATAGTGAGATCAACTCCGAGAAAAATCAAGTGATCAATCCTGAAGAGTTAGATTGAAAATTAGCATACTGAAAAGTGTTCATAGCTTCAACATTAAAGACTCCAGACAACTCATATTTCAAACTCTGCTGAAATCATCTTCTACTGGAGATTTGAAGCTTCTGAAGGCCTATCACCCTAGCAATGCTCTCACTCCTAAACCATCTACATCTCAGGGGGAGCTTTGACAACACAATCAATCCACTAAGTCTTCTCTTAGTGATTGAGACAGAGAAGACAACTTCACCTCTTTCTTTTTCTTTTCCTGCTGTAAAAGGGTTATCAAAACTCTCTTCAAAAGTCTTGAATCTGGTTCTGAGAGCCTTGTCAAAACTCAGTGGTGGCAAGACACCTTATCAAAAAATCTAGATTTGGTTTTTGAGCACCTTATCAAAAGCTCATTGGTGCAAGGACACCTTATCAATTCATCCTGAGTGGATTCCTACCAAGGGTGGTAGAAGAGTGGATGTATCCAGGTTGATTAGGGAACCACTATAGCTTCTTGTGTTTGGTTGCTTGTGTGTATTCTTTGCTGTGTGCTGTGAATCTTTTGTTTTATTTTTATTATTACTTCTGTTTTATTGCTGCAGCACAATACACATACAATATTAACTTAACTCTTCCTCTGGAAAGTTTTATTTTGAAAAATTATTTTAACAAACTCTATTCACCCCACCCCCCCCCCCCTCTAGAGTCAGACTGATCTAATCCTCCACTTTCAATTGGTATTAGAGCCAGGTTGGTTGTTCATACAGGCTAACACCTGAACCAAAAGATCCTTGATAAGATCAATCCTTTAAGAGGGTTATTTTCATTATATTTAATTTTATAAAAAGACATGGCACAAAACAAAGATTATGCAAGCTCCAGGCCTCCAGTGTGCAATCTATCCAAGTTTGCACTTCGGAAAGCTAGGATTAAGCTTTATATGAATTCTATTGATGAAGACATATTTAATTCTGTTTTGACAGTGTGCCCAAGTCCACCAGCAAGTTCAAGTACAAATGCTGTTCCACCTCCTTCAGGAACAGATACTGAAATAAAGAAGTGGAAGACTGCAGATGCCAAGGCCATGAATATCTTAGCTCAGACAATGTCTGATGAGATATTTCAGGAGGTAGCTGAATGCAACTCAGCAAAAGAAATTTGGGACAAACTTTCTGAGATTGTCTCAGGATCTATTGATGAGAGAAAAGACAGAAGATCCCATCTCATATCCCAATATGAGAACTTCAAGAAAGGAGAAGTTGAGTCAGTTGCAGACATGTACAACAGATTAAGTCTGATTGTCAATGAGTTAAAGACTCTGGATAAAGAAATCTCATTGACTGAGCTGAATGACAAAATCCTAATGTGTTTCCCCAGCACTTGGGATTCAAGAATCTGGCCAATCAAAGATGCCAGAAGTCTAAATGAGATTACCACTGAAGCTCTCCTGGGCAAGCTCAAATCTTATGAGCTGCTCATTAAAAATAGAGAAGAAGAACCGAAGGCTTCCTCACCAGCCACAAGAAAAGAAAAGACAATAGCCTTCAAAGCTTTTGAGGACCTGCCTGAAGAAAAGGTCACAGACAATGAGGAGCTACTTAGCTTATTGGCCAAAAGATTCTACAAAATGGCCAGAAAAGACTTCAGAAAGAGATCATACAAGGGACATGATAAGCCAAGGTATGATAAATCAAATAACAACAAGTAAGTTATATGTTTTGGTTTCAGGAAACCAGGCCATATTGTGCCTGATTGTCCAGAAAACAAAAACAAGGACAAGAAAGATAGAAGAGTAAGAAGAAAGGAGAAAGACTTTAAGAAGAACATCTCAGACAAACCCTCCTCCAGCAAGAACAAGCATACAAGGAAGGGATTTGTTGCTGAGACATGGAGTGAAACTGAAGAGGATTCTTAAGCTTCATCCAGCTCTAGTGATGATGAGGATGACGCTGATGAAAAGGAATTTTACATGATGGCTATCAATGCCTCTCAAACAGATTCAGAAGCAGAAGAGTCAGAGTCAGATTCAGAAATTCAACTAGAAGAAGACTAGGTAATCAATTCATTTGATTTCAGTTCTGAGGACTTTAAACATGAGTTTAAAGTACTATGCCTAGATCTATTAGAGTTTGAGAAGGAAATCGTTTCCCTCAGAAAACAACTGTATGAGTATAACACTTTAAAATAAGAGAACCTCAAACTCTCTGAAGAGTTAGAATGCTATAGGGAGCAGAGAGCTTCACTGAAAAGTGAACTATCCAAGGCCTAGCAGTTTAAAGAATCCCTTAATGGGAGAAGCATCAAACTGATGGATATCACAAGCACAGTGAACTCTAGACTTAATAGTACACTGGGCTTGGGAGCTTCATCCAGCCAGCCTATAGTTTTGACAACTCCAATCAAATTTATCTCTAATAAAGGGAAGGAAGTTGTAGAGGTAGCTAGGAAGAATGCAGATTTGCCGAAGAAAGTTATAGTTCAACCGAATGCGTCGAACAGAGCTCGACGATCGTCGAACGGTGCTTGACGATCCAAGAAAAAATCGCCGAACTCAGCTCGATGACACCTGAACTCTGAACTCCAGGACAGTCGATCTTCGAACAGAGCTCGGCGATCTGACCCAAGATCGTCGATCTCAGCTCGACGATCGTCGAACAGAGATCAGGGCTTTGAACAATCTTTCAAAGGTACATCTAGATTCAATCCTAGAAGTCCTACATCCCAAGGTTTCAACCCCTATACTGAATGGATAGTACCTCCTAGGAGATACCATCCTGAAGGTTATTAGAGTCAACCTGGGATGTCTTTCATTTCTAAATTTAAAGGATATCAACCTAGGCCCAAGGTAAACTGGGTCAAAAACATGTAAATTCTTGTATGTACAGGTGAAGACCTATCCAACATCAAACCAACTATGGTATCTGGATAGTGGGTGCTCAAAGCACATGACAGGGAACAAGGACATCTTCACATCCTTTAAAGCCAAGCTTGGACCCAAAGTAATTTTTGGTGATTCAAACTTTGGAACAACAAAAGGATATGGTGCAGTCCAAATTGGAACAGTCTCCTTCAAGAAAGTAGCTTATGTTGAAGGACTCATGCACAACTTGATAACTATCAGTCAACTTTGTGATGAAGGATATCAAGTGACTTTCAACAAAGCTATATGCAAGGTCAAGTTAGAAGACAACATAACTGTGTTGACAGGTAACAGAAAAGGTAACATTTACTTAGTAGATTTTCATTCATCTAAAGTAGATATTTGCCTGTTCAATTCCATATCCAGACCTAATATACTATGGCATAAGAGACTAGGATATATTAACCTTAGAACCATTGCTACGCTATCCAAGGACAACCTTGTTAGAGGACTACCTTCTTGCCCCTACAAGAAGGAAGGACTTTGCAAGGCTTGTCAATTAGGCAAGCAAACTAAAAACAGTTTTAAGTCACTTAACAAGAGTGATTCACCTAGGATTTTGTATCTGTTACACATGGATCTTTTTTTACCCATTACAGTACAAAGCTTAGGAGGGAAATCCTACATTTTAGTGGTTGTAGATGACTTCTCAAGATTTATATGGGTGTTCTTTCTGAGGAAGAAGTCTGATAACTTTAAGTGTTTGATAGAGTTTCTCAAATGTATAGAGAGTGAGTTTAATACTCAGATTGCCCTGATCAGAAGTGATCATGGGATAGAGTTTGATTCTCTTCTTATGCAAGAGTTCTGTAAGAGTGAAGGGATCAGACATACATTCTCAGCTCCTAGAACTCCTCAACAAAATGGGGTAGCAGAAAGGAAAAATAGAACCCTAATGAATCTGCAACTACATTGTTGTCAGATGCTCACCTTCCTCTATCCTTTTGGGCTGAGGTAGTGAACATCTCCAACTTTGTACTGAATAGAAGTTGGATACAGAAACTGAAGGGCAAGACTCCCTATGAATTACTCAAAGGGAAGAAACCTAAAGTAGATTACTTCAAAATTTTTGGTTGCATTTGTTATATTCACAACAATGACAAGAGATATATAGCAAAATTTCAAGCAAAAGCTGATGAAGGAATGTTCCTGGGATACTCCATGATCAGTAAAGCTTACAGGGTTTATAATAAAACTACTCAAAAAATAGAAGAATCTGTCCATATTTCCTTTGATGAAACTAATATGTCTTTCAAGGAGAAGAATACTTCTACCATAGAACATTTGCAGGTACACTCTATAGTTGAAGACTTGGATAGATTGCAAGTTACTCAAAAGGATGAATGTAATGAAGATGAAGAAGCTGCTCAACATCTGGAAGAAAATCTTCTTGAAGAGCCAGTTGCTGTTCTACAAGAGGAAACAGCAACACAGGTTGATGAACAATCAACACCCCCTGTTGATTTAGTAACATCAAGAGATCATCCAATCTCCCAAGTGATTGGAAACATCTCAGCTGGTGTGCAAACCAGAAATAAGGTCAACCAAAACCTGATGCACACTTGCTTTCTCTCTCAAATTGAACCTCAATCCATTCATGATGCAGAGCAAGATCCACACTGGATCATTGCAATACAAGAGGAGTTGCATCAATTTGAAAGAAACAAAGTTTGGGAACTAGTGCCTAAGCCAAAGGATCATTCCATTATTAGAACAAAATGGGTGTTCAGAAATAAATTGGATGATCAAGAAATTATTGTAAGGAACAAGGCAAGGCTAGTTGCTCAAGGATATTCTCAAGAAGAAGGGATAGACTATGACCAGACCTTTGCACCAGTTGCAAGGTTAGAGGCCATAAGAATCTTCCTGGCTTATGCTGCTCACAAGGGATTCAAAGTCTACCAAATGGATGTGAAGAGTGCTTTTCTTAATGGGGAGATCAAAGAAGAAGTCTATATCAGATAACCCCCAGGTTTTGTCTATCCAACTCATCCTGATTATGTTTTCAAACTGCATAAAGCATTATATGGTCTAAAGCAAGCTCCTAGAGCATTGTATGAGACCCTAGCATGCTTTCTCCTAGAAAATGATTTTATAAGGGGTAGAGTAGACCAAACTCTTTTTATTAGAACCCATAAGTCCCATACCCTACTAGTACAAATATATGTAGATGACATCATCTTTGGTTCTACTGATTCAAACTTGTGCAAAAAGTTTTCAAATCTTATGCACTCTAAATTTGAAATTAGTAGCATGGGTGAGCTATCCTTCTTCTTAGGATTACAAGTCAAACAACATGCTGAAGGCATATTTATTTCTCAAACCAAGTATGCAAAGGAGCTGGTTAAGAAATTTGGTATGTCTGATACATCATGTATGAAAACACCCATGCCTACCAATGTTGTATTAGATGCTGATGAACATGGGAAACCAATTGATCAGATAATATATAGAGCAATGATTGGCTCTTTATTGTACCTTACAGTTAGTAGGCCTGATATAATGTTTGCTACATGTATATATGCTAGATTACAAGTTAGCCAGAGAGAGTCACACTTAACTTTAGTAAAGAGGATTCTTAGGTATGTTAAAAGCTGTCCAAATCTAGGTCTCTGGTATCCAAAAGATTCAGCATTTGACTTAACTGGATTTTCAGATGCTGATTATGCTGGATGCAGAATAGACAAGAAAAGCACCAGTGGAACTTATCAATTTCTTGGTGATAGACTTGTCTCATGGTTTTGTAAGAAACAAACATCTGTGTCAACTTCAACTGCTGAAGCTGAATATATGGCTGTAGGTAGTTGTTGTTCACAAATCTTGTGGATACAAAATAAACTCCTAGACTATGGTTACAACTTAGAGAAGTCTAAAATATTTTGTGACAACACCAGTGCTATTTCCATTGCACAAAATCCAGTCCTCCATAGTAGGATAAAACACATAGAAATTAAGCATCATTTTCTAAGGGATAATGTTGAGAAAAATAAAATTGAACTTCAATATATCCCAACTGATTTGCAAAGGGGAGATATTTTCACCAAGCCTTTGGATGAAAAGAAACACACATTCTTCCTACATCAGTTAGGCATGTTAGATGGAGGAAGCTTAAAATAACTTACAAGATCTTAAAAGCTAAAAACAGACCAAGATTAGGCTAAAAACTCATTTCTCTTTGTGTTTGTAGGATAATTTTTGTCTCTGAACTGTGCTTGACGTTTTCCCCAGAAATCGTCAAACTAAGATCGACGTTTTCCCAAAACATCGACCCGAGTTCAGCGCCGCCTGATAGCTTTAAGCTATCCTTCTTTCTATTAAGCGGTCGTCGAGAGCTCGACGCTAGTCAATGTCGTCGAACGGAGATCGGCGACATTGAAACCTCTTCGTATTCCATTAGAAGCCCAAATCGTCGAACAGAGTTCAATGATTCTTCCTTTCCGGCGTCGAACCCTAATATAAAATCATTTCTTTGGCCGTCGTTTGTCTTTTACGCTTTCATACTCTCTGCAAATTTTTCTCTTTCCCTCCAAACTCTCTACACTTGGTCAGGTTTGTTCAATCTTTGCAGGTACAAATGGAGATGTCTGTTGCTGCTCTTTCCAAAATGAAATTTGATATAGGTTTTGATATATATATGAACTCCTTCGATGGCAGCGATCAGAGGTTCAAAGATATTCTGAATCTTTTTCGAGAACAGCAGTTAGTTCAGTTTATGACCACCAGAATAAAGATTGCGGCAAATGAAATAAAGGAATGGGTTTTTACTGCCACAAATGAGAATGAAAATACTATAGTCGGCACGATCAACGGGACTCAGGTACCATTGTCCCCTATTCTTCTGACAGAAGTATTCACCTTAAGTACTGGAGATGACTCTATTGATTTTTCTGGAGAAGAATTTGATTCCATGTTAGATAGAATGGGTCACTCTGATGTACACCCTAATATGCTGTTGAAAAAGAGTCTATCAATTAAATTTTAATTTTTGGCTGATGTTGTGGGAAAAGTGCTTCTGACAAAGCACTCAGCTCATGATACCATCTCAAGGTATCAGCTCTGTTTAATGGGAGCAATAGTTGATAAGAAACATCTGTATTGGGGAACTATCTTCTTTGACTTGATCAAGAAGAAAATTAAAAAAAATTGTGTCTTTTTTGGGAGGATTCTAGGGGTTTTCCTGCATTCCAGGTGCCCGGAATTACTGGTTTTAAATGGGATGCACATCAATGCATTCAAAAGGCTCACCTGTGCCCTTTTCAGCTAGTGGGACAGGCAGATTATCAACCCCAATAGGGCTGCTGCAGCAACATCTGCTTCAGGCACAAGGACTACTACAGTCACTTCCCCTCAGGTCTCTGCCCCAACAGAAGACCTGCCTGCCTCCTCCTCTGCTCCTCCTTCTCCACCTCCTATTGTTTCTGCCTTACCTTCCTTATCAACCATCCAATCAGCCATCTCCTCCCCCATCACAATTTCATCACCTATTTCACCTCCTCCAGCCACCACCTAAGAACCATTACACCCTCTGTACTACTATCCACCCATTGATTCTTCCATTCCATCTTTCAACATTTTGGATGACTCCTTCATGGATGATTTCCCCTCCTCACCTCTTGAGCATCCATCATCCTCCTCATATCAACAACTCCTCAATGACATCCTTGATCAACCATCTTTCTCACCATCCATCTCCACACCCGTATCATCTATCTCCACAATCCCAATATCTCAACCATCCATCCCTATACCTCCTACTACCACACCATCCAACATTTTGCCAGCAACATCAACTCCTACCTCTACTCAAGCCCATCTTG
The DNA here is from genome assembly GCA_039513925.1 of Platanthera zijinensis. Lineage (NCBI taxonomy): Eukaryota > Viridiplantae > Streptophyta > Magnoliopsida > Asparagales > Orchidaceae > Platanthera > Platanthera zijinensis. The sequence continues at coordinate 75,589,828 of CM077089.1, read as the reverse complement.
AGCATGTAGATCTTCCTGCACTGGTAGACAGGCTGTATGAGCTACTAGCCCCCAGGCTATCCTCATTGCTGGAGACCACAATGGCTCCACTTCTGAAACATATTAAGGAGCTGTCTGACAGGCTATCTTCCTTCCTCTCTTCTCAGGCAATCCCTTCATCTGGGTTCCTTGATCTAGTCCTGCCTGAATCAAGGCAGAGGAAGATGCCTCATGAAGCTGATGAAGTGTCTGCCGCTGCTCTAGTTCTAGTGTTTTCAGTGGACCTCAGGTCACTGTTGAGTGCTTTTGATTCTCTTCACAAAAGATATTTCCCTGTTCAGCAAGTTGAAAACCTCACTAAGGCCATTGTGCCTATTTCAGAATGTGATCCCAGTCTGATTGCATCATATGTCAACTCTTTTAAGGCTGAGGATGTTGTTGCTTCAGTTTATACTACTGCTGCTGCTACTGCTATTATATCTGCTGGATCTACTGACATTGAAATGCTGCCTGCTGATATTGATAATACTGCTAATGAAGAATTGGCTAAATATTTAGAAGTACAAGTATCTGAGACTCCTGCTAGTTCATTTGCTCCTGCTGAGAGTACTGCTCTGATTACTGTTGTTGTATCAACACCTCCTGCACCTGTTGATACTGTGAAATCAAAAGTTCAAGAGGAATACATCAAAAGTATAGATGATTTGTATGACAGACCACAGAGTTCTAAAAGTGATCAATCCAATACAGAATCTGATGACTCTGCTGGCACTATTGCTAGGAAAAGGAAAGCTAGAAGTAAGGCCATGATGAAGGTCCCTCCTACAAAGTCCAAGGATGTTAATGACATACCCTATTATATTCTACATGATTGCCAGATAACTGAATCTTGGATGCAGTATTCTAAAAACAAGCTAAAGTTCATGAGGAAAAGAAGAAAGTTAGAAAAGTATGAGAAAGGATCATCCCAGTTTCAGCCTCCTCCTCCTCCAGATTCAGGATCAGGTGGAGGCTCAGCTTCTCAAACCTCTGCTCCAAAGCAAAGCTCCTCCCAATCTTCATAGAGATATCATCCCAGAGGGAAATATCAAAGAGGTTATTAGTTCAGAAGGGGACAATACAGAGGTAATCAGAGAGAACACAGGATTCAATCAAGACAACAAAGGGAAGGACAAAGACATATGGACTCAACTCAAGGTCCTTTCCCTTATAAACTCAGAGAAACTATTGATACAAGGACTTCTACTGCTTCAGAAACCATTAATAGATATGAACCTGCAATCCCTTTTGAAGATCCAGAGAATAATCTTTATCATGGACTGCTAGGATAAAAGAACTTGCTACCTTAGATCAGTTGAAGAAGGCCAGAGAGCAAAGAAAAGACACTTCCAACATCACTACCTTGTCAGAGCAAATGAAGGTAGAACTGGAAAGATATGCTTCAAGGAAGTTCTTTGACCCAGTGGATTACATGAAACTGCATCCTGAGGCTGTGGTTCCCAGGCCAAGATCTCAAACCTCCTTAGGTGCAGATGATGACAGAAGGTCAAAGAAAGAGGCTCTCAATCCCAACAGGGAAATCTTATTTAAGAAAAGAAGTGAAAAGAAGTGATCTCTGTAAGCAGACAGTACATTCATTTTAAAACACTTGTTGATATTCTATCTGAATGCTGCTATGCTGCATGTTCTGCTCTATTGCTTTAATATTTTGCTTTTCTGTATTTGCTTTTGTATTTATTACTGAGTTCTGTAAATAGTAATCCTAACCCAAATAGGGGGAGATTGTTGGAACACCCTATTACTAATTTGGGCAAAGATCACTATGTTTTTAGGAAATCAGTTTGACCTAGATGTATAGTTGAAAAGGTCAAGTTAGAATGAGTCTAGGGCTTCGAACTTAGGTTTGAAGCTGCCCCAGGACCATTCAAGTATCAAGACTTAGAGCTGAGACAAAGAAAATTTTCGTCGAGCTCAGGTCGACGAAACGTCGAACTCCGTTCGACGCTCTCTGAGCTGAACTCTGCTAAGTCATCAATCTCAGGTCGATGATCTTCGAGCCCAGATCGACGATCTGCCTTCAACTTGTTTCCAAGTCACTGAGCTCCGGTCGACGATCTTCGAGCTCAGTTCGACTTTTTCTGTCTGATGTTCAAATCCAATCTCTGAGCTCATTTCGACGATCGTAGAGCTCAGATCGACGTTTTTATAAGAGATCGATGACTTTAAGGATTCAAATTCAGTCAGCTTTTGGAATGTTTTTCAAATTCTCTGAGCATTTATTTCAAGAGATTTATTAGCCATTTTCATTTATTCTGGAGCAAGTTTCAAGGGATTTCTCAAAGAATGTTTATTGGACTTTCTTATAGAAGACAAAATAGTTTTGGAAGACATTTATTACTGCTAACGGCTATCTTGGACAGAGGATTATCAGAGAATAAAATATCTAACAGCAGATCAAGAGAATAACATACACACAAACACTCAATACAGAAATACACACATAGTGAGATCAACTCAGAGAAAAATAAAGTGATCAATCCTGAAGAGTTGAATTGAAAATTAGCATACTGAAAAGTGTTCATAGCTTCAACATCAAAGACTCTAGTCAACTCATATTTCATCCTCTGCAGAAATCATCTTCTGCTGGAGATTTGAAGCTTCTGAAGGCCTATCACCCTAGCAAAGCTCTCACTCGTGAACCATCTACATCTCAGGTGGAGCTTTGACAACACAATCAATCCACTAAGTCTTCTCTCAGTTATTGAGACAGAGAAGACAACTTCACCTCTTTCTTTTTCTTTTCCTGCTCTAAAAGGGTTATCAAAACTCTCTTCAAAAGTCTTGAATCTGGTTCTGAGAGCCTTGTTAAAACTCAGTGGTGGTAAGACACCTTATCAAAAAATCTAGATTTGGTTTTTGAGCACCTTATCAAAAGATCATTGGTGCCAGGACACCTGATCAACTCATCCTGAGTGGATTCCTACCAAGGGTGGTAGAAGAGTGGATGTACCCAGGTTGATTGGGGAACCACTATAGCTTTTTGCGTTTGGTTGCTTGTGTGAATTCTTTGCTGTGTGCTGTGAATCTTTTGTTTTCTTTTTATTATTACTTCTGTTTAATTGCTGTAACACAATACACATACTATATTAACTTAACTCTTCCTCTACAAAGTTTTATTTTGAAAAATTATTTTAACAAACTCTATTCACACCCCCCCCCCCTCTAGAGTCAGACTGATCTTATCCTCCACTTTCACACCGCATTAAAAGTTTTTTCTCCTCAACACGCCAATTATATTGTCAGTCCCCCTACACGGGAGTGAACCAGGGAGTGTTTGCCCCCTTTTCCAATACCGACGGATTTCCAACCAATGATTTAGATATGACGTACGTGTGAAACCCCCCTACAAGGGCGTGACCCAGGGCATGTCAGCCATCATACAAAAGCAATCATCCTTCCCGCAAGAATCCAGAACCTGAGGTAAACCTCATACGTATCACGCCACCTAATACGCCCTCCCCGGGCGTGACCTTGGGCATGACCAACCCGTGGAAAAATCTATAAATACAGAGGTCCCTCTGGTGTAAAGAAGTAGTTTGGGCAGAGAGGGGGAGGTGTTGTCCCTTTTTTTATTGTCTTTTTTAGTGTTCTTCCCTCTCTCTCTCTTTCTCATTTTAGTTTTTCTTAACCCTAGTTTAGTTTTAGCTTTTGTAATTGCTTTTGTTGTAATCTTTGCACTTGCTCTAGTTGCTAATTGTAGGGCTATAATAGGTTTTCAATTCCATGCAATTGTAATATCCTTTTTCAAGTGTAGCTCTCTTTTATTATTAATATAAGTGCCCCATGTTTACATGGTGTTATTATGCATTTCTACTCATCCCTCTTCCTCCACTTTGCTATGATTAAGTAATCCTCCTTGTACTTGATCTTGATGATCCGAGGTTAGAGTGATAAAGTTATGTTGCTTTAATTCTACTTTTACTTTTTAGGGTTTAGACCTTTCAATTACTCATGATTAACCTTTTCTTGGAGATATATCATCGATATATATTTTCCATCTTAGCTTTCATTCTTGGCTTGCCGAGAGGCCGATAGTTTGAAGTGAGCATTCAAGACTAAAGAGAGTTGTACGCACCCCTCGAGAGAGGCAGACGTCCAAATCTCCTGGATTGGAGTAAAATACAATAGTGGGATTTACCGTGTAAAGAGAGCTTTAGGCGAGAGTCGGTCGGACCTTCCTAAACTATGTTGGGCAAGACTTCGAGAGAAGCGTGTTAAAGCTTTAAGAACCTCCACGGTCATGGACCTTCACCCTATTAAGTTTAGTTTTTTTATCGTATTTTTAATCGACTCTTGCCGAGGTGATTCTTGATCGAGTGCTTTCCATCTCATTGTTCTAATCCTTTATCGTAATTGCTTCTTATATGCTTTCTATTTAACTGCAATTAGTTCTCTTTTTATGCAATATTTCCTTTCTTTAGTGCGTTTAGATTTCTCTTCCACCCTAAAGATTTCTATCGATAAAATAATAGTCTACGTGTGAGTAAGTTTACTCAACGGTTCCTGGATTTCAATACAACACTTGTGTCCCCTAACTACAGTTCGATAAGTTTACTTGCCTAATTGGATTGCTAGTTCGGCTCTCTTTCCTTATGCGGAAAGCGATCACCAGCATGTTAGGGCAATTTTTGACTGAAAATTCTGGAAACCTGCAAAAATACATGAAAACATTAGTGGCAAATATATATATATATATATATATATATATATATATATATATATATATATATATATAAATATTCATAAGGAGGTGAACATATAACCTTAAAAGACATGATTCGTGCATTAAAAACTAGAAAATACCCTAATAGTTTAGACTACAAAAAGAAATATCAGATATCGACTGTCGCCACTCGGCGATATCGATTTCACCGCTTTGACCTCTTTGAACCAGGTCAACCACTATTTATTGGCTGCTTAATAGCTACTTACACATGCCAAGTGGCACTATCGCCCGTCAATACCCATTATCACCCGCGATATCAAGCCTCTCAATGCTTTCAGGAATTCAGTGCGTCGAGTGCCGACTCACCGCTTACCGCTATTGCCATCTAGCGATACCCACTATCGCCACTCGACGATATAATTTCGACGATTCGTCGAGTGCGTTGAGTGCATCGAGTGCAGCTCGACGAACTCTGCACCGCTATTGCCATTAGGCGATACCAAGTATCCCCTATTGATAGTGACAGTCTTTTTGTTATCATATTTGGGGTGTTACAACCCTCCCCTCCTTAAAGAAATTTCGTCCCGAAATTTGCATACATCTATAAGGAAAACAAAAACTTAAAAGTTACAACAACTTTTTATTCAAATAAATAATGTTATAATAACTTACAAAAATAACTCGGGATATTCATTATGCATGGTTTGCTCACGCTCCCATGTTAGCTCTTCACGACCATAATTGTCCCACCGGACCTTGACCATCCCGATTTTCTTGTTCCGTAGCTGCTTATCCGCTTTATCCTCGATCTGAATGGGCCTAACCTTTGTCATTAGCCCAGATTAGACCGGTATGTGATCATTCGCAATCACTTGAGTTGGATCTTTCATGGCTTTTCGACGCACTGATATGTGGAACACATCATGCAATTCACTCAACTTTGCTGAATGACCTAGCCGATAGGTAGCTTCTCCAACTCGATCCACCATATAAAACAGACCAAAGATACCTTAGACTTAACTTTTTCGAGCGTCAAATCCTAGAAACGCCTTTGAATGGCTTGATTTTCAAATATACCAAATCGCCCACACAAACTCTACGTTTTGATGTTTGGCGTTATAGTACTTTGCCTGTCTATCTTGGAATATCAATAGCCTCTCCAGAATAGAGCGTATCGTCAAATTAGCCTCTTCAACTTCCTTACTCTTATATAATTTTGGCTCGCCTGTTTCTGCCCAAGCTAATAGTGTATATCACTTCCTACCATACAAAGCTTCAAAAAGCTCCATATTTATGCTAGCTTGATAGCTATTATTTTAGGTGAACTCTACTATATAGAGACGGTCTTCCCACCACTTACTGAAATCCAAGGCGCATATCCGGAGCATATCTTTCATAGTTCTATTTGACCTTTTGATCTGACCATCTATTTGCGGATGAAAAGCCATACTGAACTTTACTTTTGTCCCCAACAACTGATGGATTAGCCTCCAATCATTCGAAGTAAAATGCCCATCTCGATCACTAACGATGCTACGGGGCACACCATGCAATCGTACCATTTGATCGACATAAAGTTTAGCCAAAATTTCCACTTAATCGTCCCTCTTGTTCGGAATGAAGTGAGCCACTTTAGTCAACCGGTCCACAATCACCCAAACAGAATCGTTCCCTCGTTGAGATCTCGGCAAACCGTGCACGAAATCCATCAAAATATAATCAAACTTCCATTCCGGAATAGGTAGCACTTCAGGAAACCTTCAGGCGTTTTGCATTCAGCTTTTACCAAGGCACAAGTCTGATAATTTTCCACATAATGGGCTATCTCTTTCTTCAGAACTGGCCACCCGAACATCTTCTTCATATCCTTATACATTTTTGTGCTCCCTAGGTGGATTGAATACTTCATGAAGTGTGCCTCATACAACAATTCTTCACATAATTTACCCACATACGGGACACACAAACGATCACCCTTCCGCAAAAGGCCATCATCCCAGGAGAATTGGGTATTTGACCCATCCACTCCAAAGCGTTATAGACTTTAATCAAGTTTCGTTGCTCGCTGAATTCTATCCGCGAGGTCATATTGTACCTCCGTCCAGTTCAGGCACGCACTTGCAGTAGCATTCTTGTCCACATAAGAGATTTCTAAGGCCTCCAACTCCTGGATCAGACGCACATCTTCCAATTGACACCAATTTACCCATATCGGAGTCCTACGACTCAAGGCATCTATGATAACATTTCCATTCCTGGGAGTGTAATGAATATCAAAGGTATAGTCCCCGAGGAACTCCATCTACCTTCATTGCCACATATTGAGATCCTTCTAATCCAATAGGTACTTAAGGATCTTATGTTCTGTGAAGATGTTAACTTTCACACCATATAAGTAGTGACGCAACAATTTGAGTGCAAAAATCACCGCCGCAAACTCAAAGTCATGGACGGGATAATATCGCTCATGCAATTTCAACTGTTGTGATCCATAAGCTATCACCTTACCAAACTGAAGAAGAACGCAGCCTAAGCTACTCCTTTATTCATCACTATAAATTTCATAGTCGTCTGAACCACATGGCGTCGTCAAGATTAGCGTCGTAGTCAGATAACCTTTCAACTCCTCATAATCTCATAAGCAATCCAGCGTACAAATGAACTTCTTATCTTTTTTCATCAATGTGATGAGAGGAAAGGCAATCCGCGACAAGTTCTCTACAAAATGCCTATATTAGAATGTCAGTCCAGGGAAAATCCTGACATCGGCGATAGAAGACAACACCAACCACTCCTGTATCGTAACTATCTTCGAAGGATCCACAAAAATGCCCTCTCCACTAATCACATGGCCAAGAAAGGCCATTGATGAGAACCAGAACTCGCACTTCGAGAACTTGGCATACAGCTTGTTCTTTCTCAGGGTGTGTAACACCATCCGTAAATGGTTTGCATGATCTTCTTCAGACTGAGAGTACACCAAAATGTCATCAATAAAGACGATTACAAATAAATCCAAGTACTCTCGAAACAATCAGTGCATTAGGTCCATAAATACCGATGGAACATTAGTTAGCCCAAACGGCAATACCGTGAACTCGTAATGACGATAGTGTGTACCAAATGCTATTTTGGGAATATCACATTCCTGAATCCTCAACTGGTAATAGCCAGACTTTAAATAAAGCATTGAGTATACAGTTGAGCCCACTAGCTGATCGAACAAGTCATCAATCTGTGGAATCCGATACTTGTTCTTTTTTGTCATCTTGTTTATCTCTCGATAGTTAATGCATAGTATCAAGCTTTCGTCTTTCTTTTTCACAAATAGGACCGGAGCGCTCCAAGATGACATACTTGGGTGTATAAAACCTTGCCCCATCAACTCTTGCAATTGAACCTTTAGGTCCGCTATCTCCTTTGGCACAACATGATATGGAGAGCGGGCCACGGGTTTTGCACCTGGCACCAACTCAATCGTGAATTCAATATCCCGTTGTGGCGGTAGCCCCGACTGATCCTTAGGGAAAACATCAGCGTACTCCGATACAATAGGAATTTCACTAACGCAGGGCCTCGACACAACAGCCTCCAACAGTATGAAGAATAACTCCGCGCCCTTCTGAACTGCCTTGTCCACTTGGATAGCAAACATCAATGTCTTGCTCGATCCTCGCATAACTGTGAATTTAGTCTTTTATTCTGTATTTTGCCCCAGTATAACCTCCTTGGAGTTGCAATCTATATAGGCACGCTATTCCGAGAGCCAATCCATACCAAAGATGACATCAAACTCCGATATCGGTAGCACTGATACTTCCAATCCAAAGTCTTGACTTCCTATTCGCACCTCAACACAACAGGCTTGATCCACGCGTATCAAGCACCCATTAGGTAGCAGCACATTCACTCAATCTGTCGGCATAAATGAAGGCACTCCAATACGCCCCACAAAGTCTTCTGATAGACAAAAATGAGGAGCTCCTGTATCGAACTGTGCTCTCGCCGGAAACTCCCAAATCAGGACAAAGCGTGAAGCAAACCAATCATGCACAAGCTACGCACAAGGTACTAAGTATGGAAAGTAGTAAAAATTGCATCTTAACTCATACATGTTACGACGTCGCTTTGTTTTATGGCCTCCTGTTGGCCAAGATTACAGACTCGGGGCTGCGCTTGAGATGCAGTTGATTCCACCACTGTCTTCCCCTTCTCAGAATAAGACGTACCCGTCTTTTTCTCCCCTTTTGGAGGGCCACTCCAGCAATCTCGATCTATATGCCCCACCTTGCCACATGTATAACATGTGAGCGGACCTCTCCCAGATGTTGCTCCAGATGAAGGAGAAGAAGGAGCCAACGCATAAGTTTTAGGCTTCTTTCTCCACCGTCGATACCCAAACTTTAAAGAACTAGGTACTTTGAACTCTTGCTTCTTTCTTTCCAAGTCATTCTTACGTTGCATGTGCTTCATATCCAGCTCAAGGGAGCGTGTCGTATTGACCAAGGTAAGAAAACCCTGCATCATCGGTCCTGAGAGAAGGAATCAGAAGTCATCTCTAAGCCCTTCATAGAATCGATTTGTTTTCCGTTCCTCATCAGCAAAAGTAAAGCCTACATATCTTTCCAATCGCATAAACTTGTACAAGTAATCATCCACCATCCTCACGCCTTGAGTTCGCCTTTGAAATTAGTTCTCCATTTCAATATGCTGTGCCGATGGAACATATCTTGACAGAAAACACATTGAGAACTCCTCAATTGAGATCTCGCTCAATGGACGACCATCGAACTGGTGCAGCTCCAACTCATCCCACCAAAGTCTTGCCTCACCGTCCAACAAGAAGATCATCACAATGACTTTTTGGCACCTTCTATTTCAATTGCCGTCAATACCCTCTTTATTATTGAGAGCCAATCTTCAGCTTGTGTAGGGGTTCCAGTACCCATAAACACAGGGGGATTGAAACTCATCACGTATTTCAGTTGCTTCTCCATTGATCTCCTTGCGGCCACTTGATCAATGATCACTTATCTAACCGTTTTATGCTCGACTATGCCAATCGGTTTCTATACCATCGCAGGAATAGGAGGTTGTCCCTTGCCTCCAGGTTTTGCATTCATCATTGCGAACACGTCTTCCACAACCAACCATATAGTTTCCAGCGAAGGAGGAGCCGGCACCTCATTAGGTGCACTACTCTCCACCGAGCGCTGGGGCTCGTGCTGCCCCGCACCACGTCGAGTCACCTACATTTTGAAACACATAATTAGGCAACTACGAATATTGCCAAAAGCAATCACAAGAGCATACCAGTTCCGCAAACATGTGTATTTTCATTCCTAAGTTGACATTCATGGGTTCAATTATGTTATCACGATAGAGCACATACATGTGCTCACCACCACTTGAATTCGACCACAAATTCAAATAAGAAAGACTGATAATAGAGTATGATAACAATTTTATAATGCCCCCATCCGTCGTATAACATATGACAGAAGTTAAGGCCGGGGCCCGATGCCAAATACTACGGACAGGTAAAGAGATCACAAGTGGTTTCCAAATCCAAGTTCACTTATGAACGTACACTAACTAAGAGCATTATAGCAGAAGCATTTAGTTAAAGAAACCATACCAAACATGAATGTCCACTACACAACAGGAACTATATATCGATATATACATAACACATGTTTTGGTCGTAGCCTTATTACAACTGTTTCCTTTTTCAACAAGTGGTTTCATACTTCGGCACGCAGGCCGGCCACACATGAAATGGTAAACGTTCGCCTTTTGGGCCTTCATGGGCCAGCCAATTGCAGCACATGGGCTTTAGCCGGCTACTTTCCACTTAGCTCTCCAGCACCTGCACAAAATGGCCCACCAAAACGTGGCAAAAAAGAAACGGTAAGCACTTTGCTGACCCATTTATCACGATCCCATTCCTTACTAGGGGCGGCATTTCTCCATCCCTGCAAACAAGGCATCATATATATTATAGCATTTTCAAAGTACAATTTGAGCACCATTCATCACAGACGTAGGCTCAATGACGACACGACCCATGCACTAAGGGCACATTTTCGGTGTCAACGGCTTCCCGCGTATCACCACCGTTAACTTTGTCGTTCAGAGGTACTTAACTTGACGACTATATCATTCAGAGGTACTTAACTTAATGACTAACTGCCAATTCATAGGTACTTAACTAAACGACCCTGTCATTTAGAGGCACTTAAATTGATGGCACAGTAATTGGCCATCACGGCACAATTCATTCTTTTTCCATTTCAGGCTGTAACCCACCATTGCTCAGTAATTTAAGCTCACAGCTTTGCATACAGAGACTCCAAGGTCTTGAAAGACAGGCCACACAAATTCCAGCTCACTAGGAGCTATCGCTTAGCGATATTGACTATCTCCCGACGATATCAACAGTTCTCAAGACTGTGATCTTTTCTAGGTCTTTTCCTGGAAATGCTTCCATTACTTTGATACAGCACCATGCACACCCCTAGACCCCAGATTTCATATGTACATCACATGCATATCCATGGAATCTTCTCCGGCACATAACTTAACTTCACCAATCTAGACCATCTTGTCCAAATGGGCTTCTCGCAGCATTTTATTCTGTACTCTACATTTCTAGATCTAAATGCAGGAATATATGGGGATCAAACCGATCTTCCTGTTGGAATCTACCCTTTTTCTCCTTTTGGTGAGGGGATATATGCAAATAAGAATATTGAGGACTTCACTTGTCCGGAAGAAACTCGTTACCCTTCTAGTTACCTTCGGAGCCATGGCGAAGCTTTTCTACATAGATGGAAAGGAGTACATCGCTCTCCTCTTCGCGGATCTATCCTCAGATGTATCCTCTGACCACAAGATATCCTTCAGTGAGCTCACAAAACTCAGCCCAGAACTTCCTTAGCTTCTTCTTCCTTTTTACTCAAGGAAAATCAAGAAATGAAGAGAGAGAGAGAGAGAGAAAAAAAGAGAATGAAACCTCCTTCCTATTCTTCTCTGGTTAAGTGGATTTGGGATTAATCCCAGCCACATGATCTCTCATTCAAAACAAAGCAAAGGCCAGGATTTGAGTTGACTGGTCAGCTTTGGCTCCATCTCCTGGCGATATCGAAAATCGCCACTCGGCGATATCGATTTCACTGCTTTGACTGCTTTGACCCTGGTCAACCATCGCTTATTGGCCGCTTAACATCTACTGACACATGCCACGTGGCACTATCGCCTGGGGATACCCACTATCGCCCACAATATCAAGCCACTCAACGCTTTCAGGCGTTTAGTGCGTCGAGTGCAGACACACTGCTTACCGCTATCGCCATATGGCGATACCCACTGTTGCCACTCGGCGATATCATTTCGATGATATGTCTAATGCGTTGAGTGCATCGAGTGCAGCTCGACGAACTCTGCACAATTATCGGCATCAGGCGATACCTAGTATCTCCCAGTGATTTTGACAATATTTCTGCTGTCAAATTTGGGGTGTTACACGTAACACCCACGGGAGTTGACGGATAGACTTTGGATGGTTGGTCTTGATCCTTGGTGCTTATTCCTGGGGCTCCTTCCATGCTAAGTGGATGGTTGGGCTTGATCCTTTGGTGATACGCTCCCATAGGCTCCTCCCATACCACGATGATAGGCCAGCGTAAGGATATATTCTTGGTGCACATCTACCCGAGACCCCTCTTAGCCGTAGTACAAATTTGAACTCCGCTATTGGTTCTTATCTTTGAGGCATATAGAGGCCTAGGCTTGGAAGTTTTGATGCCCGCCTAGTAGTAGAAAATCCCATTTCACTGCCACCATTTGGCCACGAAGGATGATTCCTGAGAGGTTAGCTACCTGCTCGAAAAGTGGGAACAACAAGACTGCATCGACATAGAAATTTTATGTGTGTGCATCGGTGAGTCATCACATTGCAGTCATAGCATTGCATTGCATTATATACACAAGATCCTCATCATATAAGTTTGTATGGGCACTCTTATAAGATGAGTTACTTTACTGTTAAGCTGATCCCTAGCTTATATGTTTGTATGGGTATTCATATTAGTTAAGTTACTTCATGTTGCATATACATACTTGTACACAGCTGTTGATAGTAGAACTGCTAGTATATATTGTTGTAGTTGCTTGATTTACTCTGATATAGTTTCGCACCATGCCACTTGTTTTGTACTACAGCTATTATATATATTGTACCCTCTTTTTTTCTCCGCCCGATGCCTAAGAATCGCCGGGGGAGCGGATGTGATAGCCACTTAGTCTTTATGACTAACGGTTGCTACGTTTTCCTTTTTAGGAGGAAACCCCGAAGATAGAATAACAACAGGTTATGCAGGAAGGCAGCTAGGCCAGGGTGATAGGTCCTGAAGCGACTGTACCATCGCTGGCATCGCTGACTGATGTGAGTTTAGAGAGACTCATTTTGCAGCCTTTTTGGCATGTTGTACTCTGATACTATAGAAGCATTGGTTGCTTCTTTTTATTTGTTGTACTTGTTATGTACTCTATGGTTATGTGAATTTTGACTTCTATACTTTCTTATGTTGGTTTGGCATGGATGATATTGATTTAGCTGATAGTATAGGTGTCTTGGGGTAAAGGTCGACCCATGTGTTGGCGCTGCCGCAATGCGGCTGTTCAAGGCATAATACTCCCCTCGGCCTTGTCTTGTCTTCCAAGAGGGGTGGGGGGTATTACAGACAATCTTGTGGTCCAGGATAAATGTAAAAGACTTATAGAAGGAGTAGTAGAGGCAAGACCTAGTCGGAGAAGGAAGCTTGCCAGAGAAAATAGTAAAAACCGAGGAAGATGCGACATACATTTTCACTAAAATTTTAGGATGGAGCGTCCGACCCCATAGTTAGCACTGCCACCATTCCAATAGAATCAAGCTTATCAATATCCCAGGGAGCACTTCAGGGAAGGTTGCTTCCACTATAATCAGCAGGGCCATATCCGATGTTATTTCTCGCAGATGGTGGGAATGTTCCCCCTGTTTCTTCTCCGGCAGCTCAGTGAGGATGAGGGCAAGTAGTTGTCAAAGATGATGACGACAATGTAGGAACCCTTAACTTGCTCGAGAGTAGGTGTTTACCTTAGATATGACTCGAGAACAGAACCCTCGGGAAATCATTCCAGGTATCTCGTAGTCTAGTTGATATGTTTATAAGCTTGAAACTGTTATAACTTAAAATTTTGGCATCGTGACTATAAGTGGGAGACCTACCCACACTCTATTTGACAGTGGTGTTACCTACTCATTCATCTCAGAAAACTTTTTAAAGGATCTAAATGGTGTGCAATATTTCACCGGAGTCACTTGGAGAGTACGCCTCCCAAATAGTTCTGAGATGACCTCATCCGCCAACTATGTCTTGGATATATATATCGGAGGGAAGATTTTAGAAACCCCTATAATAGTGTTAGGGATGCTAGAATTTGATCTTATTCTGGGTATAGCATGGCTGGATTGACAGCATGCCAAGATTGATTGTGCGACAAAGCAGATCACCTTGAGACATGGAGATTCAGATATTATTTTTCAAGGTATTAGGTTCGCACCCCAAATAATATTGTCTTCAATCCAGGCTATTATGACCCATATATAAGTGGCTGAGGTGTACAAGATATGTTTTGAACTAAAGGAGATGGCGACTAGCTTGAAAGACATACTAGTGGTGCGGGATTTTCCGGAGGTTTTTCCCGAAAAGCTACCAGGATTACCCCTGCCTAGTGAAGTAGACTTCCATATTAGGCTAGTGTCGGGTTCCAAGCCCATCTCTCGAGCACCCTACAGGATGGCTCCAAAGGTATTGGCAGAGTTTAGGGTTTAGCAGCAAGAGTTAGTGGAATAATGGTTTTTTCGTCCCAATTCATGACCCTGGGGAGCCCCCTATTTTGTTCATTAAGAAGAAGTATGGATCACTGCGATTGTGCATAAACTACCGAGAGCTCAACTGATTGATAGTTTGGAACTCCTATCCTTTGAGCCGAATCGACAAATTATCTGATCTACTAGTGGGTCCACATCTTGATTTGCGCTCGGGGTATTTTCAGTTAAGGATATAATAAGAAGATATTCAATAAACTGTGTTTAACTCGAGATACGACTTATAGAATTTAATGTGGTGTCGTTTCGGCTCACAAATGCCCCTTCTGTATTCATGAATTTGATGAATCGAGTGTTTGAGCTGTATTTGGAAACTTTTATCATCATATTTATTGATGATATTTTAGTTTACATAAGAATAAAGGAGGAGCATACTGAGCACTTTGCATTAGTTTTAAAGAAACTAAAGGAGCACAATTTATTTGCCAAGTTCAGCATGTGTGAGTTTTGGCTCCGATAAGTTTCCTTCTTGGGCAATTTTGTAAGTGGTGCTAGACTAGCAGTAGATCCGTCCAAGGTGCGTGTCGTAATGGAATGGTCTCATTTGAGCTCAGTGGCCGATGTGCGAAGTTTTCTCAAACTTTGCGGGATACCACGTAAGTTTGTAGAAGGATTTTTGAAGATTGCTCTCCCCCCTACTGCACTGATTAAGGAGGGTGTACCTTTTGAGTGGGAACCCAATTGTATAATTTCATTTCAATAGTTAATTGTGTAGCACCTCCGTCCATCGTTTAAAATATAACAGAAGGTCTGGCCGAGGCCCCAAGCCATATTCCACAGACAGTTAGCAGAGTTACAGGTTAATATCATTAGACCAAACGAATCCTAACTCAGAGCATTCTAGTGGAAGCTTTATGGGTTTAATTGAAATCATGTAACACAAATGTCCACTATAATAAACCATTTATGAATTTTTACAAAATACACCAAAAAAGTGCGGCCTTAAGACCTTACAATTGTTCTTCAAAAAGGTGGTTTACAAACATCAACTCGCAGTTCGGCCATAAATGAAAACAATAAAAATCTTTTGTTTGGCCTTCGAGGGTCGGCATAGCATCAAAGGACTACAACCCCCATTTCCTACTCGGCTCCCGAGCACCTACAAAGGGACATTCCACCAGCAAGGTGGAAAACATGGCAACGGTCACTTTAACTAACGAATTAATAACAACCCTACCCCATTCCCGAGGCAGCGATATTCCTTCCCAACAGGCATAACATTCATATATATACATATATTATACAAAAGTACAACTCATGTACCATTTCATATATTATAAAGGTACAACTTAAGTACCATTCAAGATATCGTAAATGTTTGCATCACCAGCCAAACATTCCATGCGCTCAGAGCACCTTATTGGTGTACTAGAAATACCCAGAACACCACCATCCAAAGCCCGAGATTGACGGTAAACTATGGGCATTATTGTCTGGCACAAGCCAAGACTCTTTCCCCTTGACAACAGTAATTGCCATGTACTTTAGGTCTATTAACCGTCAGACCCGAGGACGGTTCTTATTTAGCCTTTTACTGTTACTCAAATTGCCCTGCTATTGATGTAGAAAAAGGAACAACCTAGTTAACAGTTCGATCATAAGTCGAGGATAAGGGAAAAATGAGGCTGTTGAATAGTCGCTGACTAACGTCTAGGAATAGTGGCTAAGACCGAGGGGTAGAAAAAGAAAAGATGCCGCTGGCAGTGGCAATACAAGAGTTTGCCCGTCGTGGCTAAATGCCACTCCGGAGACGGTCTATCCTTTGATTAAAAATATATCGGTTACACTTACAGAGGAAAGAAAAGAAAGAGGAGAAGCCGGACGGACAACAGACCGCAAGGCACTAAACTCGAGACCGCAGCTCTTAACAAGTGAGCTCCTGGATTCGAGTCAGCGTGCTTTGGGGAGTGCCACCCCCTATTCATAGGCTCGGGGACCTGCCCAAATGAGTAGGGCTAAAACTACCACTACTCGGGGTACAGGATAACCGGGCAGAGGTGAGGGGAAGAAAAAAATAAAAAGAGAACAAGAGGGAAGTCGCATGGACTGGCGGGTTTCCCCTAGCGAGTTGAGCGACTTAGCCTTTAGGACTTGGTGCCGATCTGGACCTTCCCTGAGGGCAGTTTGACTAATGAAGCTATGCGGTTTAATAGAGGACAAGCCGACTTCCTAGAAGAGACAGCTAGAAAGACAAGCCGCACGACTTGAAGAGGGATGCAAACAGGTCACGGTTTCAGGTTAAATTGATCCTCGCACATTTACAAATGTCAAGAAATTTCGAAAATGTAGATCTTAGCTGGAGACCGCGAATGCCTCTAATGCTGATGCGCCTATAAATTCCCCTGAATTCTATCATTTTGCAATATCTCTACGAAGTCACTGGTCATTACTCACCACTAGCGGTCAGGATTTATCAAGCCAGCGCGATCATCTGCAAAATGGACATCCTTTTTACGAAACTAGACCACACAGAGAGGTCAGAAAAAAAGAAGAAGAATAGGAATAGTCGGATGCCGGAAAGCTCTGGCCGGCAATAGGAAGTCAATCCAAAGAAGATGATTACTCCGGCGACTTCCAACTCGGTAAAGAGGCCGGCTGAGGCTATTGTGGAGTCTTCACAGGCCGTGGGAAATATGGTAGTGGCTTCTATGACTGATCTCCCACAGACTGCAGGCGATCTATCATTTGACATCACCTTCTTGCCTTCTAGAGAACCCTACCAAAGATCTCTAGAACATAGGAGAAGAGCGTTGGATCTTACATGCCGGGCGAATTGTTCAAAACGACTGAGGTGATTGTGATGGAGAATGAGCCAGAGAAGCCTCCCGAAACCGCCCAGCTTTCCATTACCAAGGACAAGCTGGTAGAAATGGTAGTAGCTTCTCTAAAACGGAAAGAAAAACAGAGAGACATTGGAGGAAAGGATAATGAGAAAGATGAGAAATATGCAAGTCATAAACAAGAACATTTTTGCGAAGACTGGAGCGGCTAGCCTTCAGCAAAGGCCTCGAGAAAAAGAAGTGTCGGACAGTCTGTCAATGCCCCCTTCCAATCCTAATGAGCCCGAAAATACTCTAGCATCTAGCGACTATCTGAGCAATATCTTCGATGATATGGAGAAAATCCACCAACAGGACAGGTAGTTATCTACCCCGACAGCTTTTTAAGAGGCCGCCCTTCCTGACGTTGAAGTCATTAGGTACAAGACCGGCGAGCCGTCTTCTATGGTCCTTGAAGGAGACCAGAAGCATAAAACTTAATGAAAAAATCGATGAAATAAAAAGTATTATAGCCAGGAAGAAGCCGATAATGTTTCTTTTCTTCCTGCATGGTAATCATGGAGATGTTAGGCGAACTGTAAATTTCTATAAGTCGTGGTCAAGAAAGAAGGGGGCGGATAAAATCTTGAATCCGCCGGCCAAATTTTTCCTGACCCCAGCTCAACGGAAAAACAAGGGAAAAGAGACCGTGCGGCTATGGAAGGAGAAACTTATGCGTATCGATTCCGAACGATCTAGGAGGGCAGTATTTAGATTTATTACCGTGGCTATGGAAGGGGAAAAGATCTAAGCCACCGATTTTCTATCTACTAATGCTCTGGAGAATAACTTGACATTATCTTACCGATTCATACAACCCTTCTCTTTGCTGCAGGGGAAACAGAGGCTGCCATGAAGCCGGGCGATCTAAGCACCTTCTTGCCTGCGCTGCCTCCACCCCTGTAAAGTATCCAAGATGATACAAGAGGCGCGACTGAGGCGCAAGTTTCAGCCAAAAGTTGACGGCTTGGATTCTTGACTAAGGGAGCAGCAGGAGGAGCGGCGGGTTGAAAGAACAGGGTTGTGGTCTATGTTAGAGGCCCTGAGAAGAGGATACAAGAGGTAAAGGATGCCTAGGAGCAGGAGAGAATAGAGCTACTGTGGAGCAGGAGAGAATAGGGAAGTATGATCTGCACGCTATAGTGTTGATGGCCGGTCGACTTGAGAGAGAAAGAGGAAACATTTGTCGACTTGACGGGGTAATGGACAAGGATCCTCCAATAGAGGTCGGCAGAGGCCAGCGACCTATTGTGGTGACTTCTGAAAAGCAGCAACAACCAGGCCACCCATCTTTTGGAGAGACTTCTAGTCCACCAGGGGTTACAGTGGTTGGGCAGGTCTCTTCATCTGGCAACCTGGAGGGTCGCGCCCTTCAGATGATTCCATTTGTCCGCATGGAGCACGATACCTCGCAAGTTCATCGGTCTCTTCATTCAATCCACAACCTCGTCAGTCAAGTATTTGTTCTGCTTGTACAGACTGCAAACAACTAACGCTGATTGGGAGAGAAGGTACTGAGAGTGGGGAAAAACAATCTTGAACGTTTTTCTTTGGCTCTATAATAATTATTACTTATTGATTTTGAGGATTAATCCGCTATGATTTACTGCTTAATATTTGATTTATATTTATCAAATTTTCGGTGGCTTTTACGGTTTATAAATATTAGTCGTCATATTTGTTCTGCGTCGAAAATTTTCTATGTAAAGGAACTTAGCCGCGCGAACTGCCGAACTGAACTGTGGTTTAACTATGTTGCTAATCTGTATACTTTGTAGGTTGAGGTCATGCGGCTTCTTATCTAATCACGATTTGACATCATTACTGTAGCTTCCCTGCAATTCCATAAATAAAGATGATTTCGAAGACTTCTGCACGAAAAAACAAGATGCGGGCTAAGGCAAAGTCGTTGCGTTCTGACAGGGCAGTAGCGGTTAGAACCGATGTGCCCTAAGCCTTTCACTCTTCCGATCATAAAGAATTTCGGCTTACCCCAAGCTGGAGGACTTTGCAAGGAAATATATGCAGGGTAGTCTGCTACTCACGTGACTTCCCCTTCAAGATGAAAGAATCAACTCATCAGATACGCATCAGAATGCCATCCCAGTTGACCACTTCAACTACGACTTCCATTTCTCGATTTGATGGAGGCCATTGCGATCTCTGACCATTAAGGGGTTGTGCACGGACAACTCCCGCCACACTCCATAGCCGCAATATTTAGCTTTATATCTTACTTGCGGTCTTAAAGAGTCCGCTTTTCCATGAACCTATTCAGGAAGTGCTTCTTTGTCCTGTCTATACCGGATTCATGGACAAAGATCTTCAATGGTCATCTATACTTCGGCTTCCATGTGCTGGAGGTAGTTAATCTGGCGAACACGTTCCCGAGCTGGTCGGAGTGGTACCTAATCTTCGAGGGACGACTCGTCCTGATGTCGGTCAACCCTCAAGTTCGCGATGAAGAAGCTTTTACCAGTTACGAGCTGGAGGGCTTGGAGATGGAAATTTACAAGATCTTCAAAGGGGAGTGGCTTGATGTGAACCATTACATCCCGCTGCTTCCATCCCTGGAAGGCTTCCAGGCAGAAGATAGTAAGTTCCAAACCGCATCGACTTGCACATGCTAGCTGCACAACTTTCAACTGACTCACTACTTTTTTTCTACAGCTGTTGTGGCGGTTCCACTAAAAAACCGCTAACCCCAGGCAGGCTTACCCTTACTCAAAGGGAGAAAAGGGCCAAAAGTCCAAGCCGCAGCTGGTTGAGGAGGAGGTGGAGTCGGCTTCCTCCAGCGAGTTCACGCTACATGTGATGGGCAGCGGCTTGAAGGACCTTGAAGGCAACCCGACATTGTAGTGGGGTCTGGAAGGTGACTTTGTAAAAGTTTCCACTTCCCTCCCACATTGGGGGAGGGAGAAGATAAGCTGCCACACTATCGTGTCCGGCGCGTCCTTGTATGGTAAGCGCAACCTGATGGCGTTGAGGAAGATTCCGGAAGAAGACTTGTTGTAGTTTGTCGCACACGTTGGCGAGAGAAGTTTTGTGGCTAACCATTACATAGGCCTAGCCTATAAGCAGTTAGTCGCAAATCAAGGCGAGCTGTAGTGATAACTTTCCAAAAAAGAGGAAGAAAATGCACAGCAAAGGGAGGTGAAGTTGATAAGTTATCACCTGGTTCTCTCGGTTTTCGTCATAAAGCAGCACATACGGGCCTTTTCTTTTTTCCTTTGCCGAAAATGTACGGTCCGACTAAACAAATTTTCCAGGACACCGTCTTCCCACAAGTTATCAAAGGGATTGATTGGGCGCTTATTCGCCTCCGTGATCTATGTGGCCTTGCGCAAGTATTCGGTGATACCACTTTCATCGACCTATACCCTTGCGTAAAAAGTAAGTGGTCGTCATGAACGGTGCGACCAAAGGTAAGGGCAAGGTTGGGGAAGAGGAAGAAGATGATGACAAGGAAGATGAATATTATACGGTAAGCCTGGAAAGCAGGAGCTAAACAACAACTTCAGAATCCCGCGGCCAAAACAACGAGATCGCGCGGTCAAATATTGAGAAATCCAAGCCCGAGGAGGTCGTTGATTTGAGCCGTTCTCCATCGGACAGTGCCGG
Organism: Platanthera zijinensis; assembly: GCA_039513925.1. Lineage (NCBI taxonomy): Eukaryota > Viridiplantae > Streptophyta > Magnoliopsida > Asparagales > Orchidaceae > Platanthera > Platanthera zijinensis. Next base: position 75,568,749 of record CM077089.1, on the reverse strand, counting down.
TTACTCTCCATCTGAAGTTGATGTTGAAGGCGAGACCAATTCAAGAACCCATGCGGCTAAAAAGCTCATGCCGAGCGATTAGAATGGATGAATTTAACTTGAACATTTTTTGGTTTTTTGAGAACCGGCGGTGTTATTTCGTTAACCGCGCGGTCTGACTATTGTATCTTTTGATAAAGAAATGAAAGTTTACTTACCTTCTGTATTGTTTATTCTATTGTGTTTTTACGTACCTGTCTATTTGCGTGGACTTTGTTTTCCTTCATATCTCTGATTAAAAATGATAACTAAAGAATTAACCAAATGATTATCTATGTGAATGTACAACACTGCGGCTTCATTCCAGTAAAATGCAAAGAAGAGATCAATAGCCGTAGCAGATGCTTGCAAGCGTATAACAACTTGATGGTCCTTGAAAATATATTGTGGATTACTTGACAATATGCATATTGAATTCCAAGTCGTACGGATAGCGCGGCTAACCGCAGCTTCGTTAAGTAACTCAAAATGTTGCTGCTATCGGTATGAGTTAACAAGTAAATGGGTCCACTGATGGTAAACAGAATTCATATTAGACTTGATGCTGCAAGTCGCAAGCCGATAGATTATGCAATATAAGTCGGCAAACTCAGGACAAGAATAAACTAGGATAAGCCGGTTAGATACACCGAGTATACTAATTACAAACCGGCAAACAGTTGAAAGTTTGCCTAATTGAATAAATCGAGAATAGTAAGCGCGCGGCCTGCGGACAAATAGTGATTGGATATATAACTTAGCTAGATAAATCAAATATCCCAAGCCACCAAACTCAAGCCAAGGAGTGTGAAGCCGCTAAAGCCTGTGGGGGTGATGCTGATGATGCGTCCTCATGTCTTCTGTAATTTCCATAATTCAGTTCATTTCTTGTTATTGAATTTTTCCATTAAACTTGCTATCTAAATTAATGCATTGATCAATGGCCGCAAACATAGTTTCGTGAAGACCAGCCTGCACCACTTTGAATCTGGCTTGCTTGCTTAGAAACTGGCAAAGCATACACTGCTTAAAGAGAGACACAATAAATAAGAAATCAGGGTGCATCCACTAATTTTCCAGCTAGCCAAGAGAATTTGATGACATGAATATTATCTAATTGCGCCCTTAGAAGATCACTCCAGATCGCATAATCAATAATATTACGATTTTGCGGACATTAACAAATATCAATCCCTGTATTCCCTTTCATTTGCTATGAATCAGATGATAAATTTTGCGAGCTAAGAAAAACTATAGATGATAAATTCTACGAGAAAAGAAAGAAGGGCTACAGACTTAGGTGACCAAGCTGGCAGGTGCGTATAGCTTTTCTTTTCTCACAGGGTCACAAAAGCTATAAACATAAATAAAGAGAGGAGACATAACTCTACTAGAATAGAGAAGATTTTTATTATAACAAATCTGCGAATGATTCGAGCGGGGTTAACACTTGACTTCCGCGACTGATGTCGAGCGAGGCTAATACTTAATATCTGTGACTGATGTCGAGCAGGATTGCCACGACACATCTGCGACTGATGCCGAGCGGGATGTGGAGGGCCTAAAATAATATCATTTTTTCATAGGCATACATCCACATGTGTATGTTAATGTTAAATGTAAAGTTAAGAAACAGGATTTGAAGGGCATATGAATGGTTATTTGCAGTGAAGGGCATAGCAAAAGGATATGGACTTGAAGCTTGATTCAACCCAATTGCTGATGACTGCCGAGAGGTCTTTATGAAGATAGATGTTGGGGAGACTTGATTTGCTGCCATATCTTTTACAAGTAATATTAACAAAGAAAGGAAAAAATGTAGGAAACTCCGAACAAATGTGAGATGCATGAAATATGTAAAAGGAAAACAAGATATTACTCCAATTTCAAGCACTTTCATTATTAGAAAAACAAAATCTTCATTTGCACCATCGATTTTGTTGTGGGAAATGCCCTGCAGGATCATATGACAACATAATCTTGCAGGTTTCCTGCCTTTGCAAATTGATCTGCTAGTTTTCGAAGAGCTCGACAATCTTCCGTGACATGACAAATATCCAAATGATATTTGCATAAAAGCTCTTCATGTCGATATTTAATCTTAGATTTCATATGCCGAGGTTTTTCAAACTCTGGCATTCTTATAAGAATTGGAAGAAGATCTTCCATAGGAATTTTGAACCTTATATACCTGTCTAAATAATTTTCATACTTGAGTGTTTTAGGATCAAAAGAAAAGATAGGGCATGCTTCTATAAACTCTAATGCTTTATCCTACTACGGAAGATCTGCAAGCTTATTCTGATGGAGAGGAGAAGACTTATGATTTATGAATTGTGAAGAATTTTGCGAAGAACTAGGATGTTTATGACAAGAATTCTTCCGACATTGCTTAGCCATTCTTTGGCTCATAAAAGTTGTGTAGTTGGCATTTGCTACTTCACTTATTATAACTTGATTTTCTCTCTTAATAAGGTATCCAAAACTCTTTGGCTCCTTTTTGCTTACTTTAAATTTAAGAGGACCCTCTTTAAGTCCATTTATCAAGGCATATTTGTAAAAGTCTGAATGAACTTTAACGACATCAAGCGTTTCCTTTTGAAACCGATCAATGAAATTTGAAGTCGAATCATTATCTTCCTACTAGATTTGGAAAAGAGCTACCGGTTTTCTCTTCCGCTTCCTAACGGTATCAAACCTTAAGAGGAACTACTTTCGAAAATCGCCAAAGCAAATGATTGATCGAGATGGTAAATCATGGAACCACTCTTGAGCAAGGTTGCCAAAGGACATTAGAAAGAGTTTATACTTGATCCCATCCGACATGGCTCTCAATGAGACAGTCGCTTCAAAAGCTTGTAGATGAGAAACTGGATCACAAATCCCAGAATAGTATGGCAAAAAAGGCTCTCTAAAATCATCAGCAACAGTATCCCAATGGATTTGGTTAATTAAGGGAGAAGAGGCTTCCTCTTTTTTGAAAGGAGGCATTTGCTCTGCATTAGCTTTATTAGGATAAGAGGTCATGTTTGCTATACGGTGTTCACGAGGGGGGTTGAAGACCTATTTTGCTTTAGGTTGCAATACATGCTCAACCCGATTGATAAAAGATTCAACATTACCATCTAGCGCCACATCATTAGGGTGAGAACCACCTCGCCTCTTTAAGAGATCCATAGTGGCTGACTGGAAATTATATTAATCTAATCCCTTCAGGAGATCAATTGAGAACAGTAGGAGATGATAGTCAACTCATATTTTGAGTCCACAAAGCGGATGCGGATTGAACAGGCGGCTAGTTTATAAAACAAACACGCTGGAAGACCGGCGGGTTCTCAAATATTGATACCAGTTTGTTAGTGGTAACTGGCGATGATGCGGATTGCTAAACAAGCCACCGAGTAACAATGGTCTACAACGGTCTTGGATGACTAGTCCACTGATTTCCTCGTCTACTCGAGATCTGAAGGTCGCGTGTTAACGGTTGATGCAGAAAAAGGCACCATCTAGTTAACTGTTCGATCATAGGGGGAGGAGGGCAAAATGAGGATGTCGAATAGTCTTATACTAGCGGCTAGGACTAGCGGCTAAGACCGAGGGGTAGAAAAAGAAAAGTGGCCGCTGGCAGCGAAACACTAGAGTTCGCCCGTCGCAGCTAAATTCCACTCCTGCGATGGGTTTTCCGTTTATTTAAAATGTAGCGGTTACACATAGAGAGGAAGGAAAAGAAAGTGGAGAAGCTAGCCAGACAGCAGACTACAAGGCACTAAACTCGAGATCGCAGCTCTTAACAAGCGAGCTCCTGGATTCTAGTGAGCGTGCTTCGGGGTGTTCCACCCTCATATTTATAGGCTTGGGGGCCTGCCCAAACGGGCAGGGCTAAAATTACCTGCTTCTTGGGGTACAGGAGAACCGGGCAGAGGTTAGGGGAAGTAAAAATAAAAAGAGAATAAGAGGGAAGCCGCACGGCCTGGAGGGTTTCCCCTAGCGAGCTGAGCGAATTGGCCTCTAGGACTGGGTGTCGATCTGGACCTTACTTGTGGGTGGTCTGACTAAGGAAGTCATGCGGTTTGACGGAGGACAAGTTGACTTGCTATAAGAGGCGACTAGAAAGCCAAGCCGCCCGACTTGAAGAGGGATGCAAACTGGTCGCGATTTCGGGTTTAACACCTGCCATATCTGAAAGCTGAGCATTCGTGGCTAAATGGACAGATGACATCACCTTTCCCGTGAATTAAACATAACCAACGTTTAATTTAATTGATGGCTCTCATGTCCATCAGAGCTGAGTACCAAGCTCACATCTCACATACTAGCCACACGATCTCTGAGAGAAGGGCTTCATAATCAAAATGCTATTTGGGAGCTATCGCAAACGATAGACACTATCGCCTGACGTTAACAACAAAACATCTCTTTATGTCTCTAGACTCAGCCATAACTGGAACATTTGTCCAGAGAACCTGCAGTTTCCTTTATTTCCAGAAACTGGACTTTCATAAAGTTTAGCACACAAAGAGCTATCGCCAGCAATATCCACTATCGACCAGTGATATCCACAATTCTCCAAAACGGGGGTATTTTTTGGGTATTTTCCTAGAGCGCTTTTCCAGTACTTCCTGCTACTCAGTTCATAGGCACAACCCTTTTGACTCCATAAACTACCCGTTTATACTCGGAGTCTTCTCCGGCACGCAAATTAAAACATCACCAATACAGACGAACCTGTCTGGATTGGCCTCGCCCAGCATGCCTATTCTGTACAACCATTTCCGGATTTTATATGCAAAACAACTCGGGGATATCACATATCAACCTATCAGAATTACCTTCATTCTCCACCTTCTGGTGGGGAATTCCATGCGTATGCAAAAGTAGGACTTCACCTGTCCAAGAAGGATGATCGTTACCCTCATAGAACATTTTGGAGCCTTGATCAAGTCTTCTATTCAGATAAAAAGGATCACCTCGCTTTCCTCTTCACGGATCTTGCTTCAACTCTTGATTCCGACCACGGAATATACTTCTCCAAGCATGCAAAGCTACAACCTTTAGCCCTTATTCTTCCTTTCTTCCAAGAAAATGAAAAAAGAGGAGAGAGTGACAGAAGAGAAATGAGACTTCTCTTTACCTCTTCTCTACTTATGTGACTTCAAGAATAATCCCAGCCACAGGATCCTCTCTTCAGTAGGAATGAAGGGCAATGATTTCAGCTGACAAGTAAAACTTATTGCTATTGCCAGGCGATATCCGCTATCGTCTGGGCTATATCACGGGTAACCATTTTGACCCTAGTCAACACCGCTCTTTGGCCTCTTTTCAGTCATCTAACATGTGGCCGCTATCACCGAGCGATATCTACTATCTCCATGAGATAGTCTACTCAATGATTCGTTGAGTGCATTGAGTGCGTTGAGAGCGTTGAGTTCATCATGTGGTATCGCCAGCGATAGCCACTCTCGCCTGACGATAACTACCTTTAGCTCTATTTTCCAATTTTTGGGGTGTTACAAAACTCCCCTCCTAAAAGAAATTTTGACCCAAAATTTTATTCATTTAAAGGAAAATAGTACAAACTTTTACAACACAACATTACAAAAACAACTCGGGAAACTTATCTCACATGGTTTGCTCATGCTCCCAAGTTAGTTCATCACGACCACAATTGTCCCAACGGACTTTGACCATCTCGTTTTCTTTATTTTGTAGTTTCCCGATCTCCGTATCCTCGATACAAATGGGTGTAACCATCATTGTCAGACCACTATTGACTTATACCTGATCATCCGCAATCACTTGTGCATGCCCTTTCAAAGCCTTCTGCAACACTGAAATGTGAAACACATCATGCAAACCACTTAGTTCTACCGAAAGAGCTAGCCGATAAGCAACTTCACTAACTCGTTCAATCACTTCAAACTGACCAAGATACCTCAAACTCAGCTTTTTAAGGCACAGAATCCTGTATACACATATAAATACCTTTATCTTGAGATATACCCAATCGCCCACCGCAAACTCCATGTTTCTAGGCTTGGCGTTGTAGTACTTTGCTTGTCTATCCCGAGCATTCGATAACCACTATCGAATAGTGTGTATAGATGAATTTGCATCTTCGACCTCATTACACTTATATAGCTTCGAACCACCTGTTTTCTCCAAAGCTAAAGGAGTAGGGCACTTCCTACCATATAAAGCTTCGGAGGGAGCCATCAGAATGCTAGCTTGATAGAAATTATAGTAGGGATACTCGATCATATAGAGATGGTCCTGCCATATCTTCCTGAAATCCAAGGCGCATATATAGAGCATATGCTCCATTATCCAATTGGTCCTCTCGGTCTGACCATCTGTTTGTGAATGAAAGGTCGTATTGAACTTCTGTTTTGTATCCAACAACTATTGGACTAACCTCTAATAATTTGAAGTAAAGAAACCATCTCGGTCACTGATGATGATATGTGGAACATCGTATAAACGTACTATATTTTAAACATACAACTTCGCAAATTTTTCAATTGAATTGTTATTCTTATTCAGTATGAAGTGCGACAACTTTGTCAACCGGTCAATGATAACCCATACGACATCGTTCCCACATTGAGATCTCAGCAATCCATGCATGAAATCCATAGATATGCCATCGAACTTCCATACCGGAGTTGGCAATGATTTCAGAAAACCTCTAGGTTTAAGACATTCAGCTTTTACCAAGGCACAAGTTTGGAACTTTTCCACGTAAAAAGCTATGACCTACTTCAAACCCAACCACCAGAACATCTTTTTCATGTCCTTATACATTTTTGTGCTCCCTGGGTGGATTGAGTATTTAGTAAAGTGTGCCACATACATAACCTCCTACCCTAGTTTACCCACATTTGGGATGCACAAATGACTGTCCTTTCTCAAAAGACCGTCATCCGAGGAGAATTGGGAATTTGACCCATCAACTGTATAGCGTTTCACACTCTCATCAAGTTCTATTAGATGCTGAATCCTGGCCACGAGGTCATATTGCACCTCTGTCTAGTTCAATCACGCATTTGCAGTGGCATTATTATCAACATAACAAATATCTAAGGCCTCCAACTCCTAGATCAAATGCTCATCTTGCATCTGTAGCCAACTTGCCCGTACTAGAGTCCTATGACTCAAGGCATCTGTGACCACATTTCCCTTCGTGGGAGTATAATGTATCTGGAAAGTGTAGTCCATGAGGAACTCCATCCATCTCCATTGTTGCATGTTCAGATCTTTCAGATCTATTAAATACTTAAGGCTTTTATGGTCTGTGAATATATCAACTTTCACGTCATCTAAGTAGTGACGCCACAGCTTAAGTGCAAAAATCGCAACCACCAACTCCAAGTCATGGACTGGATAGTTTAGTTCATGCACTTTCAACTGGCATGAGCCATAAGCCATAACATTTCCAAATTGCAGAAGAACGTAGCCTAAGCCGCTCCCTAAAGCATCACTGTATATCTCATACCCATCGGTACCATATGGCGAACTCATGATAGGCGCCATAGTCAAACGACTCTTTAACTCCTCAAAATCTCGTGTGCACTCAGGTTTCCAAACGAATTTCTGATCTTTCCTCGTCAGTGTACTGAGATGTAAGGCAATCTATGAAAAGTTCTCAACTAAGCGCCTGTAGTAGCCAACAAGTCTAAGAAAACTCATGACTTTCGTTACTGTAGACAATACAAACCATTATCTTATCGCAATGATCTTCACCGGGTCCACAACAATACCCTCTCCAATAACTACATGGCTAAGAAAAGCCACCGACGATAGCCAAAACTCACACTTTGAGAACTTGGAATAGAGTTTATTCCTTCTCAAGGTGTGCAAAATAATCCTCAAGTGATTTGCATGATCTTCTTCTGTCTGAGAGTACACCAATACGTCGTCAATAAAGATGATTACAAATCAATTTAAATACTCCCAAAAATTTCGGTGCATCAAGTCCATGAATACCGATTTTGAATTTATTAGCCCAAACGGCAATACAATGAACTCATAGTGACCATAGCATGTGCCGAAAGCTGTCTTGGGAATGCCACATTCCCTAATCCGTAACTTGTAATAGCAAGACTATAAATATAGCTTCGAATAGACTGTCAATCCAACCAGATGATCAAACAAGTCATTAATTCGCGTAATTAGATACTTGTTTTTCTCCGTTAGCTTGTTCAATTCTGGATAATCAATGCATAAACGCAGGATTTTGTACTTCTCTTCACAAAGAGGATCGGTGCACTCCAAGGTGACATACTTGGACGTATATAGCCTTGCTCTTGCAGTTCATGCAATTGAACTTTCAATTCCGCCATCTCCTTAGTTGCTAATCAGTATGGTGAGCGGGCCACAAGTTTCACACCTTACACTAGCTCAATAGTGAAGTCAATCTCTCGCTGGGGAGGTAACTCAGGGAGATCTTTATGCAATACATCTACCTCTAACAACATGAAGAAAAACACCCCGCACTTTCGAATAGCCTTGACAACCTAGAGTGAGGACTTCAATATCTTGCTCGATCCTCACATACCAGCAAATTTAGTCTCTTGTTTTGTGTTTTATCCCAGTGTGACTTCCTAAGAGTTACAATCAATACAGGCACGCTGCTCCAAGAGCCAGTCCATACCAAATATTACATCATAGTCAGATAGATGTACCACAGATGCTTCCAATCAAAAATCCTGACTTCCTATCCGTACCTCAACATAACAAGACCTATCCACATGCATCACACATCTATTAGGTAACAACACCTTCAATCTATTTATAGACATAAGAGTAGGCACTCCGCTCCATGATATGAAGTACTCTGATAGAAACAAATGAGAAGCACCTTTATCAAACAATGCTCTCGTCGGAAAGTGCCAAATAAGAACAAAGCCTATATTTATTGAGTTATACATAAGCAATTCACAAGGCATAAAGTATATAAAGCATGAAAACTGTATACTACTCGTACCTGTCATGACATCAGCCTGTTTAATGGCCTCCTATTTGCCATTATTATAAACCCTTGGCTGAGCTGGGGGCATATTGGGATGCAGTGGACTCCACCGCCTTTCCCTTCTCAGCGTAAGATGCTCCTGCCTTCTTATCCTTCCTTGGAATACCACTCATACATTCACGAGCAAAATGCCCTAGCTTTCCATAAGTGTAACATATGAGCGGACATCGCCCTGACATTGCTCTAGAAGTCATAGTAGATAGAGCCTGTCCAGAAGACTTAGACTTCTCATTCCACTTCACAAAACATGATTTTGAAGAAGTCAGCACTTTGAAATCTGGATTTATCACAGCCAAGTCCCTCTTGCCCTACACCCTCTTCATGGCATTCTCCCATGAGCGATCCGTATCAACCAATATTTGAAACCGTTGATTCATCTGACCCGAGAGAATTAACCTAAACTTATATCACCGTCACTCATAGAACTAATTAGTCTTACGCTCCACGTCCTTAAAAGTAGACCCAGCATAGCATCCCAACCTGGTAAACTCATGCAAGTAGTTATTTATACTACTATCGCCCTGAGTCAAGCACTGGAACTCCTTCTCCATGGTAATCCGCTGCGTTGAAGGTAGATGCTTTGCTAAGAATAATCTCGAAAACTCCTCCATAGAGATCTCAGATAGTTGTCTGTTCATAAAGTGGTATAACTCCAACTCATCCCAGCAAAGTCAAGCCTCTCCTTCAAACAGGAAAGTGGCCAAGGTAACTTTCTATCCCTCCTCTATTTTAATCGTTGTCAATACTCTCTTGACATGCGAAAGCCAGTCCTCTTCCAGCGTTACTAATCATGCACCCATGAACGTAGGATGACTAAAACACATAATGTGTTTCAACTACCTTTTCATAGCTCGCCTTTCAACCAAAGCCTCAACAAGCCCATTCCTAATAGTTATAGGCTCAGCAACACCAACCTTGTTTGGGACCATAACAGGACTCACCTTCCAAGTTGACTGTGCATTTATCATAGCAAACACTGCCTCAACAACTAAGCGTATCATTTTCGCAGAAGGGGGAGGTGTGGGCATATCAGTCGGTGCTGCACTTTCAACAAAATATTGTGGTTCTGACTGGCCCGCACCACTTCAAGTTACCAAAAAGTGTAAAATACACAATTTTGAGACCACATACAAGGTACACCATGAATAGTAGGAACATGTAGGTTCCACAAATATGTGTTTTTTCATTACTAAGAGGACATTCTTGAGTTCATTTTGTTATAATGGTAAGAACATACACGTGCTCGCCACCCCTCAAAAGAATTCGACCACAAATTCGTATAAGAAAGACCGAGACAAGTAGCTAATAACAAATTATAACACCTTCATCCGTCCCCTAAAATATAATAGAAGGTCCAGTCGGGGCCCCACGAAATATTCCACGGACAGTTAGCAGAGTTATAGGTTAATATAATTAGACCAAACGAATCCTAACTCAGAGAATTCTAGCAGAAGCTTTATGGGTTAAATTGAACTCAGGTAACACGAATGTCCACTATAATAAACAACATAGGAATGTTTACAAAATACACCAAAAAGTGCGGTCTTACAATTGTTCTTCAAAACGGGTGTTTACAAACATTGGCTCACAGGTCGGCCACACATGAAAACAATAAAAATCCTTCGCATAGCCTTCGAGGGTCAGCATAGATTCAAAGGACTGTAACCTGTTGCTTTCCACTAAGCTCTTCAGCAGCTTCATAGGGACATTCCACCAGCAAGGTGGCAAATAAGGCAACGGTTAACTTTAGCTAACACATTTATAACGAACCTAGCCCATTCCTAAGATAGTGGTATTCCTTTCCTGTAGATATAACATTCATATATATACATATATCATATAAAGGTACAACTCAAGTACCATTCTATTTCTCATGAAGGTGAAACTTAAGTACATTTCAAGATATCATAAATATACAAACCCATATTCGTTGGGTGGGACCTAGAGGCCCGAAAGACCGGGATTGGGCTAGCCTTGGGCTAGCTTTGGGCTGAAAATGGATCAGACAAGTAAATAGCCAAAAGGGTTCCCACCCGGGGCATGCGGGAAGGCTTCTGTATATGTGAGTTGGATCCCTTTAGCTCCTAGCATTGATTGGGGCTTTGCCACCAAATGCCCTTTTAATTCTCGACGTTGAGTTACGCATCTCCACTCGGCAATCTCGATTCCTCGAGGCTTGCGGCTAAGTTTCTTACAGGGGAAGCTGAGATGATCTATGGCTAAGGGCAAGCGGACGGCCTACAAAATAGCGGAAGGTTTTCGGCCTAGCACGATCTAGAGGAGAAATTACCTAGATGCCCTTTTGTCTGCATTTAGCAAATCAGAACAACAGAATTACACTATTGGTAGACCAAGTTGGGCTGTGAATAGCCCTTTAGAATAGCTGATTTATTTTGTTGGCAAACCAGATACTAGGAGCCTATAAATGTTACCCACAGGGTACGTCATAAGGAAAGCTTTCATACTTTCTAGAATCATTTAGTGCTTTCCGAGGTACTTCTAGCCCAGCAATTGGCTAAGGAGGGGAAGCGCTCAGAGATCTTTCGAGTTTGAGAAGGGACCTCCCCGCTGAGGCTTAGGGTCAATTCTTGGTTCCTTGTTGCTATTCAGGGGTTAGGGTTTTGGAGAAGTAGGTGTTGGCTACACCCTTAGGTCCGAACTCTCATTGAGGCTAGTTTTGGCTTCAACAATAAATGTTTGCATCACCAACCAAACGTTCCGTGCACTCAGGGCACTTTATTGTTGTACTGGAAATACCCAGCCCCACCACTGTCCAAAAGTCCGAGACTGACTATAAACTATGAGCATTATTGTCTGACACAAAGACAAGACTCATCCCCTTGCCAATGGTAATTGCCACGTAGTTTTATTCTATTAACTGTCTAACCTGAGGACAGTTATGGTTCAGCCTTTTCCCATTGCTCAAATCACCTTGCCATAGTTAAAAGTCGAGCATTTGTGGCTAAATGGATAGACGCAGGTCACATCACCTTTCCTGTTAATTAAACATAACCAACGTTACATTTAATAGATGGCTCTCATGGCCATCAAAGTTGAGTACCAAGCTCACAGATCACATTCTAGCCTGACGTTAACAATAGAACATATCTTTCTTTCTCCTGACTCAGCCACAACTAGAACATCTATCCAAAAAACCTACAGTTTCCTGCAGTGCTAGAAATTGGATTTTCACAAAGTTTAGCTCATAAAGAGCTATCGCCAACATATCCATTGTCACCCGACAATATCCACAGTTATCCAAAATCATGGTATTTTCAAGGTATTTTTCTAGAGCGCTTCTCCAGTACTTTCTTCTACTCAATTCACAGGCAGAACCCTTCAGACATCATAAACTACCCGTTTATACTCAGAGTCTTCCGCGGTATGCAAATTTAATTATCACTAATCCAGACCAACCTGTCAGGATGAGCTTCACACAACATGCCTATTACGTACTATAATTTTTGGATTCTATAGGCAAAACTACCCGGGGATATCATGTATCAACCCATCAGATTTCCCTTCATTCTCCACTTTTTGGTGGGGGGATTCCACGCGTATGCAAAAGTTGGACTTCAATTGTCCAATAAGGATGATCGTTACCCTCATAGAACTTTTTGGAGCCATGATAAAGTCTTCTATCCGGATGGAAAGAATCGCCTCGCTTTCCTCTTCATGGATCTTGCTTTAACTCGTGATTCTGACCACGGAATCTCCTTCTCTAAGCATGCAAAGCTTCAACCTTTACCCTTGTTCTTCCTTTCTTCCAAGAAGACGAAAAGGGAGGAGAGAGAGTGAGAGAAAAGAAATGAGTCTTCTCTTTACCTCTTCTCTGCTTATGTGACTTCGGGATTAATCCCAGCCATATGATCCTCTCTTCAATAGGAATAAAGTGTCACTATTTCAGCTTAAAAGTAAAACTTATTGCTATCGCCAGGCGATATCTGCTATCGCCTGGACGGCATCATCAGTAGTTGCTTCACCCCATTCAACACTGCTCTTCGGCCTCTTTTTGGCTATTTGACACATGTCTTGCTATCACCGAACGATATCCACTATCTCCACGCAAAAGACTACTCAACAATTTGTCGAGTGCATTGATCGCGTCGAGTGAATTGAGAGCATTGAGTTCATTGAGTGGTATCTCCAGCGATAGACACTATCGCATGGTGATAGCTACCTTTAGTTCTATTTTCAAATTTTTTGGGCGTTACAAAAGGACCGTCTCACATCCGCACAAATCCTTGCGCTACACTTTGGGAAGGATGGATTCAAGATCTATACTGTTGCATCCTTTCAAGGCATTGGTGAGGCGTTGATGCAACACAGACATATGATTGCATATGCTTCTAAACAACTTAAGAAGCATGAAGTGAATTATCCAGTGCATTATTTAGAGTTGGGAGAAGTTGTCTTTGCTTTGAATATTTGGAGACACTATTTATATGGCGTCCACTATAAGATCTTTTCTGATCATAAGAACATGAAGTACATCCACACCCAGAAGTATTTGATCTTGGGTCAGCGATAGTGGCAAGAATTTTTATGTGATTATGAATTTAGATCAAACTATCACCCTGGGAAGAAGAACTCAGTGGCAGATGATCTAAGCAAGAAGGTACCCATGACGAGCCCTGAATCACAATTAATTGCTATGTAGTTGGCAAAAGTGCTTGAAGAGATGGAGATTACGCTGGTGTCTAAGGCTTGTCCCCAGGCCTATACAGAGTATCTAGCGACCATGAGTATAGTTTGTGTTATTCGAGATCAGATTCGGGAAGAGTCAGGAAAGAAAGCTGCTTTGGCCCTCTATATTTCAAGAAATGGAGGTAGGACCAGAAAAAGGATATACGCTAAATGAAGATCTCATTAATTTCTATGACAGACTTTATATTCTCGTGTGTGGTAGGATTTGGGAATACAACCTAAGAGAGGCCCATTCCACCAAGTATTCAGTGCATCCCAGATTTGCCAAAATATAAATAGAATTGCGGAGCACCATGTTTTGGCCAGGAATGAAGAGAGATTTCTTGTATTATGTTACACACTACGAAGCTTATCAGATGGTAAAGGTTGAGTGCAAGAGCCCTGGTGGATTGTTGCAGTCGTTGCCCATTCCAGAGTGCAAGTTTGAGGATATTTACATCGATTTTGTTCACGATCTTCCCCGATATCGTTCCGGGAATAATTTAGTTTGGGTGATTATGGATCGCTTGACAAAGGTTTCTTGGTTTATACCGATGAGGAAGGAGGTGTATGTTGATGTGTTGGTGCATCTCTTTGTAGAATAGTTTGTTCGGTACCATGTAGTGCCTAAGATAATAGTCTCAGACTATGATGGTCGGTTCACCTATTAGGAATGAAAGGTAGTTCAAGCATATTTGGGTTTTAACCTTACATTTAGCACGACCTTTCACCCTCAGACTGACGGTCAGTCTGAGAGAACAATCAGAATAATGGAGTACATGTTGCTGTTATGCGTCTTGGATAGGGGAGTGTTGTGTGAAAGATTTATAGCATTGGTAGAGTTTTCATATAATAATGTCCACCAACCAAGCAAGCATCAGAATGGCACCTTATGAAACACTCTATGGTAGGAGGTGCAGAACCCCTCTATCATGGGTTAAAGATGAGGATCCTAATACATTGGGACTTGTGAACATCGATGATATCGATGTTATGATTAGGTTGATCTGAGATTGTATGCTACAGGCTCAGAGCCGGCAGGCGAAGTACAATGATGCGAAGCACATGATGGTGGAATTGTAAGTGGGTGATAAGGTATTTCTAAAGATTAGGCCGATGCATGGGGTATCACGTATTCGTGGAAAGAAGAAGCTCAGCCTACGATACATGGGGCCTTATACTGTTTTAGAGAATATTTGTCCCTTGGATTATAGGAAGGAGCTACAAATGGAATTGAAGAACTTTCACGATGTTTTTTATATGTCTTCCCATAGGAAAGCACTACTTTGGTCGGAGCAATTTGTCACCGCTACATCTGGCCCTGTGGTACCTAAAAGGTCTATAAAACTAGACGCGGTGAGGATTGTAGATTTTGAAATATAAAGACTGAGGTGGACAAGTGCTCCACAAGTGAAGGTCCTGTGGTCCAACCAAGGAAACGAGGAGTACACTTGGGATCCAATGGAACTTTTGCGGCAATGCTACCCAAAGTTATTTCCCAAAGGAAAATTTGAACTAGATTGAATTCATTCTAAATACTTGTGGAATAATCGAAAATACTTGTAAATTCATTGAGAGTCCTTGAGTATATTTGTCGAGATGACTCGAGAAATAGTTGAGAAGACTCGTGAATTCATCGAGAGGACTTGATAAATTCATCTAGTGAACTTTAGAAGACTCGATGAATTCGTCGAGTGAACTCGATGTTAGTGTTACCATGATGATCTAAAAGTGGTCAAACAGGTAGTTTCACAGCCAATGTAATATCAGCCTACAGGGTCACACATAAGAGTGTTTGGAGAAGTTGGAGGAATAGTTTGTGTTTGTTTTAGTCATATATCATATGAGTGAAGGACCAATGACTTGACTGAATTGGAATTTAAGAGGACAAGTACATTCATCGAGTTATCCTGAGACACCTCAATGAATTCTTCGAGTTATCTTGAGTAATCTCTTGTCATCTCAACGAATTTGTCGGATTATCTCGTATTATTTTGACGAAAGTGTTAAAGTCATCTCGATGAATTCGTCAAATCATTATGATTTATTTCGACGGATGTGTTTTGAGTCTTCTCGACAAGTTCGTCGAGTTATCTCGTATCATTTTGACGATTCCTCGAGACATCTCGAGTCATCTCGATGAATATGTCTTGACAAATTCCAGGAGTTTCGGGTTTGACGATAACAACGATTTTCATCTGTCAATTCCTTCAGTTATAAATATAAGAGGCCTTAGGGTTTTTATGTGTCCTACTATGCTAAGCTCTAGAGGATCAAGAAGACCAACAAAAAAAGTTTCTAAAAGTCCCAATCTCATCGCCATCACTCAGCCCGATTCCGGCGCCGTCACCGCTATCTCTTTTGGAGCAGACATAGCAGTCTCTGAGGATGCACATTATTTTCCATTCTCCTTCCCGGATTTCGTTTGACGAATTGTCGACATTCTCATATTCGTGTGGATCACTGTAGAGCCGCAGATTTGTTTTTTGCATGGACTCACTCGTCGGCCAGAGGCCTACCTTTTGGAGCATCTTTTTTCATTGTCAACTCAATCTCGCTAAGGTATACCTTATATAAAGTTATTTTACTTCTTGATCAAATGTTCATCGCAAGTTTCATTTCTCTTTGGGTTTTCTTGATTCCTTATTCCTCTGTGCACATCTCATGTGCCTCTCATAGGATCCCAACAGTGGTATCAGAGGGAGGTTTTGCGATGATCATTATTTATGAAGTAGTTATATCTACTGTATGTAGATATGGAAATTTAGAAGTATTATAAATGCACAAATCTATTCGTGGAATATCAAATGTTGATGGGATTTTGTGAGTAATAAGTCAGCGAGACCACCGCCAGAAACACATGTGATTTAGTTGTGATCCTTTTGTTTCTCCTTAACAGTAACTTTCCTTCTTGTTGGTTTGTGAAACCAAATTCTCATGTCCAATTTATCTAAATCTGAAGATTTAGAAGGGTTTTAGATGTTCAGGTTTAGCCCAGTTCGTCAAGTGTTGATGATTTTTCTTTGTGCGCATCTGGGATGTATTTGGATTGTGAGTGTTGTAAGTAATTTTGTGAATGTGCACATTGGTTAATTGTTAACCATAATTAAGTGTTAAGAAATTATCTTAAAATCCCTTATTTAAAATTAAGTATTTTGATGCCTTCCGATGGATGAAACTCTTCCTGCCTCGATCGATGAAGTGTGTTCTTGCTAAAGCAAGGTGCATTAATCTATCTTGGTAAGGGTGCGAGCGGATAATTGTTATATCCCACTGTCGACATCGAGTCAAACTTAATTGGATGACCTCAAAAGTTGGGTTCCTCGAAGCATAGGGTTGGCATACACCATATGATGGATGTGAATAAAGAGTTATTCACCAACCATACTAGAGTTACATGATGATCCAATCGGTAAGCATTGCCTACCATAATAACTATATTGTGAGAGAAAAGCCAAAGCTGATTCATGGTGTTGGTGAAGTACGAATCTTGTCTACTGATAGAGTAGCTCTCATAAGCTCTCCAAATTGATATTGAAGGTTATCAGGTTGATTAAAAAAGTGGGAGTAATTTTAATTAAATACCTAATTGAAATAAAAATGTATTTTTAAATGTAGAAGTGAGTTTCTTTGAATAAATTCTTGTAGAATCTCCATGATAGGTGGATCTCACTCCACACTGTCTCTCAGAGCTATCCTTGAGAAAGAGAAGCTGAGTCGGATAAATTATTTGGACTGGTACAGAAATATTTGAATTGTTCTCAAGCAAGAGCGTAAGCTCTATATCTTCGAGGAGGATTTCACTGATGAGCCAATCGGGAATTTGTCCAGACCTGATGAAGATGCCTATAAGAAGTATCAAGATGACTCCATGGATGTCGAATGCCTCATGCCCACCACCATGAACTCTAAGCTTCAGAAGCAATATGAGAACATGGGTTATAAGGTGATTGACAAGAACCATAAGAAAATGTTTCAAGGGAAAGCTCGCCAAGAGAGGTTTGACATCACCAAAGCATTATTTTTGAGTAAGAAGGGAGATCGAGACCTAGTAGGGACACAAATACATAAGATGATTGGGTATATAGAGAACCTTGAAAGACTAGGTTTTCCTTTAGGCAAAGAGTTCACAAAATACCTGATACTGCAATCGTTGTCGGGCAGTTATGAGCTATTTGTCTTGAATTACATTATGAATTAAACTGACATGACACTGCCCGAGCTCCTAGGCATGTTACGAATTGTCGAGATCAACATGATGAAGTCCAAGCCTGCTAACACCACACTGATGGTGCATAATGGCAAGGAAAAGACCATAGGTTACAAGAAGACTAAGGTTGGACCTAAGTCATCTCTTGAGCCCAAGTATTCCACACTAAAGAAGAAAGGGTTGGTGAAGGAAGGCAAATGCCACCACTATGGAAAGACTGGTCATCGGAGGAGGAACTATCCTTCTTATATTGAGGGTTTTCAGAAAATGAAGGGAGGTATGAATTCCGCTTCAAATATTTACGTTATAAAGATAAACCTTTCTACTGCTTCATCCTAGGTATTGGATACCGAATGCGGTTCTCACATTTGTATGAATGTGCAAGAACTGTGAAGGAGAAGAATACTATGCAAAGGGGAGGTGGACCTGCGTGTTGGCAATGGATCAAGAGTTCCTACTATCTGTAATGACTCCATCCGTTAAACAACATATAATAGAAGGTCTTGCTGGGGCCTGATGCGTTGAACGACAAGTGTACCGGTCGCACAAGTAATATAAAATGGGTGGCTTTCCCAAGTATCGATCTCTTCAAGGAACACAGTAAGGGGAGGGGGGAGTTAATAGCGAGGAGGACTTGAAATTGAAGTCCTTAGGTCAAATTTAACTAAGGGGGGTTTGATATTTGCGGAAATGGAAAATAAAAGACAAACAACTACTCCTATGTAATGCCGCTATGCATCGCTTCGCTAGGCAGGATGGAAGGATACACGGGCCACTATGCACCAAATCGTATGGCGGATGGACAAGTAGGCAAGCGTAAGATCCAGAATTTGAGGGCCGTACGCACCTCTTCTTTATGCACGCTTCTAGCAATTGCTAGAACGGCAAGAACAGATGGATGGCGGAAGGAAAATAAGCGCACATCAAGAAAATAACAAAAACATACAATCACATATACATGATTACACATAAACATATATTACAATAAACATACTTCATCAAATACAAAGAGTTCAACTATACTGTCAACAACAAGAGAAGATAAGTGTGTGAAATCGACCGGATCCGAAGTCTTGCCGAGGATTCACGGTAGGATTCGCCAGGTTGTCAATCTGCATCCTTGCTCGGTCCTCAACTGCGTCCGGGGTAGAGGAGGCTGTCGCTCACTCCCAATGAACTCGTCTTCTTTGTTTCATGAGACGATGGAGGATGGCAGAACTTCTCCTATCTTGATGTAGAAAGCTAGGTAAAAACTCTTCTTGAAGCTCAGGGATGAAGGAGGAGGCCGAGAGGAAGCTCCGTCTTTGATTTGGCATTGAATGCTTGCCCTGATATCCTTTTCTTGGTGTAACAATGGATTTCGCCCTAAAAATGCGGAGGGAATAGCGTGGAAGAAGCTGTCAAAAACTATTCTCGAATGGTAGAAAATCTAGTCTTAAAAAAAGATCATAAAATTGGTCACGCACGGTCTGGCGCACGACCGTGCGTGAACCGTACGATATTCACGCGCAGATAATGCTTGATGAAGAACAAGCGTTGACCCGTGCCTTTTACTTGCACACGGGAGATTTCGTCCGTACGTGAAGGAATCGCACGTGTAAACACAGAGCACGGGAATACAGGCGGAAATAGTGGAACCGTGCGTTTTACTCGCGCACGGGCATTGTTGCCCGTGCGTGAAGGAAACACACGAATAACTATAGATCACTGGAAAGTATCACAAAAGGTGTAGGCCGTGCGATTCCTTCTCGCACGATTTGGCCGAAACTGTGCGAGAACAAATCGCATGGGTAGAAACTGATGCCCCAAGAAAGCTATGTAAAATGCATGATTGGACTGGAACTGTGCGCGAAGAAATGCGCACGACCGTGAGTTTTACACAGAAACTGGAAATGGAATCCCGGTACATCCCGACTACCTGCACAATAATAAAACTAGGCTGGAGCACAAGCTTCCAGCACCAAAATACAAACAAAACGAAACAGAAAGATAACGAGGAGCACCATGTGTATACCCCCGACAATAGAATGCGCATTTGCACACCCTTGGGCCAAAATAGTGCACTTAGCGTGATAAGAAGAATAATTTAAATATCAACGATAATATACTAAAAAGATGTGTAAGTGCATTCAAACTAGCCTAGATGAGTCTGAAAAACCCTATATAAATCAGACTCATCACACCCCTAGACTTACCTGTTTGCGCGTCCCAAGCAAATAAAATCTATGCAGATAGGAAAATGATTTAGCTAACACGGAAATTAAGATACAGAGTACCATGCGAAGTCGCATTCTCGTACGAGTAAAAATATAATAGAGGAAATTTCTAAGTATAGAAAATAGTTTATACTTTTCACAATACGTATCAAAATTTTATTATTACTCAAAAATGGAATCACGGTGAATCTTACGGTCACGCGTTGAAGATACGCAGGCTACTAAGGTTAGCTTTGCCAAAGATCGGGGCTCAGGTTTACCTCCAAAGGAATCCACTAATGTTGGGGTCCATACGCTTGCCCATTCACACTCTCTCCACGGCACTAGTTCGACTCAAGCGTGAATCCGTAGGACTTTAGGGTAAGAGATGGGGCTTGGGTTACGATAAGGTAAACAAAGATAAATAGAAAGGATACGCAACTAACCCAAATGAGATATCATAAAAAGAATCCAACAGCTAACCAAAATATATGTAGGTACACCACACACCCAGACTTAACTTTTAACATATGGCTGTGTGTACCGCTTACTCCAAATATAATCACATCTCCAAAAGGATTTTCAATCAAACTTTTTCTTTTCACTTTTCTTTTTCACATATTTTTTATCATCTTTTTATTTCTACAACTTCAGCAAATATAAACCTCGGAGCACATCCATATATTCACAATAAATACCACGACATCAACACCCCAATATGAAAAATGTGAAATACTGAAGCTAGACTTAGGTGCGCGAATAGGATCGGCTATGAGGCTTTGGTGAAATAATTCTGGAGCTGAATCAAAATAATGGGTAGACACAACGGGACTTAGCAAGGATTAGACGTTAGGAATGGTAAAAAGCTCAACCGGGCCAAAACGATGGCCTACATCACGCTAACGCTAGAATAACCATGCACCAATGCTTCGAGAGTAGCTTGGGGAAAGTTCTTAGCCAATGAGATAGATGATCCTTCCTCCTAACTCGTGCAAGCATGAGTAAGACCAAGGATTTTGCTAAACTCCCTATCTGCACCAAGAACAATTTTCCTATGTGGAAGGAAAGAGTAAAGTTCTTCATGGAAGCAGTAGACCCCCGGATCTTCATGATAGTTGAAGAAGGTCCCCACATTCCTATGACCACCTCCACCATAGATTCATCTAAGCAAGTTCCAAAGAAATTGATGGATCTCGATAAGGACGAGATTGCACTTGTCTCGTTGGACAAGAAAGCCAAAAATATTATCGCAAGTGCAGTCGATGACTCAATGCTGTAGAATCTGATTCATTGCCAGTCTGTCAAGGAGATGTGGCAATCCCTAGTGACTCTAATGGAAGGTACAGAAGAAGTAAGGGATGATCGAAGGTCCCTACTGAACCAAAAATATGAAGCCTTCAGGCAGGGTCATAAGGAAGCCATAGCTGACACTTTTGAGAACTTCTTCAAGATAGTAAATGGCCTCAGAGTTTATGGACGTGTCTTCACCAATGGGGAACTCAATGACAAATTCTTAAGATCCCTAACCAAGGAATGGGATAATAAGGTATGTGCCATTCGGGAGTTTGGAAGGTTAGCTGAGACAGACCCGCAGAATCTGTTTGGAAAGCTTATGTCTTACGAGCTGCAAATCAACTCAAGAAAAGCTGAAGAAGAGATCAGCAGGTCTGCATCCAAGGAGAAGTCTGTCGCTCTAAAGGCAGATAGCTCAAGGAAGACAAAGGCTAGCTCTCCTGCCCCAGTTCCTGAAGCTGATGGAGAAGAATCATCTGATCCAAGCTCATCTGGCTCAGAACTATCTGAAGGAGAGTTCTCATTGCTCTCCCGGCAATTCAAGAAATTCTTAAATAAGAAGAAGCAATGGAGAGGCAAAGATGCCTCATTCAGAAGATCACGACGTGATGGTGATCAGAGAAAGAAAGGGTCAAGTAGCCATGACAGGTATAACTCTAAACAGAACAAATAGATTTCGACTTACATCGTTTGTTATTATTGCAATAAGCCAGGTCACGTCATCGTCGACTGCCCTCACAAAAAGAAAGAAGGTGGAAGAAGAGAGGAAAAGAAATCCTCACACCATAAGAAGAGGACAGAGAAGAGTCTAGTATCCAAGAAGAGCAAAACTCTCAGCGACTCCGACTCATCTGAGTCGAGTGAAGAAGAGGAAGCTTACTTTGGGCTCATGGCTCACTCAGATGATGAACAAGTCCCCCAGTTCACTGGGGAGGTAAAATCTCACACTCCTCTCTCTGATTCTGATGATGATAATGAGCAAGAGGGCTATTCCTCTGAAGATGAATCTGAACTTATGGCCTAGTACAAAGAGTTGCTCATGACCTACGAGAAATGTCGTAGAGTGGTGAAAACTCAAGCCAAAGAGATAAAATCTCTACAGGCTAGTGAGAGCAGCTTGAGAGAAGAAGTCAATAAGACTAACTCTCTTCAAGAGATCTTAAACAGTGCTATGAATGAATACAATCAAGCTCTCAAGCACCTCGACCTTAAAGAGGAAATCATCAAAGAATTGGAACAACAACTCGAGGCTAAAAAGAAACTTGTTGAGAGTTTCTCTAAGCCTAAGACAGTTCTTCCAATCGTTGTTGAGTTCTCTGCTAAGGCCAAGGGTGTTGGTTTAGGCCACATTGGCTCTTCTAGTAAATCCTCTAGGAGAAACAAGGCCAAGAGAAAGAATAAGGCTGCCCGGAAGGCTCTAACTGAAGAAAAAGGGAAAGCTCCCTTGGAACCTGTTCTGTTCAAGAAAGTTATCTTTCCTACGAACGAGCTCGACTATGAGTCTACCTATGGACACTTTTCTAGGCCGATCCATGAGAAGCCTAAGTCAAGATACCAAGGTTGGACTCGTCCTCGTAACTTCGGCGAGAGTGCCTTCAAAGCACCTTATGAAGAGATTCAACTTCAAAGCTATGGACCTTATGCTCATGCTCACAATATCAAAAAGACACCAAAAGTAAAACTCATTGTAGAAAAGCCTATGAAGGAGAAGACTTCATGTAATTTCCATCATCATGAAGCCTCTTCCTCCAAGAGTAAAGCTCCTGCTAGACCTTCATTCCAGAAAGTCAAGCAGGACTACACAAGGCAAAGATACAACAGGTTCGACTGTTGGTGTTGTGGCAGAATTGGTCATTTTGCCAGTGATTGTTGGTTCAATCCTAAAAATGTTGTAACCCCTAAAGTTAGCAACGTGAGAGTGACCACTCATAAGGCTAATGCTCGTAGGGGGAGTATTCTAACTCGAGACCAAGGACCCAAACTTGTTTGGGTTCCTAAGGCTAAATGATTGTAATTGCATGTATGTCCAAAGGCCACCAAAATGCCAATCTAGTACTTGGACAGTGGATGCTCTCGGCATATGACCGGGACAAGGAGCCTACTCCAGAATTACACCTCAGTCTGCAACGGACCAAAGGTCATCTTTGGAGGTTCAGATCGAGGAATAACTAAAGGCTATGGTATGATCTCTAACGGTAGCGTATCCTTTTCGGATGTAGCCTATGTTGAAGGATTGGAACACAATCTCATCAGCATAAGCCAATTATGCGACAAAGGATACGTAGTTGAATTTCATGCTGACAAGTGTTTGATAAAATCGGTTAACAACATGGAAACTATTTTATCAGGCACTCGAAGCAGAAATATTTTCTGTTTAAATTTCATTTGTATTGACACTTCTACACCAGTATGTCTTGTAGCAAAAAGTAGTGCATCCTTTGCTGACCATTGGCACAAGAGACTAGCACATATTAATTTCAAAACTATTAATAAATTATTCTCTCAAAACTTAGTACGTGATGCACCTAATGTCAAGTGCGTTACGGACAGTCCTTGTCACGCTTGTATCAAAGGCAAGCAAACAAGAAGTTCGTTTAAAAGCATAATAGGCAAGGATTCCAATAGAAGCTTACAGCTTCTCCATATGGACTTGTTTGGTCCACTGCAGGTTAGAAGTTTGGGAGGTAAGGAATATACGTTGGTTATTGTGGATGATTACTCGCGCTTTGCGTGGGTGTTCTTTCTGAAACACAAGTCAGATACCTTCGGTATTTTCACTAATTTTGTTAGGCAGATTCAGAATGAATACAACTGTTCCGTAGTCAAAATCAGAAGTGACAATGGAACGGAATTCAAGTCTGGAGCCATGACAGAATTCTGTGAAAGTCAAGGTATCTTTCATGAGTTTTCCTCTCCTCGCACTCCACAGCAAAATGGAGTAGCTGAGAGAAGGAACAGAACACTCATAGAGGCTTGCCGGACCATGTTGAGTGATGCTTCACTTCCAGAGTACTTCTGGGCTGAGGCCGTCAACACCGCTTGTCACGTGCAAAATCGAGCTCTCATCAACAAGAACCATGATAAGACTCCTTACGAACTTTTAAAAGGCAGGAAACCAACCATTTCGTATTTTAGAATCTTTGGCTGTAAGTGCTTCGTACTTAACAACGGTAAGTATCACACTACCAAGTTTAGCGAGAAAAGCTTTGAAGGTATTTTTGTAGGTTATAGTAGCCATAGTAAGGTCTATAGAGTATTCAATAGAAAAACTCTGGTGGTGGAAGAGTCGATACATCTTGTATTTGATGAGACGAGTCTGCTACAAAGCAACTTGTCTAGTGTGCCTATTGTAGATACAGGTACAAAGTTGAAAGAACTTAGCCTGGATGAAACTACTAATGATAAGGATGAGACGTTCATCAAGATCACCTCTACAACCCCCATTGAAGAAGTAGATGATCAAAATGAAGAACACATCCCAGCTGAAGATGCAACTCCAGTGGCTGAAGAGATCCCAGATGCAAGGACTTTAGAGTTCAGACACTTGAAGGATCACCCCGTTGATCAAATCATAGGAGATCCTCGAGATGGCGTCAGAACTCGTCGAGGTACAACTAACGAGAATTTATACTTAAGTTTTCTTTCACAGGTTGAACCAAAGAAGTTTGAGGAAGCCAACTCCGACGCATCCTGGATTCTAGCCATGGAAGAAGAGCTGAATCAGTTCAAACGATGCAAAGTTTGGACACTTGTTCCTAGACCCAAGAGTAAGAACGTCATTGGGACAAAATGGGTCTACCGGAACAAGATGGACGAAGATGGAACAATTATAAAGAATAAAGCCAGACTTGTCGCCAAGGGCTATCGTCAAGAAGAAGGAATCGACTTCGACCAGACTTATGCTCCAGTAGCAAGACTGGAGGCGATCAGGTTATTTCTTGCCTACGCTGCACTTAAGGGCTTTACCGTCTATCAGATGGACGTCAAGTCCACCTTCCTAAATGGTGACATAAAGGAAGAAGTGTATGTAGAGCAACCGCCAGGTTTTGTTGATTCAACCTTTCCTAATTATGTTTATTTACTGCAAAAAGCACTATATGGTCTTAAACAAGCTCCTCGAGCTTGGTATGAGACGCTGTCCACCTTTCTTCTTGAGAACAAGTTCACAAGAGGAAAGATAGACAAGACATTATTTCTTAGGGAAATAAAAGGCAAGATTTTGCTAGTGCAAATCTATGTCGATGACATCATTTTTGGCTCTACGGATAACAACCTCTGCAAGAAGTTTTCTAAACTTATGCAAGGGAAGTTTGAAATGAGCAGTATGGGAGAGCTGAAGTATTTCTTAGGGCTTCAAGTGAAACAATCTGAGGATGGAATTTTCATCTCACAGACCAAGTTCACCAAAGAGCTACTTAAGAAATTCGGAATGGAGAACGCAACCTCTATGAGGACTCCAATGGCCTCAGCTATGTCTCTGGACAAGGATGAGAAAGGGAAACCTTTTGATGAAACCAAGTACAGAAGCATAATTGGGTCCTTGCTCTACCTTACTGCAAGTAGACCAGATATAATGTTCTCAACATGTGTATGTGCTAGATTTCAGGTGAACTCTAAGGAATCTCACTACATCGCTGCAAAGCGAATCCTGAGATACCTCAAAGGTACACCAAATCTTGGCTTATGGTACCCAAGAAGTAATGATAGTGAACTAATTGGATTTTCAGATGCAGATTTTGTAGGTAGCAAAGATGACAGGAAAAGCACCTCCGGGACTTGCCAATTTCTCGGAAGGAGACTTATTTCCTGGAGCAGTAAGAAGCAGAACTGTGTAGCTATCTCAACGGCTGAATCAGAGTACATCTCTGCAGGCAGTTGTTGTGCACAGCTTTTATGGATCAAGAATCAATTTGGAGACTACAACATGAAGTTCCAAAACATTCCTTTGTTTTGCGACTCATCCAGTGCTATAGCAATTGCCAACAATCCAGTCTCCCACAGCCGGACCAAGCATATAGAGCTTCGCTATCATTTCATCTGGGAGCATGTGGAAAATGGAGACATTGATCTACAATATGTCTCCACAGACAGGCAAGTTGCAGACATATTCACCAAGCCGCTGGACGAGTCCAAGTTTTCGTTCTTCAAAACAGAACTCGGGCTGCTCAACAAAGAAGACTAGTAATGGACTCCCAAATTAAGAAGATATCAGTGATTTTGCCTGCTCAAAGTTGAAGAGATCAATGACAGTAAAAATCTCCAAGGAAAATTGTCCTTCAGAGCAAGATACTCGAGTATATCAAAGACATACTTGAGTAAACGGGAAATACTCGAGTAAAGAGTTTCACATACTCGAGTACTTGACTACATACTCGTGTATGAACTTTACACACTCGAGTATGCTCCGTCTCTACTCGAGTATGAACTTGACTTACTCGAGTATACGGACTTCTCTACTTTGAAATTCTAATTTTTCTATTCACACCGAGCTATTTGCCGCTTCATTCAGGTATGAAATATATATTTTTTTTTCTAAAACCTAATTAGGATTATATATATATAGAAAAATCGGGAAAACCCTTTCCACTTCTCATTTACTCAAGTAGCCGCCGACTCCTCATCTTCCAGAAATCGCAGAGCATCGTCTTCTTCGCCTCTCTCATCTTCCAGAATCGCAAATGGCCCCTTCCTCTAAAATCGGCATCGGCTCTGAACTTGCCCCGCGGGTATAGCCGATCTCTCAGATGATTTCAGAAATCTTCTAATTTTGTTCGAAACCGCCGGATTATCGTTCGTTCTCGAGTCGCCGTGTAGAGTTATTTTTCCAGCAGTTGAGGAGTTCTATCAGAATTTGAAGGTCAAGCGTAATGGAAAGCTCCTGAAATCCAAAGTCAGAGGAATAAAAATTCGATTGGATAAAGTTTCTCTTGCAACTCTGCTAAAGCTCCCAGTGGTCGATGAAGATGCCGATATGACTGCAGAAGATTCCATAAGAACTAGCTTATTCTGTGGAGCTAACCCTCAAGCCCATTCCTTTAGCAGGGCCGACTTTAACTCAGAAGGAAAATTCCTAGTAGATGTTATTGCAAAAGTTCTGTTGTGCAAGACGCATTCTATTCGAGACATTTCTATGGAAATGTTTGACATAATGCAAGTTATTATCTGCCGCAAACAGTTCCAGTTTGGACTGTTGCTCCTAGACAAAATCAGAGAAAGTATTAAGCATCCCAGCTTTGCCAGAATTATCTCCCTCCTGCTTCATGAAGTTAACCCATCAGTGTTTAACATATCCAAAGGGACTCCCCTACATCACATGAAGAAAGTCTCCATATCCTCCATCCAGAGATATGATATTAAACTTCTGAATTCTGCACAGGCCTCCAAAGCTGTTGTTCCTTCAGAAAAGTCCCAAGAACCCAGTGTATCTGAAGACAGGATTCCATCTCCTCCTCTAAATCAAACTGCTGCTACCTCTAGTGCAATAGTTGAGGGGGAGCCTGCCTCTTCTCATCCTAAGTACCCAGCTTCCTCAGAACTTTCAGAACTAGCAGAAGTCAGAGTTTCTACTCCTCCAGCTTCTCCTCCTCCAGCAAATCTTGAATCAGAGATTCCAGATACAACATCTTTACTATCTACAGCAGAAGATATAAATAAATTCATTGATGAGCTAAGCTCAGATGCTCCTCTATTTCAAATTGAATCAGCTGTAAAGTCTCCTGCCAAGTCTCTAATTCAGTCTCCAGTTCAAATTCCAGATCAGACTCCAGTTCAATCTCCTGAACAGATTCCAGCTCAGACTCCAGTTCAGACTCCAGCACAGTCTCCTGCCCAGTCTCCTGATAGTGAGCCCAGCAAATCTGATCATATTCTCATGTCTGATGATGTGGAAATGTCTCCAGATCCTGTGGAGGCACCTCTGAGGACTTTGGATTTCTCCATTCCATCCTTTCTGGATACAGAAGAAACTGTTGAGATAGAATCCTTCAAGAGAGCTGCAAGCTCAGTAGTAATTATAGAAATCCCTCCATGGATTGCTCCTGCTCCTTCAGTCCCTGCCCCAACCTCAGTCCCTTCTTCCTCTTCAGATATGGTTAGTAAAATTGAACAGTTGCTTATTGAACAGAGAAAGTACTTTGATGAATCTCTAGCATCAGTAAATAACAAAGTCACTACTCTTGAACAAGAGATGAGTAGAGGCTTTGCTGAAATTCAAGCCAATACTGATGAGCTCAAGAGGTTGTTTCAGCTAGGTGGAAAAGCACTAGATCACACTATCACAAGCATAGGTGAACTAAGAAATCAACAAGAAACTGTTGCACATAATCAGATAATATTGGACAAGAATGCTGAAGCAAATATGATGAAAGTGTGTGAAGAAGTTGGCACCTTCAAAGATGAAGCAATTGCCAAGCTAGTTGTAGATATCACCAAGGGGGAGAAAGTTGTAAAAGAACAAGTTGAAAAACTATCTGAACAGGCTCAAGCAGCTGTAAAAGAATAAGTTGAAAAACTATCTAAACAAGCTCAAGTAGGTGTGGATGGTCTTGTAAAAGATATGAAAGCAGACATCCTAGCCCAGCTCCAATCTGTCAAATTCTACATTTATGATACAGCTGTATGGGTAAATAATCAGAATTTCCCTAATGCCCAGCTCAACCCTACCATCATTCCACACTTCTTAAACCCTCTTGAAGAACATCCTCCTGCAGATGCTCCAGCCCAGGCAACCATTCCAGAAGGTGTGCCAGTCTTCTCACACAGACCTGATGGTGATGTGACTGAGCCCCCTCTCTCCTATTCTGATATGTGGCAAGATGAAATTCCTCCCATTTCTCAAGGTGCCCCAAGAAAGAAAAGAAAATATGGTGATGGTGCTTCTGCCAGCCGTTCTGCACCTAGAAAAGTGCCTGCCCAAGCTTCTGAAGGTAGATCAGCAATTGTTCATTCTGAGGTTTGGAGTCCAACCTCCAAATCCCTAATCCTTGATACCTTGAAGTTAGTGACAGATCTTGGTGAGAACAGAGATCACTATTACAGTTATTCAGAATGGAAGGCTTATGAAGCATCTCAGATCAAGATCAGACTTCATAACAGGAATTGGGGACACAACAACCCAGCTGCTCCTCCTAGGCCCAGAACTTATTTTCCTAAACCTTTCAGTTACCTAGAGAGGCAAGAACTGAAAAGAGAAAGAATGCACAAAGAAGCCCCTTCTTGAGTCTATGAGAATGTGGAAATGGATATTTTGATCTGTTAAAAACATTTCTATATATATATTTGATTCTGGTTTTGGCTATCTTTTTATTTACCCTGCTTTAGCTTACTTTATTTTTTTTGGTATATGTGTATTGTTCTTTTTACTCTTAAAGTAATTCACCTTAGTGTAGAGGGTGCTGACATCTACAAATAGGGGGAGATTGTTGGGATTTGTCTCCATAATACCTCAGATTTGTAGGAGGTCAGACCTTGAACTAAGATGAATTAAGGTGTATTTGATATTGTGTTCAAGTTGTATGTGTGCAGGTTTTTATTGCCAAGTGTAGACCAATGTCAGTCTATAATGGGTCACCAAACACAGGACCATACAATGTAATCCCTCATTGTGTGATCCAAGGTGTTGGCCCATGTATAGCCTCTCTATTGGGATACACTTCCTACATGCACTTGGATTGGTGGACTGAAGTGATGAAGTTTATCTTTTCAGAAGAATTTTTTCTAAGCCCACATACTCGAGTATGTTTCTTCATATACTCGAGTAAGTGACTTAGTACTCGAGTAGATCCTTAGGCATACTCGTGTAGACTCTGTGTACTCGTGTAGATAAGTTTATACTCGAGTAGATAGTCAGTCACTCGAGTAAGTCATATATTATACTCGAGTAGATCCGTCTGTTCTAAGATCCAAAAATTTCTCTAAGTCCACATACTCGAGTACCTCCTTTTACACTCGAGTAAGTGAGTCTGCTCTCGAGTAAGTTAGGTTACATACTTGAGTAGACTGCATTATACTCGAGTAGATGATAACTTGCACTCGAGTAGTTGGTTAGTTACTTGAGTAAATGTTCTATTCATACTCGAGTGAATCTGTGCTTCTCATCTCAGAAAAATTCCAAGTCTACATACTCGAGTAGTTCCCTATATACTCGAGTAAGTGATTCTGTACTCAAGTAGTTGTTATTCATACTCGAGTAGCTTAGTGATTACCCGAGTAATCTTCCCCAGATACTCGAGTAGTTCTTTTTCCCCTCACTCGAGTATCTCCAACCCTTTCACTCGAGTAGTTTTTCCTATCTTATCTCAAATTTTCTCTAAGTGTTTTTACTCGAGTATATATTCTCTCATACTCGAGTAGTTCTAAATTCACTCGAGTGCTGATCTTTGAATCACTCGAGTAGCTTCTTTTCTTATACTCGAGTATACTCCTTCTATCCACTCGAGTATATACCATCTGATACTCGAGTATGTTTCTTCTATGACTCGAGTATATCTGTTTAAATTTTCCTGAAATTCTCTAAGTCAATTTCGCAGTGTATTTCAAATTAATCATTTTTTATTGGTCCACGTGTCATCCCTAATTAATTTTCTGACCGTTGGAGACCACCTATAAATAGGTCCTCTCAGATTTGACTAATAACAAGTGAACAGAGATTTTATTTTAAGAAAGAGAAAAAGTTCCGTGAACCTTAATTTCTCACGCCGCCGCCATTGACGTTCACGGAAGAAGCTCTGGATCGACGATCTTTGATCGCTGTTTTCAACTCTGATTCTCCAGCGATCCAGACGAAAGTTAATCACTCGATCTCGCCAAGCCTCAAAGATTTCAGATCTATTTTCTCGATCGAGGTGATTCCGTTTTTCAGATTTGTGGATCTCTCTCAAGTCGTCTTCAACATATTCTGATCAAGCCAAAGCTCTCAAGGAAGAAGACTGTCAAGATCCAGATCTGAGAATATTACTGTTTGTATTTTATTTTCAAACCAAATTTCTTTGTAGGAGTTTTTCTCCGAGATTTGTAGGAAGGCTTTATCTTCCGAGTGTAGATCCGATTTGGATTGAGTTTGTAGGAATGTGGTTCCGAGGTGTAGGATTGTTTTCAATCCGAGATAGTGGAGTAGCCGAGTCTAGTGATTTGCTAGATCGGTGAGTAAAGTGGACGTACCCAAGATTGGGGAACCACTATAAATCTCTTGTCGTCTGTGATTGCTTGATGTGTGCTGTGTTATTTTTAATTCCGCATTTGACACGCATTTCACCTATTCACCCCCCCTCTAGGTGATTTAGGCTAACAACTTAGTACTCTCAGTTTGCTAAACTCAATCTCATACTCACTAACTGTGAGTTTCCTTTGCTTCAAATGCAGGAAGTCATTCATCAACCGGTCCCGCTCGGCCGAGGGCAGAAATTTACTTAACAGCATCTCCTTAAATGACTCCCAGGTGCATCCTGCCACCATACCTTCCTTCTCCCTCAGCCACCAACTCTTGGCCAATCCCTTGAGCTAGTAGGCAGCGAGCATTACTCTCTGATCATCCGTGATCCCGGAATAGGAGAAAATCTCCTTTATAGAAATCAGCCAGTCATCCAAAATCATTAAATCCGCCTGCCCGTCATAAGTAGGGGGCCTAAGTCGTTGAAACTGAGATATGAAGGCCATCTCCGGGGGCACTACAACTGGAGGCACCAGAGGAGCAGGAGGGGGAGGAAAAGTTACACCCCCAATGGGGTCCTGAGCTCTCTGAGCCTGCCTTACCACTACAGCAACCAAAGACTGGATCTGGCTCTACATGTCCACCACCTGTCTCGATAAGGCTTCGTTACTTAGCCGCAAACTTTCAATCAGAGCCTCGCTTTGGGATCCCGAAGACTCTCCCGTAGATTGGGGAGTCGATCGCGTCGCAAGACGCTTTGCCATACTATAATCGCACCAGTCCTAGTTAAAAATCCATCCCAACTATTAAAACAAGCCTACCCGGTACAGACAAGCATACTTAAATATGAATTGTAACTGCAAATCTTGCTCTGGGATTTGTTTTATAATGATGATGCCATGCTTAACCTAAGATGGTTCACTACCATCACATTTACTCATGTGCCTACATTATGGATGCATGCTTTTATATTCGTTTTGACTGAAACCATGTGTGTACATATGTCATCATGCAAATCTTTAGCCTGGCACGTTGTGCTTATGAAATGTTATGCTATGCATGCCGTGCTATGCAATCTAAAAAGGTCTTAATGCATGTCATGGGCGGCGTACACATGAAAATGTTATGCATCCCATACTACATAACATTCCCATGCAACGAAAAAGAAAAACGTGCTAGCCGCATTCATGTGGTGACGTTATGCATCCCATACTACATAACCCTCACATGTTGCCTCCTATGGTGGATCCATATACGAACACATATTATGCATCCCATACTACATAATATGCCTCGTATACTTCTTTATGCTTATGAGTGTAGTGTTCGTGCTTTGGCCAAGACGTGCTGATGACATATCGGTGAGTGTATGCTTATGAAGCTAAACTTTTAATGCAATCAAAAGGAAAGTTTCCCAACCAACTTGTCAAGCAACCTCCCTCTGATACCAACTATCACGACCCGCATCTTCCTCGAGGTTAAGAAGTATCAGAGTAAGGGAAAATATGCGTTGTGATGCCACGTCGAGGAGGGGATAACTGTCGACGCTCAGGCGACACACCAAAGCCACAACTCGTAAGTTTTAATTTAATAGAAAATCAGCTTACCTAAAGACCGTATCCCTCGACACAGTGGATCAGCTAGGCCACACTAGTAAAAATGTATATATGCTACAACGAAAAAATACTTTGATTTAATTGATTTGACACCCTAAATGAGTATAAGGGTCCACTAGAGACCACTTATAAAATGCTCGACGCCTAAGGTGAGTATAATATAAATATTAAAAGTTGTTTTACATGTTAATAAAATAGTGTTTTAGTTAGTAAACATGTTATGCATGAGTACATATAATAGATTAGGTTTTAAAATACCTAACATGCAACCTAACATAAATCCTTCCCAGAAGCAAGAAACCAATCCCAAGAAAAAGGGCAAACACAGCAGTCTTTACTCATATTTAGCAAAACAAGTATGACACCAGTGGGCATCGACAACCCGACACGAACCCACAGGTGAGTGTGTATGTCTGTACAGAAAAGAAGAATAAAACTACCTCACAAGGGAAATGGTCTGCAACTCTGCTACCCCGGAGGCTATCAGCAAGTCCCAACAAACGAAATCAGCCGCTCAATCGGCTACAACCTGGACCTGGGGCATTCAAGAAAAGAAATGCCTCAGCAAAGGAAATAATCAAAGAAAGGAGTTTCAGATTACTCAAATTAAGAAGGGTTTTCCAACCCAACAACAAAATACTAATCCACAGAAGCAGGAAAAGAAAGATTCATTTCTTATAGAGCAATAAAGCAAATCACACCAAGTGTGAGCACAAAAACTACCTACTCTGGAAAGAATCAACCTGCAGAAGAAATGCATCAGCATATAAGCAGGGAAAAACCACAAGTAGACAATAGGAAACTAACAGTCCTAAGTTTGTGGGCAAAAGACCGGGGTATAAAAAACAAGGGGCTAAAAGGTGTGGCCACAATGTCCAACACCAACAACCCGACACCCAAAAAAATGTTCAAGGGTGAAACACAGCCTGTGGCAGCTACATGGTCCACACACCCAACAAGTTGGCTACATTGTCCAAACTTAGTGGTGGCCACAGCTCAGCACACATAATTCACCCCTCAGAGCCCAAAAACCACACCCCCTCCAGTCATAGCCCACGAGTCGGCATGCAAAAACTAGCCGAACACTCCGAAAATCCCCCTTAGAAAGGTAGAACTTTTCTAACAGCCCAAAAGAAACACACATCCCAAGGCTAAATCATTAGCCTTCAAAAAACTACGATGTTGAGTGAGGTACCCTCAAAACGGTCACGACGTTGAGTGAGGTACCCTCACTCAATGCCATCGGGCTAAAATGCAAGAGAACAGCATGGCGTTGAGTGAGTCTCCCTCACTCAATGCCAAACCAGCTATGGCATTGAGTGAGGTCAGCTCACTAAACGCCATCGGGCTGAAGCATGGCGTTGAGTGAAGCCTCTTCACTCAATGCCATCAGACTTGATAGCGGGACAAGACTTGGCGTTGAGTGAAGCCTGCTCACTCAACGCCAAACCTGCTATGGAGTTGAGTGATGCCTCTTCACTCAACGCCACCAGACTAAGCCGCAAATCTCAGCAGTGGAGTTGAGTGAGCTCACCTCACTCAACGCCAGACCTGCTTTGGCGTTGAGTGAGGTCGACTCACTCAACGCCTCGGCACTTAACCGAAAATCCAACACATGGCGTTGAGTTAATGGCCTTCACTCAACGCCTGGGTACTTAGAATATTTTCCTAAACCCCGCCCCAGCTCTTCTCAACGACAGCAAGCAAAGCCTTGGAAAATTAATTCCAAGGCTCCTGCTGCTCTTTCTTAACCATCCTAGCAACAACCTAGCCTTAAGATTGCACTAAATTTAGGCTAAAACACACCACAGCTGCTAGACCAAACTCTTGTCGAGATAATTAGAAGGAAATATAGAGGAATAACTTGGAGCAGCTCAAGGTGGATAATTAGCTAATGAACAGGAAATAAAAAGAAAGAATTAAACAAGCTTGAAATCAACAGAGTAGTAAGGGCAAGGGAGCCACTTGCCTCTAGCTGCAGCACTTCAATTCATGGGTTGGCACCAGCAGCCGGGCTACCTATGGGGAAAGAAGATCTGGAGCTTTTAGATAAGAAAAGGAGTAAACCTGAAATTTTCTACTCTCTAAAGATAGTCCTAAAGGCCAAATC
Source organism: Platanthera zijinensis (assembly GCA_039513925.1). NCBI lineage: Eukaryota > Viridiplantae > Streptophyta > Magnoliopsida > Asparagales > Orchidaceae > Platanthera > Platanthera zijinensis. The sequence continues at coordinate 75,533,446 of CM077089.1, read as the reverse complement.
ACATACCTAGGAAGCTAGACCTCGGCGAGAGCAGCTCAAATCCGCCAATTTCTGGGAAAAACGCACTCTAAATCGCCGAAAATCACCAGCCAAGTCTACAGCTTTACCGCCTCCCACCTCTTCCTTCTGCTGGAAGCTGCTGCTCGGGTTAGGGGAGGAGATTAGGAAAAGCCTTGGGATATACCCCCACTAGCAAATATCATAATACTATCTAGCCCCACTAAGCTATTAAAATATTAACACTTAGCCCCACTAAGCTATTAAAATATTAATGCTTAGCCCCACTAATGCTTAATTTAATCTAGCCTATTCGGCCACTAACAAGCTCATGCTTATCCACACAACCACCAAGCCTAGAGCTAACCCGAGCCCTGCTTCACTCGGCCAGCAAACCTAGCTAACACTAACCCAGCAACAATAATATATATATATATACATATATATATATATATATATATATATATATTATTAGCCACTAAAGCTTAATATATATATATATATATTTAGGTAGGATATATACATATTAATTAATAGCACTAAGCTAAAACATTGCTAAGGCTGAAGCATGCTACCCGATCTCCAGCTAGCTATTGCACAAATATATATACATATACATATATATACCTATATAAAAATTCACCACCTGAAAACAAAGGCTAAACAAAAATCGGCCTTGCCAAGCTCGAACGCACAAAGCCTCACACAACAAACAGGTAGCCACTACCGGCTAACAAAACGCACGTTGAAACGACGCGAAAGCAAATGATCTCTGATTTCGACAAAATTCGCACCGTAGTTAAACAACACAGCTACAAACACAACGGTGAGGTCGAAAAAAAAAAACCCGAAGATCAAAACTTGGGCTAACACTGCCCGAAGCCAAAACACAAGCATTCCCTAAGAGGCCTAACCGAGTCACCAAAACAGACTCCGGCTAGCTGGGGAATCTTGCAAACAAGCTCCTAATGGATCACTAGAGGAACCTAAAGAGCTATGACCATGCTCTAACAATGGCAAAAGCTGACAACACGTCATCGTAACGCCAAGCAATGGTCAAACAAAACACAGAAAAACTGGGGGCATTACAGCAGGTGTCGATGCTAGAGACTCGGCATACATTTGATGTAGTTGAGGTGGAAGTGGAGGTCCTTGCATACTGGAGGCTTTGTTAAAGAGTTTTGGACAATGCTTCTTTGTGTGCCCTGGTTGACGACAATAGTAGCAAGCGCCAATCAAGCACTCTCCGCGATGAACACGACCACACTTCGCACACTTTGTCGCAGTTACTGGAGTTGTATTACTGGTGAACAGAGCAGTTTGTAATATCTTTGTATCTCGGCTGCCTTGTACTTTGTTTTGGGTTGGCGTTTCAGGTACTTTTCTTTTCCCACTATCGCGAGTGCGATTTGCTTTGGTCAATTTCCACCAGTCTTGCTCACTCGACTAACTTTCCGTATTCGAGAATATCCAGGGGCACGAGCAAATTATGGATATCGTCATGCAGTCCCTGTTGAAATTGTCGACAACAATCTTCTTCTGTCGTTACGAGAGAATTGGCATAATATGCGAGTTTAGAAAATTTTGTCTCGTACTGTAGTACCGATTATATTCCCTGAACCAGTCGCAAAAATTGATCGTGCAAGACTCTTTTCTAAGACCGTGGCACAAACCAGTTGGTGAATTCATGCAAAAAATTTGTCCATGTTACTTATTCACGTCTGGCGAATTTTGTAGCCATGATATTGTTCCACCAACGTTTGGCTGCTCCTTCTAATAAAAATGATGCTAGCTCGACTTTTTGATCCTCCTGGCCACGCATGACTTGGAATATAGTTTCGATACGAAGTATCCAATCTTCAGTTTCTAATGGGGACAATCCTCCGACGAACGTTGGTGGTTTTAAATCTAGAAATTGTTTGAGGTCATAATCCAGTTGTCGATGATAGGGTGTAGGTGAAACCACGTCGAAAGGAGGATTAGGAGGAGGTTTCATTTGTTGTTGGCGAGGTTGTGGAGGGTTAGGGTCGAGTTGTGGTAATGGGGGTACACATGTAGCTAACGTTGGGAATACCAGCTTAAGGGCTTCATTTATTTCTAATACAAATTTAGTAGGGTTCCTTGGTTGATGTCCATTGTCACTTTCCTCCGATCTCGTTCCTTGTTGAACTTCCCGTTCCTCTCGATCCTCCTGGCAGCGTCGACTGGAATAGACCTGAATCAGTTCCTATAAGGGAATGGAATGTAATTTCTTTTAGGTTATATCTTATGATCGTGTACTCCCTATAACACAATGGTTTGAAAACAAACCTCCCTCTGATACCAATTGTGGAAACCCTAACACAGGTTTCCCCTAAATGATATGAGGAATAATCAGAAGTTTTCAAAAATTGAGTCACAGTAATACACATCTCAGAAATGAACACTCTATTTTATTACTTTCATTTATTTATTTACACAACACACGATAACTAATCTAAGAATAATAATAGATACAATAATCGCATTCGCAGTTTGTATTTTGATTCGATGATTCTCCTGGCATTCCCCGATACCGATAATGATCTTCAACCATACCTTCGCTAGCTCTTCCGGCGGAATCCTCTGTGGTGCGTTGGGACTTGCTCCTGTTGCCTAAAAATATGTAATTCAACTGGATTAGTCATATAAATATCACTATGTGAGACAATTATTTCGTGAAACAGTTCTACATGCAGCAAAAGGGGTTATAGCAATATGCTTACAATACAATAAAGAAGTTAGATATATATATGTATTTCCTTCCTGAAATCCCACCCTTTTAATTACATATAATAGGAAATACTTAGGTATGCAACTTGAATTGGCCACACCCCCGAAGGGCGAGATTGTAGGCTCACCCCTACTGGTGAATCCATCAGTAGATGCCTCTACATCATAGGATTCGAAAACTTCATATTTCCTTATGCCGGATTTTATGTTTTATTATCTTTCTTGAACGTTAAAAATAATATATAGGAGTTTTTAATAAAAAAACTTCCCCTCAGAAAATGTTTGTATCGCTATAATTTTCCCCACGCCCACATTTATTTGATTAGCGATATTTCATTGAGTTTTAGACTCATATGCACAAGCAGTGTCCTTGGAAATAACAAAAATAATATGAAAATACTTGAATAAACATAATTCAAGAAATAAAATACTCACCAATGCTTTGCCTTTACCCTAATCCTTTCCTGTATTATTACCATGATTATCGCGGGACGCCATCCTCGTTTGTCCTAGTCTTGGAAACCACTGAAATAAGATGCATATAGTTCGGGTTGCATCTCATTTTCCTCATAGTATAATACGTAAGTATACTTATTAACAACTTTGGAAAGTCGAAATCGATAAACCGTAAAAGTAAGAGGAGAAATACGTTTAAAAATCATCAAAATCAGCCCTCAACTAGTGTTGGACAGCTATAAAATAGGTTGAATGGGCCAAACCAGCCCCCAAATGGACTTCCCGTCCTCTTAACCTGTTGTCCAGCCACTAATCAGCACAACAAGCATCAAAAAGTAACGTAAAATCAGCATAAAAGAACCACGAAATAGCCCCTAATAGCTATAGAACACAGCCCAAACAGCAATTATAGAAAACAGCCCAAATAGCCCAAAAATAAACTAGTTTTAGTCCACGTGCACAGCCCGAAATGATAGTGAATTCCCAAAGTAATTTCAATTCAAAAATTATAAAACAGAAATTAAAAGAGAGGGAGAAGCATGCTTACAGCGGGAGAAGGAGGAAGAAGGATGTTACGCAACCGATCCTTGATGGATCGCCAGAGTGTAGCAAACTCCTTCCTAGAAATCCAAAGTAGCAGTGGCGGCACAGTCCAGTCGAAGGCACGGAGAGGAAAGCAGCGGCGGCAAAAGGCACAATAGTGGCTACAGAAAATTAGAGAGGTAAAAAAGAGAGAAGAGGAAGCTCGGGAAGAAGAAAGAGAAGTCGTCCAGAGAAGTATGCAATAGCAGCGGCAAAGTAAGGCACGACAAGGGCACAAAATATACCGATAATAGAACAGCGGCTGCTCCGGCAGCAAGAAGAAGAGGAATGGAGGAGCTGCAACCCTAATCGGCCTGGCAGCACCATCGACCTAGAATACTCGGCGGCACGGAGGCAAGGCAAGGTTGGTAAGGTATACACCAACCGGTGGCACGAGGAGCACAACACCGAGAAGGGGGGTAAAGAAGAAGGAGGAGAAGAGAGTTCTGGGTCGAACTGGAGCAGCCAGAGGAAGAAGGCGACGGAAAAGAAAAACTCGCAGGAGCAGGAGATCGACAAAAATAGTGTGGGATAAGCAATAACCCGACTCAATTTTATAACAGTGACTAAGAGGCTAAGCGGTAAGGTCGAGCCAAGCACCGCTCCAGGTGCACTGAATCGAATACAAAGCCAAAAACACCGATCCAGAACAGAGCCCAACTTCCAAATAAGTAACACTTGGTTAGCCAAGTGTTAAGATCATGAGCCCAAGTGTCAACACAAAAGACCTACTCAGCCACCTTATCAAGCACAATAACAGCCAACCACATATCAAAAAAATATTTAACCCAAAATTATCATAATCCATATTTACTAAAGCTTAAGTCCACCCTCCAAAATACCAAACTCAAATTAACCAAAAATGAAAAACAAACGAAATATTCTCGTAAAATCGTACTGCCATTATTTTATCATCATCGGGGATTGTAAAACAACTATATAAAATCAAACATTATAATATGATGCGTGCAATTTTTGGTTTGTCACAGAGTGCATGCATGAGGGAAAAATGGGAAAAGAGGTGAGAGAAAATGGTAAAAATGAAGTGGAGGCCACTTAGCTTTGGTTCCATCTGCCCAAAGCTTGTTGGCTGAAGCCTCCAGAGAATGTTAAGAAGGATTAAGGTGCATAGAGGCCACTTGGCAGCAGCTGTGAAGCATCCAAAGCTTGAACCGAGCCTCCCTCGGTCTTATCTCTCTATACACTAACTCCCGGCCAAAACCAACCCCACCAACAGCTTCAGAGAGAGGAAAGGAGTTGAAATCGAGTCCTGGAGCAATACTTTTGGGGGAGAATCGAGGATTTGAGCAAGATTCGCCGGAGCACAATCGGCCATGGCCAATCGCCGCCAAACTCGCCGCCAAGCCACCATTCGGGTCTGTTTCGCCTCACCTCTCTCCGTACTAGAATCCTAGATCGATTTGGAGAGATATCAGGCTCAATTGAGCCCGTTGCCATGTGAGCAGAGAGCAAAAATCTCGAGTTTTTCTTCTTGCTCGGGATCGCCGGAGGAGCCGCCTCCGACAGCCTCACCGCCGGGAAACGCCAGCCACCACCTTAACAAAGGTCGTGGCGATAATCGCCGGCGGTGGCGCCGGCCCAGGTGGCCGGAAACAGCCAGCAAAGTCGGCCCAGGATGGCTCGATCTCAGCCGTCTGCGAATGGGGACGATGAGCGGATGCCGTCGGTTCTGCTTCAAGATGTGTGCAAATCAAATGAATTAAATTAATCATTTAATGATGAATATTTAAATATCTGTCACACTTAATCAGTGACATTACATGTTAATATTGGGGCACTTAGAGCCATTTCCAGAGCTTGTGATTAAAATGAAAAATGTATCCCTACCTCTTAAATTTAATGTGGTACCTTAAAATCATAATTTTGTGCAGTACATTTTTCTGTAGGACAGTTCTACTATGACTGGTCCTAGGCTAGGGCAGAAACTAAAATTGATGCCCATGCCAAACCAGATCTCCACTTGACCCAAGATTTTGGGTATGTGCTTAATTTTGGTATATTTAGCCCCTGCCCAAAAATGTGAATTTTTGGGGGATAATTTTCTATAGTTTTTATCAAAATACATATAATTAAATTAATGAAAAATTTGGAGTAATATGACTCCAAATAGCCCCAAATCTTATGGCATGGCCTTAGGGTCAATACATACCCATGGTTAAATTTTTAGCCTCATTGGACCAATGCATGATGGGTAATCCCACTTGCATTTGATGGATATACCTAGGCTTGGGGTGCTTTTAGCAAAAATCACCAAAATGTGGATTTACCCATTTTTACACCTTTCATGTCAATAAAACTCTGGACATGGGTTCATAGGGATGGAATATACCCCTCACAGAGACATTGGGATTTTTTGGATTAAAAATTCCATTTTTTGGAATTTTGAAAAATCTGACTATTAAATGATAATAATTTGAAATTAGGTCTATTTATGTAATAAAATCCCCAATTTTAGGCAAGAACTCAAGGGTGTCATTATTAAACCCTAGAAAATTTTATGGCTCTGTTTGATGGATTTAAGATGGTGTTATGTGGAAATTATAATTTTACCCTTTATTGTAATTATTTAAAATTGATGGAAATTTACAGTAGGAAATTCTGGGAAAATTCATAGTGATGTATTTCTATATGTATGACCTTGTACAATTATCTCAACATTTTTGGATGTGTCAATAATATTTACAACCCTATAATTGCATTTTGGTAAAATACTTCAAATGAATTTCTGTAGGCCATTACATCATATATGTTTATGAATCTCTGTACTTAGCATTATTTCATCAATAAGTATGTTCTGTAATTTTTTTAGAATTTTGGGTAAAGTATTTTATGTACTTCCATTTGAAAATGACTTTTACGTGGATCTTGTATTAAATAAGGAATAAATGGAATTCTTGGTAGGAAAATTATAATCTTTGGCAGACATTATTATTTCACCAAATTATAAATCAGGAAAATTCCTTAGTTCAGTGGGATTATTAATTATAGAACTCCATGTATTAAGCGACCTAGAGAATTAATTAAAATATTTAATTTAGTGATCTAAATGACTCAAAAAATGGTGAAACTCAACATGGTCATCATATTAGTCCATACCATCCTAGGGTAAATAGATTGGGGCATATGACCCAAGGAAATTGGAAGTCCTACTTACGGGTGGTATTAGGTCATGGGTTGCGTTTAGCACGAATAGCACATACTACTAGGACCACAGGGGGATAAGATGGACTATTGAGGTGAGATTAGTATTGGGAGAATAAACCCTGGTTGGTTTCTAGTGGGATATGTAAGACCCCCTCCCCCTTTTGGGAGCATACCCGGATCTTATGCCCAGAACTGCCGCCTTACGGTGACACTAACACATGGGTTAGTCGACACCGCAAGACGTCGATTCTGCCGGCTAACACGATCATAAACCCAGAGTCAATATGAGTAACAGAAGCAAATAAATTGTCCACAGTCACATCATATAAATATATAGAAATAGAATATGCATCAGTCCAGAATAGAGTACATAAATGAAAAGGGCTTATACCTTGTACATCATATATATAAAAAATCTCTCTCTCTCATCTAACAACGGAAGATACTATGATCTCTAACTCATCCCACCTGTGGTATCCCTATAGTAGTTGTAGTAGTAGTAGGTGGTGGTAGTCAACTTGCTCCTCAGGTCCTGTCACCTCGTCCTGCTGGTCGTGCTGGTACTCCATCTCCTCGAGCCCCTAAAAATAGTTGGTCACCGACCGTTAGTAAAAATACTAAGTCGTTTCCTCCTCGCCTCACCCCCGCGACTCCTAGGCACCATGCGGGAGGATGAAGCGGGGGATAATAAGGGGGGGAGTATAAGCAGATGACAATGGCCCTATACTAACAAGTTTATGAGGAATAATAATTCTACTCTAGTAGTTCTATGTAAGAAGTACAAGTACATTAAGTAAAATATAGAACAGCAGTAAGTAAAGTAAGGAACAGTAGTAAGTAAACTAAAAGCAGTACTATGCAATATGGCGAAGTGAGTATAAAATTCTACTTCTAATCTACCACCACAGAAGTACCCTAACTTATATGAGTGCCCATACAAACATATAAGTTAGAGTTTAAAAATTTTAACTTATAATATAAAAGAGTCCATACTAATTTATATGATAAGGATCCATGAAGCGTATGCCTAATATGAATGAATGTATGCAGGTTATTATGCAATATGCAAGTGCAACTCACACACAACGACTCTGTGATCACAGACCTTTAGTTCCCGCTTTTCGGATCTAGCATCACTCTCTAGTACCGTCGTTGTGGCTACGGCAGCAGTGGAGCGGGCGTCTCCACTCCTAGGCAGGTATGCACACTACCAAACCTAGACCTCCCATACATCTTTGTACATGTCCTAGGTGCACTCTAGAGTCTTGCGTACTAATTGCTGACTACCCGTCAGTCTTGTTGGGTCGGGTGTGCGTTTTCGGGGATTGTCCTCCAGACCGCAGTATAAAACAACCTACTGGCCCCTCAAACCCACACACCCGCCTAAGTCACCGTACTGCCAACGGTGCGCCGATTGGCCCAGCACCGCATGACCCTCCACTAGTATGTTTATGCACATGCAAGGCATTTATACTCGAGCCTCAAGCTCGCAGGACCAACCTGTCCTGAATTCCTCCAACCCTACACGGGTGAGCATATACTACAAATCCCTCCAACCCTATACGGGAGAGAATATACTGCAAGTCCCTCCGACCCTACACGGGTGAGATTATACTGCAAGTTCCTCAAACCCTATACGGGTGAGAATATTACCTATTGGGCTACTCTTTTCTACGGGTTATTATACTTAGTGACTTAGGATTTATCCTAAGACTGCCTAGGGCATGCCCGGTGAAGGGTTCTCGGGGGCACTAGGAACTACAATGGGCTGAAGCCCAAAGCTGCCTTTCTCAAATATATTTACTTTAGTTGATGTCTACCCATAATTCACCTTGCTCACAGTGTTTCTCTTGAGCGATCCTAAAGACTTAAGATGTTATTGGAGGAGCGACGATCTTCTGCCGGCCTCCACCTAGTTGCTATCCAAAGGCTTGCACTTTTACTCTCGTCACTAGGACATAACTGCCAACCAGGGTTAAATTCCAAATACAACCTTAACCTGACCGTTGATCTATCCATCGGTGGTCTTACTGTATAACCTACTTGTACTATACGTAGCCCATGACATAATACCACCCCGGAGTATGACTTCCAATTTCCTTGGTCATATGCCCCAATCTATTTATACTAGGATGGTATGCACCGATATGTGGACCATGATAAATTTCACTATTTTCTAAATTATTTAAATCATTAAATTAAATCCTTTATTTAATTTCCTAGGCCATTTAAAACATGAAGTACTATAATTGATGATCCCACTGGCCTAATGAATTTTCCTGATTTGTAATTTGGTAAAATGATCATGTCTGCCAAATGTCATAATTTTCCTAACAAGGATTCTATTTTATTCTTATTTAATACAAAATCCATAAAAATGCTATTTTCTGAAGGAAGTATAAAAATTACTCTACTAAAAATTCTCAGAAAATTTCAGGCCAAGTATAATGAAGAAATATTACTAATTGTAGAAGTTCATAATCATTCATAGTGTAATGGCCTACAAAATTTTATTTCTATTAAATTACCAAAATGCCATTATGGAGTTTTAAATATTATTGATTCATCCAAAAATGTTGGGAAAATTATACTAGGTTATTCATACTCAGATATATCATCAGGGATTTTTACCAAAATTTTCTACGGGATATTTTTATCAATTTTAAAATAAAGTATAATAAGGGCAAAATGGTAATTTTCTACGAAATATTTTTCATTATTTTGATCTTGACAAAAATTGAAGATTTTATCTCAATGATAAGCCTATTTTCACATTTATTTTTCAAAAGTCCAACTATTTCAAAAATTCCAAATAATGGGATTTTTGCCTCCAAAAACCCCATCATTGCAAGGAGGGGTATAATTCACCATAGTGAGCTTCTGAAATCCATATCAAGATTTTTAAATGTTCCAAATAGGCTTAATACACAATATATCGAAATTGGCTATTTGCACCCCAAGCCTATGTATAACCAACACATGCAAGTGGGTTCATCCAATATTCACAGGTCCAAATGTGCTGAAATTTTTACCATGCACATGCATAGTCCCCAAGGACATGCCACCAAACTTTGGGGCCATTTGGAGTCATATTACTCCAATTAGTTCATTTATTTAATTTTTGGTATTATGGCAAATACTATAGAACAATTATTCCCCAAAATTCTCAATTTTTGGCAGGGGCTAGATATACCCTAGTTAAGCACATGCCAAAAATCTTGGGTCATGTGGACATCTGGTTTGGCATGGGCATGAATTTGAATTTCTTCCCTAGCCTAGGACTAGTCCTAGTAGAACAGCCCTACAGGGAGTTCTACTGTACAAAATTTGAACTTTAGGGTGGAAAATGAAAGTTAAGGCATAGATCTACAAATGTTATGTTGGTTACCAGTTCTGAAAGTGCTTCTAAGGGGTCTATATTTAACATGCAAAGTTCTGTATAAAATGTGACAGAAATTAAATGACATTTATATAACACTATAGTTTAATTTGATTAAAATGGATGGCATCCCATCATCTTCTCCAACCAGCCAACGCTCCAGATTCATCCCGCCTGTATTAGCTCCTCTTGGTGTTTCCCGGCCATCCGACCACCTCCCCGGCCGGCCACCACCACCACCACCTCCGTTGAGATAGGGGCTAACGTTTCGCGGCAACTTGGCTGCCGGAGGCGGCGGTTTTCGGCAAACCATTGATTTTCTCCCACACCTCACATGGATCCAAGCTCAATTGAGCTCAAAATCTCTCCTAAATGATCTAAGAAGCTAGCACAAGGGGAGAGGAGGAGAAACAGACCTTAATCGGAGACCGACGGCGGCGGCGGCAGTGATTGGCCATGGAATTTCTCCTCTCCGGAGAGCTTGCTCCCAAACTCATTTCTCCACAAAAAGCTTCGATCCAAATATCGAATTCCACTCCTCTCGGCCTTCTAAAGCTGATGGTGAGGTCAAAATGGGGGTGGGATGGCTGTATAGGGAGATGCAATGTAACATCCCATTTCCGACTAGACCCCTAGGAGTCGGTTAGTTGTGACAAAACCCTAGGAAGCCCAAAATTTGAAATAAAGCGATCAATATTTTCGGGTCACGGGTTGGTCATGCCCGTGACCGACCCGTCACGCCCGTGACTTGGGCGTGACTACTTCGACGATCGTCGATCTCCACGAGACGATCGTCGAACGTGCTGTCTGGGCATGTCACGCCCGTGACCAAGGTGTCACGCCCGTGACTATGGGCGTGACCCCATCGACGATCGTCGATCGCCGTGAGACGATCGTCGACCTTGCGGCCCGGGCATGTCACGCCCGTGACATGAGTGTCATGCCCGTGACCTAGGGCGTGACCAGCCTTCGACAATCGTCGATCTCAATTCGACGATCGTCGACCTCGAAATTTGTCGTTCGGTCATGTCACGCCCGTGACCTAGAGGTCACGCCCGTGACCTAGGGCGTGACCAGCCTTCGACGATCGTCGATCTCAATTCGACGATCGTCGACCCCAAAATCTGTCGTTCGGGCCTGTCACGCCCGTGACCCAAGGTGTCACGCCCGTGACCACCCATCGACGAGCGTCGATCTCAGTTCGACGATCGTCGAACCCAGAATTGGCTATCCGGGCCTGTCACGCCCGTGACCTATGTGTCACGCCCGTGACATTGGCCGAAACGACGGTTCAGGCCCGAAATTATTCTAACACGCGTGGTGATAAATGCTGGTGTGGGAAGTTACACCAGGAGTAATTTCAGGCCGTTTTCCTTCTGTAATTATATAATAAATGAGGAAGATATGGTCCAATAGGAAGCCGCCAGCTGGACACACCTGTTCAGTTTCCACCGTTTCTTATCCCTTCACTGTAACTGAAACGTTAAGGGGAGAACCTTCATGGCCATAAAGGCTTTACCCATTCACCTTCCCACTTTCTGACTTATAAAAGCCCACCTGGAACCAGAGGAGAAGGTTACACGCTCAAGCAAACGGATCAGACCTTTGTTCTTGTTGTAGGAGAAGTTCAGCAACGCCACCACCGCGCCATGGCACCCCGTCGTTCTTCTCGCCTCCAAATCGCGAACAAGGTCCTCCTCTACTCTTTCTCTTTCATGGGTAGATCTTAGGATTCTTAGAAAGGAAGTTCGCGCTCAACGGAGCCGGACTCATCTCTCTCGTTTTCATGGAAAACCATGAAAAAGATATTTTTGAGTTCGCCGGAAACCGCCACCTCCGGCGGCCAAACCACCGCCGACCGATAGTCGTCGCCTCAACGGAGGTGGTGGTGGTGGTGGCTGGCCAGGGAAGTGACCGAACGGCCGGCGACGGATCACGGAATGCTTACAGGAAAAATGGTTTTTCTTGTCTGTTTTCGGGTTCATGAAGAAGATGAACAGTAGAATCAATATTATAATCCATAGATTATTATATATTACATAATGGAAAAATAGGTTATTTGAATGTATTTTTGAGGCTGCAAAACGAGGCACTTAGAGGCTGAATTAGGAAAAATGACCAATCACAAAAGTTGTAGCCCTCTGGGTCTACTTTAATATAAAATTGATTTTATTCAATTTGGGTGAGTGGTTTGACCACAGCACTCATTTTGGTGGGATCAAGACCTAGGCTAACCAGAAATTGAAATGGTTGCCCACGGTTCATAACATGTCCAAATGACTTGAAATTTGGACTGAAGATCTATAATATGTATATCGAGAGGCTGTCCAAAAATGAGAATTTTTTGGAGAACTTTTGCCTAAAGTTTTTGTAAAATTTTAATAAACATTATAAAATTAATTAGGAGATGAAACTAAGCCCAAACTCTCCCAAATTTTGGGTGGTGGTCCCTGGCATCAATGTTAAGATCTGTACAAAATTTCAACTCGATTGGTCGAGTTTTGAATAGGGAAGTATCAAGTCCTAGATAGGTCTTGGTGAGGGGTACTTTGGGGAAAAGTACGATTGGAAATGGAGTGGACAAATCTCCTCAAAAGAGGCTGAAGTTGTGGCCACTGATTTGTTGAGTCTATGTCTACCCTCTTGGGTAACATGGTGTGGATTAGGGTGGATTTTACCCTAAGAGATTGGCTCAAACCCAGTGTGTGGTAGTTTGAGGTTTGTGAAGGACATAGGAGCAAAAGCTCTTGTATGCCCTTGAAATTTGGAGGAGAGGGGGATGATATGATGAAAACCCTCTGGTTGAAATAGTGAAGGAATTGGAGGTAATTGGGTACCTCGGAAGTTGAGAGTTTGAATTAGGATAGAAATGTAATTTAGTTATTTTAAGCACTAAATCTAATTCAAAAATTATGAAACTCGGGAGGAGGGAGTTTTAGGATGTTTTAGACTTATGATAATTTTCCTGGAATTTTATGATTGATAAATGTTATACTTCATGTGTTAATGGATTATTTGCCGATTTGTTGTTTCAATTATTTGGAGGCTTAAATTAATTATAATCAGTTAAAATTCTGGATTTAGATCTTAACTAGTAGAACTTTGATCCCTGAATTTTCATAGAATTTTATGTTGAGTAAATCTAGTACTTTATTCACAGATGATAGAAAGGGCTTTTATATTTAAAAATTAATTATGGATAAAATACTTGCTGGAAAATTATGAAACTTAGCCAGTGCTTATTTTAGGCCTTTATCTGCATAGCATAAATTATTTATAATTTTTGGAAGAATATTTTCTGTACTTGATTCATAAACAACAGAAGTTAGAGATTATTTCTAAAATAGTTTTCATGCCCTTTTAATGATAGAAAAATTATGATACTTAGGATTTAACCTATTGAGATAACCTAGTATTTATCATAAATTTGTTGGACATCTTGCATGAGAACTTAGGGTAGTTCATGTTCAAACCGGTAGCCCTTGGGATTTTCGAGGAATTTAATTAAATGCCAAATAAATTAGGAAAATTTCCATTTTCTGGACTTAGGTCATTTATATCATGGTAAGTCTCCAGTAAATAATTTAGGGCATTTGGATGAGTAATGGATCATTGCATAACCGGTTCGACATGTAGCCTAAGTCGGTCTGCATATAGCAATTTGTGAAATGCAATAGGACATGATCTGAGGAAGGCACTGGAGCTAATCATAATGTCTGGGTGGGCAATGGTGGAGGAAATCACTATAGGATGATATAAAGAATGACGAGAAGTGGTGATAGCTGGAGTTAAGAGGTGCTCGGGTTGGGCGAAAGATCGCTTTTCCCGAAGAGAGGAAGGTTAAAAAATTACCCTAGGATAGTCTATTGTAATATGAGAAGGGAATCGGGCTAAGGGAAATAAACCAATAATATTAAGTGCCTTGCGAAAGGGAACTTCGGGCCGTAATGCCGCCGTCTTGGTTCCTAGTGCCCTTGAGAGCCCTTCACGGGGTATACCGGGGGCAGTCCTGGGCTAACGTAAACTGTAATAACAAATCGACAAGAGTAACTAGGTAACTAGGGCTGCACTTTTCACAAACACTGTTGGCACAGGAAGATTGATGAGAGCTTCGGCTCGGTTGGTTAAGAGACGGACGGGATAGTCTGGGGAGCTTCGGCTCGGTCGGTTTGGAGACGGACGGGATGGTCCGGGGAGCTTCGGCTCGGTTGTTTTGGAGACGGACGTTTTGGTCCGGGGAGCTTCGGCTCGGTTTTTGTGTGTTTGCGATTAAACTTGCATGTGCATAAGATAGGAAAAGTTAAGGTGGTGGGTTTTACGATATCGGGGAGTTCGATTGCACTGACACCGATATCGTTGACTCGGCGAGGTGGTTAGCACTTTGCCAACAGAAGTCCGGTGCGCCAGCCGGCAAGAGTACGCAGGCGTCCGCTTAGTGTACCAAGCGTTGAGGCGTACGATAGGTCAGACCAGTGGTGCTTTTACTGGTTTTGAGGTGGGCGAGGCCCAACCCACCGCTTCCGTCTGCCACTACGGAGGTATCCTGGGAGGTAACGGCTCCGAAAGGGGGAACTAAAGGTCTGTGTGCACAGAGTCGGGTGTGTGAGTTGCACTTGCATGTTTCATCATACCCACTAGCATGTCATAGCATAATCGATTCATTTAACCCTGACACCTAAAGTATAAGTGGTATGGGACGCTTATACATTAGGACCTGCAAAACGACCCCTTGGTCTATAAGTTTGTGTGGGCAAGTTTATAAATCAAAGGTTAATTTCAATATATAACAACCATTGCTGTTTGATAACCGACACCCCAACGTATAAGTGGTATGGGACACTCTATACGATGGGAGCCTTGCAAAAGATCCCTTTTGCTTATGTGTTCTCGCATAAGTGAAGGTTTAAATTCATATATTTGCTTTTCTTATTGCTAGACCTATTATAACAATCATATTAACTGCTCACCGAATACATCTTGCTAGATTAAGTCCATAGTCACCTGTTTCTTGATTTATCTCTACCATCATGTCCTTCCCTTTCTTCCTCCCCACACGGTACCTAGGAGCCATGGGGGAAGGGGTAGGGGATGATATGGCTTAGTCTTTATTACTAACGGTTTTCGAACCGCATCATTTAGAGGATCGTGGAGCCCAGCATGGAGGAGCAGCCCCAGAGATCGGTGCGCCTAGAGATGGGGCAGTCTAGCTCCGGAGTTCACACAGCCGGGACCGTGAGTCTCGATCTTGAGTAGTTGCTGTTTTCGCTTCCGCATGAGAGACTTGTAGTGAGGACATATTGTACCAGGCATAAGCCCGTATTTATAGTACTCTGATGATTTCTGTGGACACTCCCTTCGTGGAGATTTTATCTTATTTACATGTGATGTATTATTGTGGACTGCATTGTTCTTACTTCAATATTTATGCTACTTTTCTGTGATCGAATTGGCCGGCAGAATCGGCGCCTTGTGGTGATGACCCTTCAGGACGTGAAGGAGTCACCGCAAAGCGGCGGTTCTGGGCCTAAGACCCTGGTGGTTGAAAAAGAAAAAAATGGGGTCTTACAAGTGGTATCAGGGGAAACATCGATCAGAAGGAAGTAGCAGTCCACAAACCCTGGGTCACCCCCCCCCCCCCCCGCTCGAGTTTAGTTTGGGGACAAACTAAGCAACGGAAGCAGTGGTGTGCCCATATGGGGATCACATATAAATTGACCACCTTTATGTAATATTTGAACGTTTTCTCAGCGTGTGTTTTTGTTACGCAGCCTCCAGCACGGACTACGCCACAAGGTGGAGTTCAATAGGCTCAGGATGTTGCACCACCCCCACTGGCCCCCACTCCTTTCCTTCAGTCAGACATGGGACAGACCCTGACTGCCATCCTGGAGGCCTTCAGGGCCCAGCAGGTTCCAGCCCCGCAGCCAAATCCGGGGGCCAACTGGCTCAGCATCTTCCGGGGTCTTTCTCCCCCGTCCTATTTGGGGACAGAGTCGGCTATTCGGACGGAAGAGTGGCTAGATATCATGTACGAGATGCTGACCGGGATTCGGTGTCCATGGGAGGAGAGGGTGGCTCTGGTTGTCTCCTGCCTGGAGTCCCATGCAAAGAGGTAGTGGAAGACGCTGTTGGACACGATATTTGCTGATAGGGAGGTTGCAGAGATTACTTGGGAGGAGTTCAGGGCCGCACTGCTGGAGCATTTCGTTCCGCAGTCGGCTAGGGATGATTTGGAGGAGCGGTTCTTACAGCTGAAGCAGGGTACCCGGACCGTGGTGGAGTACCATCGAGAGTTTGACCATCTGGCTCGATACGCAGATTCCTACCAGCTGGACGAGGCAGGGTATATCAGGAGGTTCTATAAGGGCCTGCGGGAGGACTTGAGGGAGGCTCTGTTGTTTGTATCTGACGAGCCCATCTCCCGGATTTTGGAGATGGCCAAAAGGATTGAGGCAGATTGGCACGCCACCCGGGGCCGGAAACGGCCAGCAGAGGATCAGGGACGGAGAGGTAGAAATGACCAGCGTCGAGGTGCTGTACCAGAGGGGAGGAGGACGGAGGACCAGCCTCGTCAGGACGTGAGGCAGGAGCCGAGGGAATAGGTGGTATTAGCCCCTCCCCCTCTTCGGATGCAGGAGATGCCGAGACTCGGGGGAATGGCGTATCCCCCACCAGAGTGTTTTCTTTGTCATCAGATTGGGCACATTCGGAGGAACTGCCCCATGAGGGGGGCACCACCTCCAGCACATCAGGGCGGCCCACCAGCTCAGCATTACGGAGGCCGAGGACGCGGCCGTGGTCATGGATACCAGTGGGGAGATCGTAGACAGGAAAGAGAGCAGGTATATGCTTTGGACCTTGCGCAGCCTCAAAATCCGGAGCAGGTCATAGCAGGTACGCAGCAATGCTTCTTTATTTTCATAGAATTTCCCTTTTAGTTGTTAAAACTCAGAACCGCACTAGATAGGTTAACAAGGAAAGAAAATTTTTTATAGAACCCTAAGATGTTTAATCACCCCAGGTATAGTCTTCATCAGCGGCAAGCCGGCCCGCACGCTGTTCGATACTGGAGCTACTCACTCCTTTGTGTCGGAGACGTTCGTAGAAGGACTGGAGGGTGTGGAGCGGTTCACAGGCTCGAGGATGAGGGTGCGACTACCAGATGGATCTGAGCTCCTTACCACGGATCACTGCAATATGGAGGCAGAAATTGGTGGAAAAGCATTCGAGGCTCCAGCGATGATTTTGAAGCTGACGGACTACGACCTGATCCTGGGCATGGTATGGCTGCACTGGAACTATGCCCAGATTGACTGCCAGGCAAAGAGGATCACCGTGAGACACGGGGACTCTTTCATTACCATCGAAGGTATAAGACCTGTCTCTCGTATACTCTTATCTTCGGTACAGGCCGTTAAGGCCCATCTGCAGGGAGAGGAGGTCTATCAGATTCTATTTGAGATGGCGGAGGTTAAGGAGTCGGTGACAGACATCCCGGTGGTGCGAGATTTCGCTGACATCTTTCCGGAGAAACTGCCAGGACTACCTCCACACCGAGAGCAGGATTTTCAGATACAGCTTGTGCCGGGAGCCAAGCCGGCGTCTAGGGCCCCTTATCGGATGGCCCCAAAGGAGTTGGCAGAGTTTCGGACTCAGTTGCAGGAATTAGTTAAAGCAGGTTTTGTTAGACCGAGTTCCTCGCCATGGGGAGCACCGGTCCTGTTCGTGAAGAAGAAGGATGGGACACTCCGCCTGTGCATCGATTATCGAGCACTAAACAGGCTGACCGTCCGGAATACCTATCCGCTCCCACAGATAGACGAATTATTCGACCAGCTGGAGGGGGCCCATTATTTCTCGAAGCTGGACTTGAGATCAGGATACTACCAGCTGCGGATCCAGGAGGAGGATATCCCGAAGACGGCCTTTAGTAGAAGATATGGCCTGTATGAGTTCACCGTGATGCCCTTTGGGCTCACGAATGCTCCGTTCGGCGTTCATGAGTCTCACGAACCGGGTTTTCGAGGCCTACTTGGATGTGTTCGTCATAGTATTCATAGACGACATCCTGATCTACTCTAGGACGGAGGAGGAGCACACTCGGCATCTGGCACTGACCTTGGAGAGGTTGCGGGAACATCGCCTTTATGCAAAATTCAGCAAGTGTCAGTTCTGGTTGAAGGAGGTGGCCTTCCTAGGCCACATCATCAGCGGAGCCGGGTTAGCAGTAGATCCAGCAAAGATTCGGGCAGTTCGCGATTGGCCGCAGCTGAGGACAGCCACCGATGTACGCAGTTTCTTGGGACTTGCCGGTTACTACCGGAAGTTCGTGGAGGGGTTCTCTCGGATTGCCCTCCCCCTCACATCTTTGACAAAGAAGGAGGCACCTTTTGTTTGGACCCCGCAGTGCCAGGCGGCTTTCCAGGAGCTGAAGGACCGACTCATCTCGGCCCCTATTCTGGCCCTTCCATCCGGAAAGGAAGGATTCCAGGTATATACCGACGCATCATACCAAGGGATGGGAGCGGTGCTGATGCAGAACGGACATGTCATAGCATATGCCTCCCGCCAGCTGAAGACCCATGAGAGGAACTACCCGGTGCACGACCTCGAGATGGGAGCGGTCGTTTTTGCTCTGAAGGTCTGGCGTCATTATCTTTATGGAGTCCACTGCGATATCTTCTCCGATCACAAGAACCTGAAATACGTGGACACGCAGAAGGAGCTAAATATCAGGCAGAGGCGTTGGGTGGAGTTCTTAGCAGATTATCAGTATGAGATGCACTACCATCCAGGGAAGGCAAATGTGGTGGCTGACGCGTTGAGCCGGAGAGCTGCCACTTCCGAAGCTGGGCCCCAAGTTATGTCCATGGAGCTAGTCCAGTCATTCAGAGATATGCAGATATCCCTAGTGTCCGAGGATGACCCAGTTCTGTATAGGGAGTATCTGGCATCGATGGTGGCCATAGACGATATTCGGGATCGCATTCGGGACGGACAGAGGACAGATGCGTGGGCGGAGCCGATGTTCCGAGCTTTGGAGGAAGGTTCGACAGGAGATTATTCCCTGAGAGATGGTTTGCTCCACTTCAGAGGCAGAGTATATATACCCGCAGGAGGCCAGATCCGAGAGGATATTATGATGGAGGCGCATTGCAGCCGGTACTCGGTACACCCGGGGATCACAAAGATGACCGCTGATTTGAAGAGGACGATGTTTTGGCCGGGCATGAAGAAGGACATTACGTACTTCGTGACCCATTGCGAGGCGTGTCAGTTGGTGAAGGCGGAGTGCAGGAACCCCGCAGGATTGTTACAGCCACTCCCGGTGCCGGAGTGGAAGTTTGACGATATAGCAATGGATTTTATACATGGTCTTCCCCGGTCTCGGACAGGGAACGACTCGATTTGGGTGATTGTCGATCGGTTGACGAAGGTGGCCCGCTTTGTACCGATCAGGAAGGATGACTCGGTGGGAGTGCTGGTACGGAAGTTTGTGGAGCAGTATGTCCGATATCATGGCGTGCCCCGGATGATAGTGTCGGACCGCGATGGACGGTTTACATCCAGGGAGTGGCGGTCAGTGCAGGTATATTTGGGCACCCGGTTGACTTTTAGCACGGCCTTCCACCCTCAGACGGACGGGCAGACAGAACGCACCAACAGGACCTTGGAGGATTTACTACGACTGTGTATACTGGACCGAGGGGAGCCGTGGGATAAGATGTTACCGTTGGTCGAGTTCTCCTACAATAATAGCTACCAGTCCAGCATCAGGATGGCGCCTTATGAAGCCTTGTATGGACGAAAATGTAGGACCCCGCTTTCTTGGGTTCAGGACGAGGATCCGAAGCTGCTGGGATCGGATTTCGTTGAAGACACCAAGGCTCAGGTGAGACTGATCAGAGATAGGATGTTGGAGGCACAGAGCAGACAGGCTAAATACTATGACGCCCGGCATCGTCAGGTGGAGTTTCGGGTAGGGGATCGAGTGTTCTTGAAGATCCGGCCCATGCACGGGGTCTCACGGGTGCGCGGTCGGAGGAAGAAACTCAGCCCTAGGTATATGGGCCCTTACCGGATCCTGGAGCGGATCGGACCCCTAGCCTACAGGCTAGAGTTGCCACCAGAGCTGGCAGCTCTACACGACGTCTTCCACATCTCTTCGCTGAGAAGGGCTCTACTACACCCGGAGCAGCGGATTTTGACCACCGAAGGGCCGGTAGCTTCAGACCGATCGGTTCACTTGGAGCCGGTTCGGATCGACGACAAAGGAGTGCGGATCTTGCGCCACAAGAAGATCCCCTTAGTCAAGGTTCTGTGGAGAAATCACGGTCAGGAGGAGCACACCTGGGAACCGCAGGATCTGATGAGGCAAAGATACCCGGAGTTGTTCAGTCAGGTACATCTCACCACCTCTCGGTATACTATAGACTGCCTTCTTGTTTTGGAATGTTAAGACTAGATAAGGAAAATCCAGGACCTAGGCATGAGCACTTAATCAGAAAGGTAGGGGCTAATCTTTTGTTTATTGGGGAGATTGTCTTCGTTATCAAACAAACAGTCGCCTGAGCCCAATAGAAAGATCGTATGGGATGTTACAAGTTTAATTTATTCCGATAGAAATCCCCGTAGGCTCAACCTCAATTTCGGGGACGAAATTTTTGTTTTGTTTATTGGGATTTGTAACATCCCATTTCCGGCTAGACCCCTAGGAGTCGGTTAGTTGTGACAAAACCCTAGGAAGCCCAAAATTTGAAATAAAGTGATCAATATTTTTGGGTCACGGGTTGGTCACGCCCGTGACCGACCCATCACGCCCGTGACTTGGGCGTGACTACTTCGACGATCGTCGATCTCCACGAGACGATCGTCGAACGTGCTGTCTGGGCATGTCACACCCGTGACCAAGGTGTCACGCCCGTGACTATGGGGTGACCCCATCGACGATCATCGATCGCCGTGAGAC
Organism: Platanthera zijinensis; assembly: GCA_039513925.1. Lineage (NCBI taxonomy): Eukaryota > Viridiplantae > Streptophyta > Magnoliopsida > Asparagales > Orchidaceae > Platanthera > Platanthera zijinensis. The sequence goes on along the minus strand of CM077089.1, from coordinate 75,512,147 downwards.
GATCGTCGACCTTGCGGCCCGGGCATGTCACGCCCGTGACATGAGTGTCACGCCCGTGACCTAGGGCGTGACCAGCCTTCGACGATCGTCGATCTCAATTCGACGATCGTCGACCTCGAAATTTGCCGTTCGGGCATGTCACGCCCGTGACCTAGAGGTCACGCCCGTGACCTAGAGGTCACGCCCGTGACCTAGAGGTCACGCCCGTGACCTAGAGGTCACGCCCGTGACCTAGAGGTCACGCCTGTGACCTAGGGCGTGACCAGCCTTCGACGATCGTCGATCTCAATTCGACGATCGTCGACCCCAAAATCTGCCGTTCGGGCCTGTCACGCCTGTGACCCAAGGTGTCACGCCCGTGACCACCCATCGACGAGCGTCGATCTCAGTTCGACGATCGTCGAACCCAGAATTGGCTATCCGGGCCTGTCACGCCCGTGACCTATGTGTCACGCCCGTGACATTGGCCGAAACGACGGTTCAGGCCCGAAATTATTCTAACACGCGTGGTGATAAATGCTGGTGTGGGAAGTTACACCAGGAGTAATTTCAGGCCGTTTTCCTTCTGTAATTATATAATAAATGAGGAAGATATGGTCCAATAGGAAGCCGCCAGCTGGACACACCTGTTCAGTTTCCACCGTTTCTTATCCCTTCACTGTAACCGAAACGTTAAGGGGAGAACCTTCATGGCCATAAAGGCTTTACCCATTCACCTTCCCACTTTCTGACTTATAAAAGCCCACCTGGAACCAGAGGAGAAGGTTACACGCTCAAGCAAACGGATCAGACCTTTGTTCTTGCTGTAGGAGAAGTTCAGCAATGCCACCATCGCGCCATGGCACCCCGTCGTTCTTCTCGCCTCCAAACCGCGAACAAGGTCCTCTTCTGCTCTTTCTCTTTCATGGGTAGATCTTAGGATTCTTAGAAAGGAAGTTCGCGCTCAACGGAGCCGGACTCATCTCTCTCGTTTTCATGGAAAACCATGAAAAAGATATTTTTGAGTTCACCGGAAACCGCCACCTCCGGCGGCCAAACCACCGCCGACCGATAGCCGTCGCCTCAATGGAGGTGGTGGTGGTGGTGGCTGGACAGGGAAGTGACCGAACGGCCGGCGACGGATCACGGAATGCTTACAGGAAAAATGGTTTTTCTTGTCTGTTTTCGGGTTCATGAAGAAGATGAACAGTAGAATCAATATTATAATCCATAGATTATTATATATTACATAATGGAAAAATAGGTTATTTGAATGTATTTTTGAGGCTGCAAAACGAGGCACTTAGAGGCTGAATTAGGAAAAATGACCAATCACAAAAGTTGTAGCCCTCTGGGTCTACTTTAATATAAAATTGATTTTATTCAATTTGGGTGAGTGGTTTGACCACAGCACTCATTTTGGTGGGATCAAGACCTAGGCTAACCAGAAATTAAAATGGTTGCCCACGGTTCATAACATGTCCAAATGACTTGAAATTTGGACTGGAGATCTATAATATGTATATCGAGAGGCTGTCCAAAAATGAGAATTTTTGGAGAACTTTTGCCTAAAGTTTTTGTAAAATTTTAATAAACATTATAAAATTAATTAGGAGATGAAACTAAGCCCAAACTCTCCCAAATTTTGGGTGGTGGTCCCTGGCATCAATGTTAAGATCTGTACAAAATTTCAACTCGATTGGTCGAGTTTTGAATAGGGAAGTATCAAGTCCTAGATAGGTCTTGGTGAGGGGTACTTTGGGGAAAAGTACGATTGGAAATGGAGTGCACAAATCTCCTCAAAAGAGACTGAAGTTGTGGCACCTGATTTGTTGAGTCTATGCCTACCCTCTTGGGTAACATGGTGTGGATTAGGGTGGATTTTACCCTAAGAGATTGGCTCAAACCCAGTGTGTGGTAGTTTGAGGTTTGTGAAGGACATAGGAGCAAAAGCTCTTGTATGCCCTTGAAATTTGGAGGAGAGGGGGATGATATGATGAAAACCCTCTGGTTGAAATAGTGAAGGAATTGGAGGTAATTGGGTACCTCGGAAGTTGAGAGTTTGAATTAGGATAGAAATGTAATTTAGTTATTTTAAGCACTAAATCTAATCCAAAAATTATGAAACTCGGGAGAAGGGAGTTTTAGGATGTTTTAGACTTATGATAATTTTCCTGGAATTTTATGATTGATAAATATTATACTTCCTGTGTTAATGGATTATTTGCCCGATTTGTTGTTTCAATTATTTGGAGCCTTTAAATTAATTATAATCAGTTAAAATTCTGGATTTAGATCTTAACTAGTAGAGCTTTGATCCCTGAATTTTCATAGAATTTTATGTTGAGTAAATCTAGTACTTTATTCACAGATGATAGAAAGGGCTTTTATATTTAAAAATTAATTATGGATAAAATACTTGCTAGAAAATTATGAAACTTGGCCAGTGCTAATTTTAGGCCTTTGTCTGCATGGCATAAATTATTTATAATTTTTGGAAGAATATTTTCTGTACTTGATTCATAAACAACAGAAGTTAGAGACTATTTCTAAAATAGTTTTCATGCCCTTTTAATGATAGAAAAATTATGAAACTTAGGATTTAACCTATTGAGATAACCTAGTATTTATGATAAATTTGCTGGATATCTTGCATGAGAACTTAGGGTAGTTCATGTTCAAACCGGTAGCCCTTGGGATTTTCGAGGAATTTAATTAAATGCCAAATAAATTAGGAAAATTTCCATTTTCTGGACTTAGGTCATTTATATCATGGTAAGTCTCCAGTAAATAATTTAGGGCATTTGGATGAGTAATGGATCATTGCATAACCGGTTCGACATGTAGCCTAAGTCGGTCTGCATATAGCAATTTGTGAAATGCAATAGGACATGATCTGAGGAAGGCACTGGAGCTAATCATAATGTCTGGGTGGGCAATGGTGGAGGAAATCACTATAGGAAGATATAAAGAATGGCGAGAAGTGGTGATAGCTGGAGTTAAGAGGTGCTCGGGTTGGGCGAAAGATCGCTTTTCCCGAAGAGAGGAAGGTTAAAAAATTACCCTAGGATAGTCTATTGTAATATGAGAAGGGAATCGGGCTAAGGGAAATAAAACAATAATATTAAGTGCCTTGCGAAAGGGAACTTCGGGCCGTAATGCCGCCGTCTTGGTTCCTAGTGCCCCTTGAGAGCCCTTCACGGGGTATACGGGGGCAGTCCTGGGCTAACGTAAACTGTAATAACAAATCGACAAGAGTAACTAGGTAACTAGGGCTGCACTTTTCACAAACACTGTTGGCACAGGAAGATTGATGAGAGCTTCAACTCGGTTGGTTAAGAGACGGATGGGATGGTCTGGGGAGCTTCGGCTCGGTCGGTTTGGAGACGGACGGGATGGTCCGGGGAGCTTCGGCTCGGTTGTTTTGGAGACGGACGTTTTGGTCCGGGGAGCTTCGGCTCGGTTTTTGTGTGTTTGCGATTAAACTTGCATGTGCATAAGATAGGAAAAGTTAAGGTGGTGGGTTTTACGATATCGGGGAGTTCGATTGCACCGACACCGATATCGTTGACTCGGCGAGGTGGTTAGCACTTTGCCAACAGAAGTCCGGTGCGCCAGCCGGCAAGAGTACGCAGGCGTCCGCTTAGTGCACCAAGCGTTGAGGCGTACGATAGGTCAGACCAGTGGTGCTTTTACTGGTTTTGAGGTGGGCGAGGCCCAACCCACCGCTTTCGTCTGCCACTACGGAGGTATCCTGGGAGGTAACAGCTCCGAAAGGGGGAACTAAAGGTCTGTGTGCACAGAGTCGGGTGTGTGAGTTGCACTTGCATGTTTCATCATACCCACTAGCATGTCATAGCATAATCGATTCATTTAACCTTGACACCTAAAGTATAAGTGGTATGGGACGCTTATACATTAGGACCTGCAAAACGACCCCTTGGTCTATAAGCTTGTGTGGGCAAGTTTATAAATCAAAGGTTAATTTCAATATATAATAACCATTGCTGTTTGATAACCGACACCCCAACGTATAAGTGGTATGGGACACTCTATACGATGGGAGCCTTGCAAAAGATCCTTTTTGCTTATGTGTTCTCGCATAAGTGAAGGTTTAAATTCATATATTTGCTTTTCTTATTGCTAGACCTATTATAACAATCATATTAACTGCTCACCGAATACATCTTGCTAGATTAAGTCCATAGTCACCTGTTTCTTGATTTATCTCTACCATCATGTCCTTCCCTTTCTTCCTCCCCGCACGGTACCTAGGAGCCATGGGGGAAGGGGTAGGGGATGATATGGCTTAGTCTTTATGACTAACGGTTTTCAAACCGCATCATTTAGGGGATCGTGGAGCCCAGCATGGAGGAGCAGCCCCAGAGATCGGTGCGCCTAGAGATGGGGCAGTCTAGCTCCGGAGTTCACACAGCCGGGACCGTGAGTCTCGACCTTGAGTAGTTGCTATTTTCGCTTTCGCATGAGAGACTTGTAGTGAGGACATATTGTACCGGGCATAAGCCCGTATTTATAGTACTCTGATGATTTCTGTGGACACTCCCTTCGTGGAGATTTTATCTTATTTACATGTGATGTATTATTGTGGACTGCATTGTTCTTACTTCAATATTTATGCTACTTTTCTGTGATCGAATTGGCCGGCAGAATCGGCGCCTTGTGGTGATGACCCTTCAGGACGTGAAGGAGTCACCGCAAAGCGGCGGTTCTGGGCCTAAGACCCCGGTGGTTGAAAAAGAAAAAAAATGGGGTCTTACATGCAATCAATGATAATTTCAGCCACCACCTTGGATGCTCCTCCTTGGCTCCAAGTGGCACCCCCCCCCCTTGCTAGAATTTTGTTGGGGAACTTATCATAAGTTCAGAACTAAGCTTTGGGAGGGAGGAGGAGGGCCAAGTGGCCTCTATCCCCTCTTTCCCTCTCTTCTCTCTCCTCTCTTTCCCCAAATTTCCAAAACTACCCCCTTACGTGCAATCTCTCTCCAATTTCAGAGGGGTAGGGGCTGTCATTAACCATTAAGGCTGGTCATTGGCCTTGGTTCATGGGCTTAGCCCATTGGAAATGAGCTTGACTCTCATTTTCTCTCTTTAGGCCTTATATTGACCAAGTTGACTTTTAGGGTTGACTTGGTCAACTTGATGAGTGGGCTGGCCCCACCTGATGTTCATGAACCCCATGTCATCACCTAACATGGGTTGGGCCATGACTCAAGGCCTTAGCCCATTAGGAATGAACTTGGTCTTCAAATCTACTTAAATAGGCCTAAGGTTGACCAAGTTGACTTTTAGGGTTGACTTTGTCAACTTGATGAGTGGGCTGACCCCACTTGATGATCATGAGCCATATGGCATCACTGAACATGGGTTGGGCCATGGTGATGCCCCACTTGGCCTAATTAGGCATATATGTGTGGATTTGGCCAAATTAGGGTTATGGTTGACTTGGGTCAACTTGGGTCAATGGTTGACCCAATGATGTGTCTTTTGGTTCACTTAGATTGCTTTTAGGGCTAGGGGCAATGTGGTGGGGCCAATGTGTACCTATAATTCCATTTTGTGCTAGTTTGACCTGATTTTACTCGAACCCTATAGTGGGCCCTATATAAATCCACCCTAACTCCATGGGTCAAACATAGCCTAACCTCACTCGTCCACCACATGTCCTACCCTAATCTAAGTTTAGTGGTCTAGTAGGAAATGGGATGTTACAAATCCCAATAAACAAAAGAAATTATTTCGTTCCCGAAATTCAAGTTTGGGTCTACGGGATTTCTGTGCACAAGAATTTCAAGAAACTTTCAATACAAATTAAAATATACTTGGGGCGAAAAGCTTTGGGGTCCTCATCCTGAATCAAAGATAGCGGCATCTGACACTCCTTATCATGTAGAGCTCCATAAGGACTCATTCCAATACTTGTCTTGTGGTTGTTCTTTATAAGAAAACTCTATCAGAGGTAACAGTTCCCTCTAAGTGTATTTTCATTATACTTCGTGGTATTCATAATCAAGATTATGTGGCATATTTCTAATTCTTCCGACACATTATCATTAAATAAACCTTGATCATATGTTGGTTCGGAGTCTCTTGCGAGCAATGATCACCAAGTATGCGAAAATCAACAATCTCATAAGTAGAGATCTTTTCTATTCATGTCCACCTAGATTATTACTTATCACCCAACGTGAACTTACAATCACCCCAAAATATCATGCACATTAGACCAACACTATTATGTGTAGTAGTTAACAAACTTTCGAGATCATGATGTGATAAAAAGATCATCAATTTGTTTCTCCCAAATTCAAGAGTTATTATATCTCAACATAAACAGTAATTCATAATTCATGGAGTGTTCATATTTCAAGCATACATCAAACGATCATTATTGATATTGATGTTGATATAGTATACATCAAACCCTATTATGTATAGTAGTTAACTAACTTCCGAGATCATGATGTGATGAAAAGATCATCATTTTATTTATCCCAAATTCAAGAGTTATTACATCTCTACATAAACAGCAGTTCATAATTCATAGAGTGTTCATATTTCAAGCATACATCAAACGATCATTATTGATATTGATGTTGATACAGATGACTCCCAATTGCTCTTCACATGTAGTCTAATTCATAAATTTATAAGCATATCTTTTCAAATATGGTGAAGTCTGACACAAATCTATTTCATCATAAAGAGAATCTTATTAAACACTCATTACTCCTGGTTTAATTTTACTGTATACACCTTTGCAAATCAAAATCTATATCTCATTGTCATGAATCCTCCTAACAATGACAATAATGTTATTAATGTATGTATCACAGTTCTGGACGCCATCATAATCATGATTCATATATATGTGTACAACTTTAATTAATCATCAACCCCTTTTTAAATTTGCTGAATCGTTACATTTCCAATGTTATGTCATAGCAAATATAACACCCCTATCCGTCACATAAAATATAACAGTAGGTCCGTCCGGGGCCCGATGCCATACACTACGGATAGACCGGTTGGTTACTTATTGAAACCATTCAACCAATCACCACGTCCTACACAGAGCACCTAGCGGAAGCAAATTATTAAGTTGCAAGAATAAAAGAACCCCGCCAAGCATGAATGTCCACTACAATAAACCCATAGGAATGTGAAATTCACCAAAATGGCCTTAGGGCCTTACAAGAGTTTGCTTAATAATAATGTCTTCCAAACCTCGGCACGCAGGCCGGTCATACATGAGAATAACAGAAAACACTCAAAATTAGGACTTCGAGGGCCGGCACAGCAACTTGGGCTTTAGCCCACTATTTACTGCTCGGCTCCGCAGCACCTGCAAGCAACAATCCACCGCACAATGGTAAACAAAAGCAACGGTCAGCTATACTGACCAAATTATAACGATCCCGCCCCCAACTCGGGGCGGCAATGCTCTTCCCTGCAGTTTGTTAGCAATAACAAGCGGTATAGTGTAAACACATGCTTCATCACAGGTGCAGGCTCACACGGCCACACACCCCATGCTCTCAGGGCACCTACTCGGTGAACCCGGTCATAACCGTGGTCTCACCACCATCCCTTGGACGACAAATCTCGTGAGCATTTAGTCTTTCCGGTCTAAGCCTAAGACTCGCACGACCATGCCAATGGCCAGTCTCTTTTAGAGATGTCTGTCACCATACCGCATAGCCCGGGTCCGCATCTACTTGCCCATTGCTCACACCACATAGTCATATTAAGACGTGTAAGACCCTTTTTTTTTTCTTTTTAAACACCGGGGTCTTAGGCCCAGGATTACCAATTTGCGGTGACACCTTCACGCCTTGAAGGGTCATCACCATAAAGCGCCGATTCTGCCAGCCAATTCGATCACAGAATGGTAGCACAATAAATTAAAAACAAGTCCACAGAAATCACATGTATAGAAATAAAAGTCTCCACGAAGGGAGAGTCCACAGAAATAGTATAAAAGGTACTGAAAGTAAGGGCTTATGCCAGATACATAATAATCCTCACTACAGGTCACTCAAGCAGAAGCAAACTATAACATCTACTATAAGTCGGGACTCACAGTCCCAGCTGGCTGAACTCCTGAGCTAGACTGCCCTATCTCCAAACGGGCTGACCTCCGGGGCTGCTCCTCCATGCTGGGCTCCACGATCCCCTAAATGATGTGGTCCGAAAACCGTTAGTCTATAAGAATAAGCCATATCATCCCCCGCCCCTTCCCCAGTGGCCCCTAGGCACCGAGCAGAGAGGAAAAGAGGGGAGGACTTGAAGGTGGAGAGTATCAAAAACAGGTGGCAGGGGACTTATACTAGCAATTTTATAATATAGGTGGCAGTAAAGTAAAGTATGGAAAAATAACCTTAACTTATGTGCGGAAACGCATAAGCCAAGGGATCTTCTGCAGGGCTCCCATCGTATAAAGTGTCCCATACACATTTATACATTGGGGTGTTGGTTATCAAACAACAGTATATATATATATAATTTAACCTTAATTTATAAACTTGCCCACACAAGCCTTTAGACCAAGGGGTCGTTTTGCATGTCCTAATGTATAAGCGTCCCATACCACTTATACCTTAGGTGTCAGGGGTTAAATGCAATGATGATGTTATGACATACAAGTGGGTATGATGGAACATACAAGTGCAACTCACACACCCGACTCTGTGTACACAGACCTTTAGTTCCCCCATTCGGAGCCGTTACCTCCCATGATACCTCCGTAGTGGAAGACGGAAGCGGTGGGTTGGGCCTCACCTTCCTCCAAACCAGTAAAGCACTACCAGCCAGACCTATCATACACCTCAATGCTTGGTGCACAAAGCGGACTCCTGGGTACTCTTGCCGGCTGGCGCTCCAGACTTCTTTTGGCGAAGTGCTAACCACACTTGACGAGTCAGCGTATTGGCGTCGGTGAATCGACCCTCCAATTCCGAATACCCACCACCTTAATTTTTCCTTCCCTTTTATGCACATGCAAATTTAACGTATTCAAACCAATCAAGCCAAAGCTCCTCGGACCATTCCGTCCGTCTCTTAACTAATCGAGTCGAAGCTCCCCGAACCATTCCATCCATCTCTTAACTAATCGAGTCGAAGCTCCCAACTATCTTCTTGTGTTAACACTGTTTGTGAAATGTGTAACCCTAATTACTAATTTACTCTTTTCAGCTTGTTAGTACAGTTTACGTAGCCCAGGACTGCCCCCGATATTCCCTGTGAAGGGCTCTCAAAGGGCACTAGAAACTTGATGGTAGCTGAAGCCCATCGTTCCCTTTCGCAAGGCACTTATTGTTATTGGTTGATTCCCTTTACCCATTCCCTTCTCATATTTCGATAGACTTACCTAGTGTGATTTTTAACCTTCCTATCTTCGGGAAAGACGATCTTTCGTCGAACCCGAGCACCTCTACACTCTAGCCAAACCACTCCTTACTACCCTTCCCAAACATCTTCCATGGTGACCCATATTACTTATCCAAAACCAAAGCTATTTGAATTCTCCAATCTTAGGCCTAACCCCACCATCACTCACTTTTTGCATTAAGGCTATTCGCAGTCCTTACCTAATGATATGATGCACGTAATAAGTAGCACTATAAATATTCATCCGAATGGCTCAATATAATTTATGGGGGCCTATCATGACCTAACTAGATAAAATCCAGTGACTCATAATTTTCCTAAATAAATGAGTATTTAATTATTTTCTTCCAACACTAGAAAATGAAGATTCTGAACATGAAGTGCACTTTTCAGGTATGTATAGAGCTTCATAAAATCATGATAAATACTAAACAGTAATTTAACAGTAAATCCAAGATATATGAATTTTTAGAATGTTTTAGGCCCCCAAATCACAATTTAGAACATAAGGTCAATAATACCATTTTAAGAATCAAAGGTTAGAAATATTGTTCCAAAAATTATAAAAAAAATCCAGTAAGATCATCATGGCCTAAAAATACTCTAGAATTATTCCCCCAATTTTTTAGTGAACTGTATCACCTAATTTAATTTACAATGATAATTCCATACTCTTGGGTTATTGAAGCAAGTACTGTAAATAGTCACCTAAAAATTATGATAAAATTCCAGAACCTACATATGGACTTAAAACAATCACTGACCAGATTTCATGATTTTCATAGTAATATTAAGCTCCGCATCTATTTATGATAAAAATTCGATAATTCAATATTTATGAATCAAGTACCTTAAATAATCATCTAAAATTTTCAATAAAAATACAAAGGGGGCTACCATGAAGTAAAACTTCCAAATGCAAAATTTCACAACTTCTCAATAGACATAATTTTCATAACAAGCAAAACAAAATTTGGGGCACAGCTAGTGTTATAAAGGAAGTACTGATTATATTAGTCTAAAAAATCCAGCAAAATTATTTTAGGACAGCTTCCTATCAGCTAAATACCCTGCCAAAGTTTCAAGTTAGTGTGAGATGTTTTGATTGCCTAAACCCAACTATTGGGCTTTGAACCCTAATTTAGGGTTAGAAGTTTGAGGGGGTTAAAGACTTTCAATTTCAATGAAACTTCAACCAGAGGACCATATACACCCTATGGTCCTCTCCATTAATTTTCAGGTCATTCCAAGGTCTTTGACCTAATGACCATCAAACCCTAAAAATCCCATAAAAGGGCCTACCCTAGAGTTCTAAGGCTACCCTGCACCAAACCACACCAAATTCCATTGGAGGGTGTGTCATACCATAAAAATAACATACCCTCTAAGACAACCCACTCAAATATGGAGGAATTTTGAGGTGTTTATGATTCCTAATTAATTTAAACATTATTTATTAATTTTTTCTAAATAATATAGAAAAATATTCTCCAAAAATTCCCATTTTTGGGCAGGCCCTAGGTATAGCTAAGGTAAACCCCCTGCCCAAATTCCAGCTCATTCGGACAAGGGATGAAAGGTGGGCATCCATTTGAATTTTAGGATAGCGCTAGGTATAGGTCCCACCAAAAAGGGTTCCCTGGCCCAACCAGAGGTCCAAATGGGCCCAAATTAATTTTAGATTAAAAAAGACCCTTAGGGCTACACATTTCATGTTGATGACTTTTCCATTAAATGAGCCTAAGTATTTTTAAAAATTAAAACCAAATGATGCATATAGTGCGACAAAGTTATATGAAATCAAATAAATAAAAATCCTGAATTATTCTGCACGAATCCTAAAGCAACCTAAACCGACGGCATCGAGTTATGTCCTTCCTCCAGCCGATGGCCCAGATCGTCCCATCTTGGAGTGGCTTGCGGGCCGATTTCCCGGCCACTCGGCCACTTCCCCGGCCGGCCACCGCCACCACCACCTTCGTGGAGGTGGTGGCTACCCCCAGCCAGCGGCACTGCCGCCGGAGACGACTGTTCCAGCGAATCCGGGAGGTTAATTTTTCTCCCGATTTTCATGGATTTGAAATCTTGGATCGAGCTCAATTGAGCCCGATCCTTTCCCTAATCAATTCCTAAGATCTACCCATGAGGAGAGGAGTGGAGTAGGACCTTATTCGCGGTTTGGAGTCGAGTTGATCGTCGGGATGCCATTTGCATGGTGGTGGCATCACCAGAATTCCTCAATAGCAAGGTAATAAGCTCTAGCTTTGTCGGGAAAGGGTGAAAACTTCCTATTTAATTCTAGGGAGTCTTTTAAGGGAGAAATAAGGTTGTGGGTGGGGGTAGGATGTAACGGTCATTAAAGCTCCATTTATGAGTTTTCGGCCATGGCTTGAAGGGAGAGAAAACGGCTTAAAACAGCTAAGAGAAGGCTGGAAACTCCTCCTCTCCCCAAGAGGAGTTGAATCTAGTCGTTTCAAGGGGGGAGGATGGAGCCGAGCTTTAAAATCCATTAATGGCCATGCAAACCGACGCTCGGCCATGGCTGGAAGGAAGAGGAAACGGCTGCCACGTAGCTCTGCCGGTCAATATCATAAAATAAGACTTAACTAAGTCTTAATAAGAGAAACGGCCCAATAACACATTCTGGCCCACTTCCTGGATCGGCCTGGTTCAACTAAACCATCAGCAAAGCTAAAATAATTTATAAGTAAAATGGCATTGAGTGAGCTCTGATCACTCAATGCCATCCAACCTACTTAAGGTGGCGTTGAGTGCAGTCTGTGCACTCAACGCCATCTAGCTTATGGCTTTGAGTGAGCTCTGCTCACTCAACGCCATCCAGCCTACTTAAGATGGAATTGAGTGCAGTCTGTTCACTCAACGCCGTCTAGCTTATGGGGTTGAGTGAGCTAAGCTCACTCAACGCCATCTAGACTACGGCGTTGAGTGAGCTCAGCTCACTCAACGCCATTCCAGATATCAGTAGATGGCATTGAGTGCAGTCAGTGCACTCAACACTATTTAGTTTATGGTGTTAAGTGAGCTCAGCTCACTCAATGCCATCCAGACAACACCAGATGGCGTTGAGTGCAGTCAGTGCACTCAACGCCATTCAACTTATGGCGTTGAGTGCACTCGACACACTCAACGCCAACCCACCTGTAAGATGCCGTTGAGTGCAGTCAGTGCACTCAACGCCATTCTGCTTGTGGCGTTGAGTGCACTCGACGCACTCAACGCCCGAGTCCTAATCTTATTTTAAGCAAGTTTCTGACCTATTATTTGCAGACCAAGGTGATTTTCACCTTCCTACCTAAGCTCTCTTGGGCTTCTTGGGCTTCTTAGGGTTTTTTCATGACCTAGTCATGACAAAACCACTCCTAAGGGTCTAGCCGGAAATGGGATGTTACAAATCTCAATAAACAAAATAAAGATTTCGTCCCCGACATCAAGGTTAATCCTACGGGGGCTCCTATCGGGGAGAAAGAAACTTGCAACATCCCATGAGAATTGAAAGATTTACATCACGACGCCATGTTTGCTATGTTAGGTTTAAAGGTGATAGTCAAATCTAAGACCAATTCGCCCAATTGGCAAAGTCTAGACCCCAATAAACAAAAGATTAGCCCTTATTCTTTAAATTTCAGCCCTACTAGTTTAAAATAGGAAAGTAAATTGAACATCCTGAGAGGTTGTGAGGTATACCTGACTGAACAGCTCCGGATACTTTTGTCGCATCAGGTCCCACGGTTCCCAGGTATGCTCCTCCTGACTTTGGTTCCTCCACAGAACTTTGACTAACAAAACTTTCTTGCGACGCAAGGTCCGTACTCCTCTGTCATCGATCTAAACCGGCTCCAAGTGAACTGACTGTTCGGAAGCTACCGGCCCATCTGTGGTCAAAATCTGCTGCTCCGGGCGCAGTAGAGCCCTCCTAAGTGAAGAAATATGGAACACGTCGTGTAAACCTGCCAGTTCTGGTGGCAACTCCAGACTGTAAGCTAGGGGCCCGATCCGCTCCAGGATCCTGTAATGGCCCATATACCTAGGGCTGAGCTTCTTATTCCGACCACACACCCATGAAACTCCATGCATGCATGGGCCGGATCTTTAAAACACTCGGTACCCCACCTGAAATTCCACCTGACGATGTCGGGCATCATAGTACTTTGCCTGTCTGCTCTGCGCCTCTAGCATCCTATCGTGAATTAGTCACACCCAGGTGTCGGGGTTCTTCATAAATTTCGAGTCGATTCCCTTTGGATCCTCGTCCTAGATCCATGACAGTGGAATCTTGTACCTCCGTACGAGGGTGGAGAGATGTGTTAAATGTCGGCCGAGAGTCCATATAAGCCTAGATTGACATTTTCTCCTTGGACGTACACTATCCATCCTGATTTGACATGATCACCTTAAGCATACCATGATAATGGACTTCTACTCCCAAACTTCAAGAAATAATCATGGGAGTTTTTCTTCCGGGTCGGGGTGACCGTAGCTTCCTCGGCCAGTCTATCCTCGATGTTCCCTTTATAATTATGCCCAGAGTGGGGATGAGGAATCCTGTGTATGAAAATCCCTAATTATACCCTCAAACATCTACTCCAACTTGGGCATTGGCTGTAATAGTTCCCCAAAAACTCTTTCACATAGCCTACATCAACTGACGGACATTACCATACATCACCAAACCCATGACACCTTTCTTCACTCCGGGGGTACATGTCCTGAGATACACAATACTTCCGATGATACAACATAGCGATTAAATTTTACCTTCTCAGATATCCTGAATCTTGTTATCTATCATCTAATTTTACATGATAATAGTTAATCCTCGAAATTACTGCGTCTTATTACCATGTCATTGTCTTGGTAATGCTACAGGTCAACATTCCTAACATGTTTTTACAAAATCTTATCTTCGCTCGAATAACGTCGAATTATATCGACTTCAACCTCACTATGTTTGTTACGCCTCATTCTCTAAATTAGGTCTAAGGAAACCCAAGTCAATACTAATTTGCCCAATAAACAAAGGACAAGTCCCCAATAAACAAAAGATAAGCCTCTACCTACCTTGGGCTAAGTATCTTTGATATTACCATGCAATATCAGTCCTAGCTGGGTGTACAATCCCTAGGGCATCAATCTTCGACTTGGGGTTCCACCCGGAAACTCGTCAATATACTTCATACTTTAAACTCTATGAGTCACATTTACGACGACCTTATCGGGGTCAAAATTTTCCCAATCCCAAATGGGTTTCTTCCGGACTTGAATTCCTATCCGACCCTCAGTGTTTGTCTTGGTGGTTGCCTCCATGTAATTTTGTTACTAGTATGAGGGTCTGTAACGTCCCAATTCGCGCTAGGCCCCTTGATTGCGTATTTGAGTCAAGGGGGCTGTGGTGAGCCCAATGGGGGTGTGGGTGAACAGGTGCGAACGTATGGAAAATGAGGAAAACAAGGCAAAATGGTGATTTTGGCCGACACGGGTATGGACACGGCCGTGTCCATACCCGTGTGCCTCATGCCAATATTAAGTTTCCAGTCAGAGAGGTACACAGGTATTGGGACACGGCGTGTCCCTACCCGTGTGCCGAGGACACGGGTCGAGACACGGCCGTGTCTCTACCCGTGTGCCGCAACCCCGACACGGCAGAAAATGTTCTGGGATGAACACGGCCCTAAACACGGCAGGCGACACGGCCGTGTCACCTGAACACGGGTAGGAACACGGCTGTGTGCCTACCCGTGTCTGCGGTGTATAAAAAGGAAAAAGTTGTGAAACCCTAGCATTTCATCCCCTTTCTTCAGCCCCGAAATTTCTGAGGGAGTTCTCTTGGCTGGAGGAGGAAGAGCTTGCCGGAGCCATCCTTGGAGGAATCGAAACGCCGCCGCTGTCAAGGGAAAAACAATGCCGCCGTGAAGGAGTGCGAGGCTCATGGCCGGCCATGGTGGTACCGCTGGACTTGAGGTGAGCTTTCTCCCCTCTCCCTTGGTGCTAGATCTATAGTTATTTTAGGAGAGACATCGGCTCCATAGAGTCTTGATGGGGAGGAGGAGAGTTCTTAGAATAAGCCATGCCTAGGTTTTCTAGGCTTAGTCTCCCTCAACCTTCTCATCATTCAAAGTGGAGATGAGAGGGGTTTTCGTTGAGGGTTTGGCTTTGAAAGGAGAAATAAGGTTGGGTGTGATTTCTGGAGAAGTTTATGCGAGGTCGTTGCAAGGAAGAAGATGAACGGATGTCGTTCATCTCGCCTTAAGATGCGTGCAGAAATCTGATTTCTGCACGCGGCGACCTTCGTGGCCAATTTCAGAGGTGTTCTGGCCAAATCTGGGTGATCGACTCAACACGAAAGTCGTAGCCCTTGAAATTACCTTTCCAACGAGTAGTTGCACGTTTCCATGCGATACCTGTAGCCACAGGAAAGCGGGTTCGAGTCCGCTGTGTTCGGGAAAATCCTGTACAGGAAACTGTTTCCTGTACGTATTCGAGTTGAATTTCTGGTATGTTGCTACCAGATCTGGGCGATCGACTCAACACGAAAGTCGTATCCCTCGCGAATACCTTTCCAACGAGGGGTTGTGCATTATGATCGGATTCCTGTAGCTCCGGGAATCCCAGTTTCAGTATCGGGTTATCCTATGTTAATGCACTTGTTAATTTATAATGCTAGCACTCTTGCAATGGTTGTGATTTGCTCATTTGTTATCTTGCTCCCATATATTTATAATGCTGTAGTTACTATAACTTAGCATGGTTACTCATTTGGTTGTGTAATAAGGAATAACCATGTATTGGTAGAGAAATGGATTGGATGAGAAGGCTAGAAATTAAGGGTTGAGATTGGTATAGAATATATTTATATAGTTTGGTGTTGAACATATCTATTATGCGAAGTGTTGAGGTGAATTCATTGAATAGATGGGCGTGAATATGATGAACACCATGTGAAGAGTATTTTGTAACTGTAATCCGAGCCCAAGGGGTTTATTAACAACCGATGCTTAGAGTTGTAGTCTCCCTACGGGTAGCATCGAGTGAGTCGTTTTGGGGCATGTGATGTGCGACGATTCATCGTGTCGCGATGTTGAGATAATGACTGTGGCAGGTCTATGGGTTCGCCAGTCGTCACACCGATGGGAGCCAATGGGTAGACCTTGGGCGGTAGGGTTAGATACTTGGTGTCCATAACCCGAGATCTCCTCCGCGCCATGAGAACGGTTGGGCTTGCACCTCGTGCGTTTCCGAGGTTCCATCCGGTTCGAAATCAAAGGCCAGGTTGGGCTGTGTTCTTGGTGCACATTTACCCAAGACCCCTTCTGAGCCGTAGTACGCATGTGAGCTCCGCTGTTGTGTTCTTAGCGTTGAGGCGTACGGGGGCCTAGGATAGGTAGTGTGATACCAACTAGTAGTGGAGACGCCCGCTCCACTATCGCCGTCTAGCCACGACGGACGACGCCTGAGAGGTTAGCTACCTGCTCAAAAAGTGGGAACTTCAAGTCTGTGTCGACATAGCAACTTGCTTGTACGTGCGCATGATTCGGTCATAGCATAACATTCATATCATGTCATTCATTGCATACACAAGATCCTCATTGTATAAGTTTGTATGGGCACTCTTATACGATGAGTTACTTTACTGTTAAGCCGATCCTTAACTTATAAGTTTGTATGGGCACTCTTATAAGTTAAGTTACTATTCTGATTACTTATACCTGCTGTCATATATTATTGATATTTGTAGAACTGCTAGTTGTATAGCGTGGTTTTTACTCCACCATATTTAAAGTCACCTGCGTGTTTACTTGCTATATATATATATATATATATATATATATATATTGTACCTTTGTTCCTTTCTCCGCCCGGTGCCGAGGAGTCGCCGGGGGAGCGGATGTGAAGCCACTTAGTCTTATGACTAACGGTTGCTACGTCTTCCTTTTTAGGAGGAAACCCCGCAGGTAGAGCAGCAACGGACTATGCAGCAGGACAGCCAGGCTCGGACGATAGGACCTGAGGTGGTGGTGCCATCGGCACCGTCAGTGACAGTCGTGAGTGTTTTCATGTAGCCGTTTGGCAAAACATTTCTAGACTCTTGTTCTTTTGTACAAGCCTGTTGTGCTTGTTATCTTCCGCATTTTTGGACTTAAACTTAGCTGTGAATTGAACTGCTTTACTTTTCTGTTATGGTTGGGTTGGCATAATTGTTGTGATATGGATTGTAGCCGGCGGAATAGGCGTCTTATGGTAAAGGCTAACCCGTGTGTTAGCGCTACCGCAAGGCGGCTATTTCGGGCATAAGACTCCCCTCGTGCCGTGTGTTGTGTTCCGGGAGGGGGGTCTTACAAATGGTATCAGACTTAGCCGATCTTCAACTAGAGCAGTCAGGTAACAATGGGCCACTCCCGTTCGATTAGTCGGTTTGGGGACAAACCGACTTAGCGGAAGCAGTGGTGTGCCCATATGTAATTCACACTAAGTTATCCAACCTTGACATTAGTTTTAGCCAACCTGACCCTAATTTGTACCTTGCGTATAGGTCCCAGCGCAGGTGGAGCCGGTTGGGGGCACTCCTACCCCTTCCGTCCCTTCACAATTCCAGCAGTCGGAACTGGGACAAACGCTGTCAGCCATATTGGATGCATTTAAAGCCCAGCAAGTTCCGGTGCAACAACAAGCGCCAGGCTCCAACTGGTTGAGCACCTTCCGTGCCCTGTCCCCTCCTGCCTATCTTGGGATAGAATCACCGGTGCGCACCGAGGAATGGCTTGATACTGTGCAGGAATTGATGGCTGGCATAAGATGTCCGAACAGCATGGCGGTGACATTGGTAGTGACGCTGCTAGAGCAGCACGCCAAAAGGTGGTGGAAGTCCCTCATGGGCTCCACCTTCCAAGGGCGGTTGTACACGGACATCAGTTGGAACGAGTTCACCGAGGCTTTTCTGGATCACTTCATCCCTTCTTCTGCTCGGGATGAACTTGAAGAAAGATTTCTGCAACTGAAGCAGGGATCGAAATCGGTAACGGAGTACCAGAGGGAGTTCCAACACCTCGCTAGGTTTGCTGATTCCTATGATTTGGATGATAGAGGCTACGCGAAGCGCTTCTACAAAGGGTTGAGGGACCCCCTGAGGCAGGCCCTTTTGTTTATAGCCGATGCAAGCCTGGCAGAAATCATCGACATGGCAAAGAGACTGGAGGCGGACCACATGGGATGTGGCAAAAGACCTGCGGAAGGAGTAATTGAAGTCGGCCCTAGTAATAGAAGGCGGAATGATCATGGCAGAGGAAGGGGAAACCACAGAGGCGGTCGGTGGGTCAACCGAAACTATCGGGTAGAGTACCCAATTCCGCAATTACCTCCACCACCGCAGCAGCAACATTATCAACAACCTGGGGGCAGACGTGAGGTGATATGTTTCGAGTGCAACCAACCGGGGCATGTCCGACGAGTTTGCCCGCGACTGATCGGGGGTGCTCCTATTGCTCCCCCTCCAGTAGATCCACGGGGGCGAGGGCACATGCGTGGCCGAGGAAGAGGACCACCAGGGAGAAATCAAGGACATGCACGGGAGCATGTATTCGCATTGGATATGACTCAGGAGAGAAATCCGCAGGAAGTCATCACCGGTATGTGCAAAATTTACTAATATTATATGACTTGTTAGATTTACGATACAAATGATACACGCAATTTTGAATAGTGATTACCTTTTTGGAACCTAGGCATTGTCATGGTTAGCGGGAGACCCGCCTATACGTTATTTGACACGGGTGCGTCTCACTCGTTCATTTCGGCGGACTTCGTGAAGGACTTGGAGGGAGTGCAACACTTCACGGGCACTACTCAAAGGGTGCGCCTTCCGGACGGCTCTGAGATGACGTCGTCAGCAAGTTGCGACTTCGACACCCTTATTGGAGGAAAGTTCTTTGAAACTCCGGCTACAGTGTTAAGAATCCCGGAGTTCGATCTCATCCTGGGCATGAAGTGGTTGGACTGGCACCACGCCAGGATCAATTGTGCGGAGAAGCAGGTTATGTTGAGGCATGGAGACTCGGAAGTCATCTTCCAAGGTATTAAATTCGCACCTCGTAAATTATTATCTTCAATCCAAGTTATGAAATCTCATATGGAAGGGGACGAGGTCTATGTAATTTGCTTCGAGTTGAAGAAATTGACATTAGAGGTCAAGGATGTGCGGGTGGTGCGAGAATTTCCCGAGGTATTTCCCGAGAAATTGCCGGGACTACCCCCGCATAGGGAAGTGGACTTCCAAATCAAGCTAATTCCGGGTGCCAAGCCCGTCTCGCGAGCTCCATACCGAATGGCTCCGAAGGAACTTGCAGAGTTTAGAGTCCAGCTTCAGGAATTGGTGGAAGCAGGGTTCGTTCGCCCAAGCTCGTCGCCTTGGGGAGCGCCCGTTTTGTTCGTCAAAAAGAAGGATGGCACCCTGCGGTTATGTATTGATTATCGAGAGTTGAACCGGTTAACGGTGCGGAACACCTATCCCCTACCGCGCATTGATGAATTATTTGATCAATTGGTGGGATCGTATTGGTTCTCCAAGTTAGATCTGCGTTCGGGATATTATCAGCTGAGGATACATGAAGATGACATTCAGAAGACGGCGTTCAGTTCGAGATATGGTTTGTATGAATTCACCGTGATGCCGTTTGGGCTCACAAACGCCCCTTCCGCCTTTATGAGCTTGATGAACAAGGTGTTCAGCCCTTATTTGGACATCTTTGTCATCGTGTTCATCGATGATATCCTAGTCTACTCCAAGACCGAAGCAGAACACGCCGAACATCTAACTTTAGTGCTGAGGAAGCTAAAGGAGCACACCTTGTTTGCCAAGTTCAGCAAATGCGAGTTTTGGCTTCGAGAGGTCGCGTTCTTGGGCCATGTGATTAGTGGGGCGGGGCTAGCTGTAGATCCGGCCAAGGTGCGGGCCGTGAAGGAGTGGTCGCCATTGAAGTCAGCGGCCGACATACGGAGCTTTCTTGGACTTGCCGGATACTATCGCAAGTTCGTGAAAGGCTTCTCGAAGATCGCCCTTCCCCTTACTACGCTGACCAAGAAGGGTGTGCCGTTTGAATGGACACCCCAGTGCGAAGCTGCATTCCAAGAGTTGAAGGACAGATTGACGACTGCACCCATCCTAGCTCTTCTATCTGGGAAGGAGGGCTTTCAAGTTTACACGGATGCGTCGTATCAAGGGATGGGAGCTGTGTTGATGCAGAATGGGCATGTGATCGCTTATGCTTCAAGACAGTTGAAGAAGCATGAAGCCAGCTACCCGGTGCATGATCTAGAGTTGGGAGCGGTGGTATTCGCCTTGAAGATTTGGAGGCATTATTTATATGGCGTCCACTGCGAGATCTACTCGGATCACAAAAATCTGAAGTACGTTCACACCCAAAAGGAGTTAAACTTGAGACAGCGGCGGTGGTTGGAGTTCTTGTGCGACTATGAATTCACCTTGAACTACCACCCCGGGAAGGTTAATTCCGTAGCTGATGCCTTGAGCCGAAAGGCACCGGGAACGAGCACGGAATCCCGCATGATGAGGATGGAGTTAATCCGGACACTGCAAGAGATGGAAGTCACTTTGGTCTTTAAGAATCAATCGGAGGAGTATACCGAGTATTTGGCCGCGATGAGTATAGTTTGCAACATACGAGACTGGATCCGGACGGAACAAAAGAAGGATGCGGCTTTAACCCCGGCTTTCAAGTCAATGGAGGATGGGACTACGGAAGAATACTCCCTAAAAGACGGCCTCGTCCATTTTCGTGGCCGGCTTTACATCCCCGAAGGTAACAACATTCGGGAGGATATTATAAAGGAGGCCCATTGCTCCAAGTACTCGGTGCACCCGGGGATCGCGAAGATGTACACCGATTTGAGAAAGACAATGTGTTGGCCGGGCATGAAGAGGGATGTCAAGTACTTTGTTACTCATTGTGTGGCCTGCCAAATGGTGAAGGCGGAGTGCAGAAGCCCTGGTGGGATGCTACAGTCGCTGCCCATCCTCGAATGGAAATTTGAGGACATCTCCATGGACTTCGTCCACGGGTTACCTCGCTCGCGCTCAGGGAATGATTCTGTGTGGGTGATAGTTGACCGGTTGACCAAGGTAGCCCGATTTATCCCAATGAAGAAGGAGGCGCAGGTGGGCGTCCTAGTGCATCTCTTTGTGGAGCAATTTGTGCGGTACCATGGTGTGCCGAAGACGATCGTCTCCGACCGGGATGGTCGGTTTACTTCAAGAGAATGGAGGGCTGTACAGGCTTATTTGGGCTCGCGCCTCGCCTTTAGCACAGCCTTTCACCCACAAACGGACGGGCAATCTGAACGAACCATCCGAACATTGGAGGACCTTTTGAGGTTGTGTGTGCTAGATAAAGGAGAACCATGGGAGAGGCTCTTACCTCTCGTGGAGTTCTCTTATAATAACAGTCATCAAGCCAGTATTGGAATGGCACCTCATGAAGCTTTGTATGGAAGGAGGTGTAGAACACCCTTGTCCTGGGTGCAAGACGAAGATCCGAAGACATTGGGAAATGAGTATATTGATGACACGGACGCGGTGGTTAGGTTGATCCGGGATCGAATGCTAGAGGCTCAAAGCCGACAGGCGAAATATTACAACGCAAGGCACCGTATGGTGGAGTTTCAAGTGGGTGATAAGGTGTTCCTGAAGATTCGACCGATGCACGGAGTGTCGCGGGTGCGTGGAGTCAAGAAGCTCAGCACAAGGTATGTCGGGCCCTATGTCATAGTAGAAAGGATTGGCCCTCTGGCCTATCGATTGGAGTTACCACCGGAGCTGGAGAACCTTCACGACGTGTTCCATGTATCGTCGCTTCGGAAGGCTTTGTTGCAGCCTGAACAGTATATCCCCACGGCGGATGGTGCCGTGGCGACTGATAGGTCTGTGCGACTGGAGCCGGTGCGGATCGTTGATAACGAGACAAGAACCTTGCGCCGCAAAAGTGTTCCCTTGGTGAAAGTGCTATGGTCTAATCATGGGAAGGAGGAGTTCACATGGGAGCCAAGGGATTTGATGCAAGGGCGCTACCCGGAATTATTTACCCCAGGTAAAAATTTTATTTGAAAGCATAGTTCCCTTTTTTGTGTTTCACTCCCATAGCCTTACCCTGATTTCGGGGACGAAATCTTTTATTTTGTTTATAGGATTTGTAACGTCCCAATTCGCGCTAGGCCCCTTGATTGCGTATTTGAGTCAAGGGGGCTGTGGTGAGCCCAATGGGGGTGTGGGTGAACAGGTGCGAACGTATGGGAAATGAGGAAAACAAGGCAAAACGGTGATTTTGGCCGACACGGGTATGGACACGGCCGTGTCCATACCCGTGTGCCTCATGCCAATATTAAGTTTCCAGTCAGAGAGGTACACGGGTATTGGGACACGGCGTGTCCCTACCCGTGTGCCGAGGACACGGGTCGAGACAAGACACGGCCGTGTCTCTACCCGTGTGCCGCAACCCCGACACGGCAGAAAATGTTCTGGGATGAACACGGCCCTAAACACGGCAGGCGACACGGCCGTGTCACCTGAACACGGGTAGGAACACGGCTGTGTGCCTACCCGTGTCTGCGGTGTATAAAAAGGAAAAAGTTGTGAAACCCTAGCATTTCATCCCCTTTCTTCAGCCCCGAAATTTCTGAGGGAGTTCTCTTGGCTGGAGGAGGAAGAGATTGCCGGAGCCATCCTTGGAGGAATCGAAACGCCGCCGCCGTCAAGGGAAAAACAATGCCGCCGCGAAGGAGTGCGAGGCTCATGGCCGGCCATGGTGGTACCGCTGGACTTGAGGTGAGCTTTCTCCCCTCTCCCTTGGTGCTAGATCTATAGTTATTTTAGGAGAGACATCGGCTCCATAGAGTCTTGATGGGGAGGAGGAGAGTTCTTAGAATAAGCCATGCCTAGGTTTTCTAGGCTTAGTCTCCCTCAACCTTCTCATCATTCAAAGTGGAGATGAGAGGGGTTTTCGTTGAGGGTTTGGCTTTGAAAGGAGAAATAAAGTTGGGTGTGATTTCTGGAGAAGTTTATGCGAGGTCGTTGCAAGGAAGAAGATGAACGGATGCCGTTCATCTCGCCTTAAGATGCGTGCAGAAATCTGATTTCTGCACGCGGCGACCTTCGTTGCCAATTTCAGAGGTGTTCTGGCCAAATCTGGGTGATCGACTCAACACGAAAGTCGTAGCCCTTGAAATTACCTTTCCAACGAGTGGTTGCACGTTTCCATGCGATACCTGTAGCCACGGGAAAGCGGGTTCGAGTCCGCTGCGTTCGGGAAAATCCTGTACAGGAAACTGTTTCCTGTACGTATTCGAGTTGAATTTCTGGTATGTTGCGACCAGATCTGGGCGATCGACTCAACACAAAAGTCGTAGCCCTCGCGAATACCTTTCCAACGAGGGGTTGTGCATTGTGATCGGATTCCTGTAGCTCCGGGAATCCCAGTTTTAGTATCGGGCTATCCTATGTTAATGCACTTGTTAATTTATAATGCTAGCACTCTTGCAATGGTTGTGATTTGCTCATTTGTTATCTTGCTCCCATATATTTATAATGCTGTAGTTACTATAACTTAGCATGGTTACTCATTTGGTTGTGTAATAAGGAATAACCATGTATTGGTAGAGAAATGGATTGGATGAGAAGGCTAGAAATTAAGGGTTGAGATTGGTATAGAATATATTTATATAGTTTGGTGTTGAACATATCTATTATGCGAAGTGTTGAGGTGAATTCATTGAATAGATGGGCGTGAATATGATGAACACCATGTGAAGAGTATTTTGTAACCGTAATCCGAGCCCAAGGGGTTTATTAACAACCGATGCTTAGAGTTGTAGTCTCCCTACGGGTAGCATCGAGTGATTCGTTTTGGGGCATGTGATGTGCGACGATTCATCATGTCGCGATGTTGAGATAATGACTGTGGCAGGTCTACGGGTTCGCCAGTCGTCACACCGATGGGAGCCAATGGGTAGACCTTGGGCGGTAGGGTTAGATACTTGGTGTCCATAACCCGAAATCTCCTCCGCGCCATGAGAACGGTTGGGCTTGCACCTCGTGCGTTTCCGAGGTTCCATCCGGTTCGAAATCAAAGGCCAGGTTGGGCTGTGTTCTTGGTGCACATTTACCCAAGACCCCTTCTGAGCCGTAGTACGCATGTGAGCTCCGCTGTTGTGTTCTTAGCGTTGAGGCGTACGGGGGCTAGGATAGGTAGTGTGATACCACCTAGTAGTGGAGACGCCCGCTCCACTGTCGCCGTCTGGCCACGACGGACGACGCCTGAGAGGTTAGTTACCTGCTCGAAAAGTGGGAACTTCAAGTCTGTGTCGACATAGCAACTTGCTTGTGCGTGCGCATGATTCGGTCATAGCATAACATTCATATCAGGTCATTCATTGCATACACAAGATCCTCATCGTATAAGTTTGTATGGGCACTCTTATACGATGAGTTACTTTACTGTTAAGCCGATCCTTAACTTATAAGTTTGTATGGGCACTCTTATAAGTTAAGTTACTATTCTGATTACTTATACCTGCTGTCATATATTATTGATATTTGTAGAACTGCTAGTTGTATAGCGTGGTTTTTACTCCACCATATTTACAGTCACCTGCTTGTTTACTTGCTTATATATATATATATTGTACCTTTGTTCCTTTCTCCGCCCGGTGCCGAGGAGTCGCCGGGGGAGCGGATGTGAAGCCACTTAGTCTTATGACTAACGGTTGGTACGTCTTCCTTTTTAGGAGGAAACCCCGCAGGTAGAGCAGCAACGGACTATGCAGCAGGACAGCCAGGCCCGGACGATAGGACCTGAGGTGGTGGTGCCATCGGCACCGTCAGTGACAGTCGTGAGTGTTTTCATGTAGCCGTTTGGCAAAACATTTCTAGACTCTTGTTCTTTTGTACAAGCCTGTTGTGCTTGTTATCTTCCGCGCTTTGGACTTAAACTTAGCTGTGAATTGAACTGCTTTACTTTTCTGTTATGGTTGGGTTGGCATAATTGTTGTGATATGGATTGTAGCCGGCGGAATAGGCGTCTTATGGTAAAGGCTAACCCGTGTGTTAGCGCTACCGCAAGGCGGCTATTTCGGGCATAAGACTCCCCTCGTGCCGTGTGTTGTGTTCCGGGAGGGGGGTCTTACAGGGTCGAGATAAAATCACTTCTGCCATTCTGCTAATAGATCATTGGCCTAAATTCTCCTTAAGGCCGTCCTACCAGTTTAAGTAATCTTTGATTGGGATAGTAGGGAGAACTGAGTTTACGTCTTAGGTAGTCATTCTCGTGCTAAACTCCTCCTTTATTCTCTTTGGGTATCTCCTTACCTTAACCAAGTTCATACCCAAGGTCTATTTTGAACTAGGGAATACTATAAGTCGTCATGGTTAGTCGTAAGTCCTAGTGGGTTGAGTCTAACTCGTTGGTTAGAGAATTATAAGATGAGATCTTCGCAGTCGGAGGTGCTCCCTGCTGGGGGCAGGGTTTGCCGTAGGCTACAAAGAAGAATTCCAATTAATTATGAAGTGGACTTTTACATGTGATTTCCCTTATGGGCACACCACTGTTTCTGCTACTAGTTTGTCCTCAAACAAGCTCGCGCGGGAGTGACCCAGGGTTAGTGGACTTCTACTTTTCCGATCGAGGTTTCCTCTGATACCACTTGTAAGACCCCATTTTTTTCTTTTTAAATACCGGGGTCTTAGGCCCAGGATCGCAGCTTTGCAATGACACCCTCACGCCCTGAAGGGTCATCACCACAAAGTGTCAATTCTGCCGGCCAATCACTACAAGAAAATCTCTTATTAGCTAGGAGAAGAATTCGTTGCTAAAATATAAAATTCGTTGCTAATTTATATTAGTAAGGTATTTAGCAACAAAAATATTTCCTTTCTAAATTGAGCCTAGCTAAATTTAGAAAGGATTTTTTTCTTTCCTATTTAGCAAGAAAATTTTAGCAAGGATTTTTATCCTTCTTAAATTAGCAAGCAATTCATTTTTTGTTGCTAATTATTATGGTAAATAAAAAATATTTTTATAAAAAAAATACATGCTAATAGTAGGATTTGAACCCCTTACCTCTCAACTAATTTCTTTCATGCTTGGCAACTGTGCTAAGAAACTTATTTGTATATTCTTGCGGTATTTTATATATATATTAATGTTAAATATTTAATTTATAATATTATGTAAAAAATAAATTTATATTATCATTTCTAAATATATATATATGTATTAAAAATTTATAATATTATATATATCTCCCGCTAATTTATAAATATATATAAATATTTTAAATGGTTGTTGTATATTCGCGCAGCGTGTTTTTCGGCCATATACGTGCAAATGAAAAAAAACACCTATATGCGTGCATTTTTTGGAAATGTTTTCAACATGAAAGTTTTAGATCTCGTCGAGATCTACACCTTTCATGTTGAACACTTTTCCTAAAAATGCAAGGTTTAAACATATTTTGAAAAGGCGCGAAACAATGCGTAACTTTTGCGAATTTGCAATAGTTACGCAATAGTTTCGCGCCTTTTCAAAATACACTTAAACCGTACATTTTTAGAAAAAGTGTTCAACATGAAAGTTGTAAATCTCGTCGAGATCTACAACTTTCATGTTGAACACTTTTCGAAAAAATGCACGCATGTAGCTGTTTTTTTTCATTTACGCGTATTTGATCAAAAAACGCGCAGCGTGTACAAACATAAAACTGTATTTTAAATTTCTAAAATTATATTAAAAAAATAAATATAATATTAATTAATTTGTTCAATACTAATTAATACTCAATTATAATTTATAAATATATTATTAATTATTTTATTCAAATAATTTATGTTAGTTTCTAAGATATATATATGTTGATGTTGAAATAATTTACAAAATTATATATAAAATTAATTATATATAATAATTATTTTGTTGGAAATAAACTATGTTAATTTATAGACATATATAAATATATAAATAATTTTTTAAGTTATATGAAGTATGTATATGTATGATCATTTCATTTTAAATTTTAGGTATGCCTTAAATTAAAGAGATGGACATAAATAAATAAATAAATTATATTTTTTTTTATGAAAGGTAGGAAATGTTTTAGAAGAGAAATTTCTCCATCAATATTTTGCAACAAAAAATTATTGTTATTTTAGCAACAAAAAAGTTCGTTGCTATTTTTGCAACAAATATTTTGAAACAAAATAATTCGTTGCTAATTTTGTAACAAATAAATTTGTTGCTAATTTTGTAGGTAAATTAGAAAATCATTTACCTTGCTAAATTTGATGCTAATTAGCAAGTAGTTATCTTGCCTTTCTAATTTTCCTTGCTAAATAGACTTTTTCTTGTAGTGAATTCGATCACAGAAAGGTAGCACAATAAATTAAAAGCAAGTTCACAGAAATCACATGTATAGAAATATAAGTCTCCACGAAGGGAGAGTCCACAGAAATAGTATAAAAGGTACCGAAAGTAAGGGCTTATGCCCGATACATCATAATCCTCACTACAGGTCACTCAAGTGGAAGCAAACTATAACATCTACTATAAGTCAGGACTCACAGTCCCAGCTGGCTGAACTCCTGAGCTAGACTTCCCTATCTCCAAACGGGCCGACCTTCGGGGCTGCTCCTCCATGCTGGGCTCCACGATCCCCTAAATGATGTGGTCCAAAAACCGTTAGTCTATAAGACTAAGCCCTATCATCTCCTGCCCCTTCCCCCATAGCCCCTAGGCACCGAGCGGAGAGGAAGATAGGGGAGGACTTGAAGGTGGAGAGTAATCATAAATAGGTGGCAACGGACCAATACTAGCAATTTTATAATATAGGTGGCAGTAAAGTAAAGTATGGAAAAATAATCTTAACTTATGTGCGGAAACGCATAAGCCAAGGGATCTTCTACAGGGCTCCCATCGTATAAAGAGTCTCATACCAATTTATACGTTGGGGTGTCGGTTATCAAACAGCAGTATATATATATATATATCTATATATATATATATATAACCTTAATTTATAAACTTGCCCATACAAGCCTTTAGACCAAGGGGTCGTTTTGCAAGTCCTAATGTATAAGCGTTCCATACCACTTATACCTTAGGTGTTAGGGGTTAAATGCAATGATGATGTTATGACATGCAAGTGGGTATGATGGAACATGCAAGTGCAACTCACACACCCGACTCTGTGTACACAGACCTTTAGTTCCCCCTTTCAGATCCATTACCTCCCAGGATACCTCCGTAGTGGCAAACGAAAGTGGTGGGTTGGGCCTCGCCCACCTGTAAACAAGTAAAGCACTACCGGTCAAACCTTTCGTACGCCTCAACGCTTGGTGCATAAAGCGGACTCCTGCGTACTCTTGCCGGCTGGCGCACCAGACTTCTGTTGGCGAAGTGCTAACCACACTTGTCGAGTCAGCGCATTGGCGTCGGTGCATCGACCCCCCAATACCGAAGACCCACAACCTTAATTTTTCTTTCCCTTTTATGCACATACAAATTTAACGTATTCAAACCAATCGAGCCAAAGGTCCCCAGACCATTTCGTCCGCCTCTTAACTAATCGAGCTGAAGCTCCCTGGACCATTCCGTTCGTCTCTTAACTAATCGAGCCGAAGCTCCCAACTATCTTCCTGTGCTAACAGTGTTTGTGAAATGTGTAACCCTAATTACTAAGTTACTCTTTTCAGCTTGTTAGTACAGTTTATGTAGCCTAGGACTGCCCCCGGTATTCCCTGTGAAGGGCTCTCAAAGGGCACTAGGAACTATGATGGTAGCTGAAGCCCATCGTTCCCTTTCACAAGGCACTTATTATTATTGGTTGATTCTCTTTACCCATTCCCTTCTCATATTTCGATAGACTAACCAAGTGTGATTTTTAACCTTTCTCTCTTCGGGAAAGACGATCGTTCGTCAAACCCGAGCACCTCTACACTCTAGCCAAACCACTCCTTACTACCCTTCCCAAACATCTTCCATGGTGACCCATATTACTTATTCAAAACCAAAGCTATTTGAATTCTCCAATCTTAGGCCTAACCCCACCATAACTCACTTTCTGCATTAAGGCTATTCGCAGTCCTTACCTAACGATATGATGCACGTAATAGGTAGCACTATAAATATTCATCTGAATGGCTCAATATAATTTATGGGAGCCTATCATGAGCTAACTAGATAAAATCCAGTGACTCATAATTTTCCTAAATTAATGAGTATTTAATTATTTTCTTCCAACACTAGGGAATGAAGATTCTGAACATGAAGTGCACTTTTTCAGGTATGTATAGAGCTTCATAAAATCATGATAAATACTAAACAGTAATTTAACAGTAAATCCAAGATATATGAATTTTTAGAATGGTCTAGACCCCAAAATCACAATTTAGAACATAAGGTCAATAATATCATTTTAAGAATCAAAGGTCAGAAATATTGTTCCAAAAATTATAACAAAAATCCAGAAAGATCATCATGGCTTAAAAATACTCTAGAAGGATTCCCCCAATTTTTCAGTGAACTGTATCACCTAATTAAATTTATAATGATAATTCCATACTCTTGGGCTATTGAAGCAAGTACTGTAAATATTCTTCTAAAATTTATGAGAAATTTCCAGAACCTACATAATAAGTTAAAACACTCACTGACCAGATTTCATGATTTTCATAATAATATTAACCTCCACATCTATTTATGATCAAAATTCCATAATTCAATATTTATGAATCAAGTACCTTAAATAATCATCTAAAATTTTCAATAAAAATACAAAGGGGGCTACCATGAAGTAAAACTTCTAAATGCAAAATTTCACCACTTCTCAATGGACATAATTTTCATAACAAGCAAAACAAAATTTGGGGCACAGCTAGGGTTATAAAGGAAGTACTAATTTTATTAGTCTAAAAAATTCCACCAAAATTATTTTAGGACAACTTCCTATCAGATCAATACCCTGCCCAAGTTTCAAGTTATTGTGAGATGTTTTGATTGCCTAAACCCAACTATTGGGCTTTGTGCCCTAATCGAGGGTTATGGGTTTGAGGGGGTTAAAGACTTTCAATTTCAATGAAACTTCAACCAAAGGACAATATACACCATATGGTCCTCTCCATCAATTTTCAGGTCATTCCAAGGTCATTTTACCCAATGACCATCAAACCCTAAAAATCCCATAAAAGGGCCTACCCTAGAGTTCTAGGGTTACCCTGCACCAAACCACCCCAAATTCCATTAGAGGTTGTGCCATACCATAAAAAGTAAGTGACCAAAGTTTCAGCCTCTATTGAGGTGATTTGACCACTGAAAACCCCAAAGGGGTGTTTTGACCTAATTTACCCTATAAGGGTCAACCTAGGGTTGGACAAAAACCTAATAAAAACATATCCAAATGAGATGAAATTTTCACCAAAGCCTTAAAATGCTCTCTAAGATAACCCGCCCAAATTTGGTGGAATTTTGAGGTGTTTATGATACCTAATTAATTTATACATGGTTTTTTAAACTTTTCTAAAAACTATAGAACAATATTCTCCAAAAATTCCCATTTTTGGACAGGCCCTAGGTATATCTAAGGTAGACTCCCTGCCCAAATTCCAGCTCATTTGGACAAGGGAGGAAAGGTGGGCATCTATTTGAATTTCAGGATAGCCCTAGGTATAGGTCCCACCAAAAAGGGTGCCCTGGCCCAACTAGAGGTCCAAATGGGTCCAAATTAATTTTGGATTAATGTAGACCATTAGGGCTACACATTTCATGTTGATGACATTTCCATTAGATGAGCCTAAGTATTTTTAAAAATGAAAACCAAATGCTTCATATAGTGTGACAGAGTTATATGAAATCAAATAATTAAAAATCCTTAATTATTCTGCACGAATCCTAAAGCAATCTAAACCGACAGCATAGGGTTATCTCCTTCCTCCAGCCAAAAGCCCAGATCGTCCCATCCTAGAGCAGCTTGCAGGCCGATTTCCCGGCCACCCGGCCACTTCCCGGGACGGCCACCGCCACCACCACCTTCGTGGAGGTGGTGGCTACCCACAGTCGGCGGCAAGGCTGCCAGAGACGACTGTTCCAGCGAACCCGGGAGGTTAATTTTTCTCCCAATTTTCATGGATTTGAAATCTTGGATCGGGCTCAATTGATCCTGATCCTTGCCCTACTCAATTCCTAAGATCTACACATAAGGAGAGGAGTGGAGGAGGACCTTATTCGCGGTTTGGAGTTGAGCCGATCATCGGGATGCCATTTGCGTGGTGGTGGCATTGCCGGAATTCCTCAACAGCAAGGTAATAAGCTCTAGCTTTGTCGAGCAAGGGTGAAAACTTTCTCTCTAAGTCTAGGGAGTCTTTTAAGGGAGAAACAAGGCTGCGGATGGGGGTAGGATATAACGGCCATTAAAGCTCCATTTATGAGTTTTCGGCCATGTCTTGAAGGGAGATAAAACGGCTTAAAACAGCTAAGAGAAGGCTGGAAACTCCTCCTCTCCCCGAGAGGAGTTGAATCCAGTCGTTTCAAGGGGGAGAGGATGGAGCCGCGCTTTAAAAGCCTTTAATGTCCATGCAAACCGACGCTCGACCATGGCTGGAAGGAAGAGGAAACGGCTGTTACATGGCTCTGCCGGTCAATATCATAAAATAAGACTTAACTAAGTCTTAATAAGAGAAACGGCCCAATAACACATTCTGGCCCACTTCCTGGACCGGCCCGGTTCAACTGAACCATCAGCAAAGTTAAAAAAATTTCTAAGTTAAATGGAATTGAGTGAGCTCTGCTCACTCAATGCCATCCAGCCTTCTTAAGGTGGCGTTGAGTGCAGTCTGTGCACTCAAAGCCGTCTAGCTTATGGCGTTGAGTGAGCTCTGCTCACTCAACGCCATCCAGCCTACTTAAGATGGTGTTGAGTACAGTCTGTGCACTCAACGCCGTCTAGATTATGGTGTTGAGTGAGCTAAGCTCACTCAACGCCATCCAGACTACGGCGTTGAGTGAGCTCAGCTCACTCAACGTCATTCCAGACCTCAGCAGACGGCGTTGAGTGCAGTCAGTGCACTCAACGCTATTTAGTTTATGGCATTGAGTGAGCTAAGCTCACTCAACGCCATCCAGACTACGGCGTTGAGTGAGCTTAGCTCACTCAACGTCATCCAGACAACACCAGATGGTGTTGAGTGTAGTCAGTGCACTCAACGCTATTCAACTTATGGTGAGTGCACTTGACGCACTCAATGCCAACCCACCTGTAAGATGGCGTTGAGTGCAGTCAGTGCACTCAACGTCATTCTGCTTATGGCGTTGAGTGCACTCGTTGCACTCAATGACCGGGTCCTAATCTTATTTTAAGCAAGTTTCTAACCTATTATTTGCAGACCAAGGTGATTTTCACCTTCCTACCTAAGCTCTCTTGGTCTTCTTGGGCTTCTTAGGGTTTTATCATGACCTAGTCATGACAAAACCACTCCTAGGGGTCTAGCCGGAAATGGGATATTACAAGACGTACGCGCGGGCCAAGCTTCTCCTGGATCCCAGAATTCAATCACATAAGCACATAACTCAGTTATGTTCATGGTTGGCGCCCAGGCCACCAAGATGGCAGAAATGCATTTCCGCTCAATTTTCCGGGTGCGCCTTAGGGTTAATCCCCAAGGATCCCTGCTGCAATCTACCCCGTGGAAACCTGAAAACAACAAATGGCACGGGGTCTTCCCCGGCTACTATGCAATGCACATCACCGATCCAGACCAACTTGTACGGGTAGGCTTCACACAACATGTCTATGTCCGTACTATGATTCTGGACTCTAACAAGGGAGACATTACATATCAACCCCAAGAAACACCGCAAACTCACCGCATACTCGCGGGAGAGGGTTTTCCCATGCAAAGGAAGAGAGGACTACAAGTGTCCAAGGATGAGGATTGTT
The DNA here is from genome assembly GCA_039513925.1 of Platanthera zijinensis. Lineage (NCBI taxonomy): Eukaryota > Viridiplantae > Streptophyta > Magnoliopsida > Asparagales > Orchidaceae > Platanthera > Platanthera zijinensis. The sequence goes on along the minus strand of CM077089.1, from coordinate 75,478,757 downwards.
ACCCTAGCGTTCTTCCATGGCGCCATGGAAATCTATGCGGCTGGAAAGCATCGCAATCTCCTTGCCTCCGCGGATCCGAAGTCGGCTCGCGATTTGAAGCTTCAAAGCTCCGTCGGTGACCGGATCTAGCTCCTCCTCCTCCATGCTCTCCCTTCTCTATAGATTTTAGAGAGAGATAACCCAAGTGAAAATAAGGGTTTCTCAACCCTATTCCCGGTTTAACCTCATTAGGAACAAACCCCAGCCCTTGGATCCCAAGCCAAGGAAACGGACGGCCACGATTTAGGCTGAAATTAGAAAATCTGGGCCGAACACGGGTTGCAACATGGCCGTGTGCGTGGCCATGTTACTCATTCGCCGTCACTCCCACAACCCGACCAGTAGACAGCCTATGACATGGCCTCCGACACGCCCATGTCACAAGTGACACGCCTGTGTCAGGACCCGTGTCACGCCCTGAGTGCAATAACCTGGAATTTACCGAGCTGGACACGGCCTGTGATACAGCATCTGACACGCCCGTGTCAGATGTGATACGCCCGTGTCTGTACCCATGTCATGTCCCGTGTGCATAACTCAGAAACCACCCGAGGGGGACATGCCCTGGGACACGCCCGTGTCCCAGGCCGTGTGCTTACACCCGACGATCGCTGATAGCCAAAACGTCGACCGCGCGACCCGTCGCCGAACACGCCCGTGACACGCCCGTGTCACGCCCGTGTAACCTGCTCCAAGTCCCAGACTTGGCTTAAAACGTCGTCCATCCCTCTTTTGAGTTTTGGGGTGTTACAGCAAATTAATCTTATGTGTCATAACATTAACTTAATTCAATTCTTATGTTTCCAATACAATGACTTTTTTTTACTGAGCCATACCAAAGTAATAGTTCACAGTTATGATCAAGTGACTTGACTATATCAGGTAAGCGTAGATAGTAATGATACTTCATTATATGTTTTATTCTCCAAATCCCATCCCCTTTTGGGATCAAACAAGATTGTATTAAATTATACCGACCATAGTAAAATTAATTATTACATTCTAAATGCAAGAAATTGTCTTATCAAGATTTTCGATTATACCTTAAACTATCTCCCAAAGTATAAGGGTAAATAACCATTCAAGTTTGAAAGGGGTTGATTCTTTGATAGAATACACCATTTGTAAATCATCTTCGAATCCCTTAAAGTGCCAAAATTATGACTTGCAGTAATCTGATTCCAAACCACAAATTCCATGACGCGATATAATTGTCCTAGAAGACTAGACTTGGCAACCCCGTGTATTGACTAAAAGCAGATATCCTTTGACCCATTATGTTTAATAGTTTGTCCCGATAGTAGTATAGATCATCATTTTGAGATTGAGGAGAAGAATCTAAAGTACCATGTATCTCGCAAGGGATTATTTATATTTGTTCATATCTTAAGACCATGAGCACCTATAGCCATGTTCTGTCCTTATCAAATCTTTATCCGGCATAAACTTATACATAATTCATACTCCACATCATTCTTTCTTGCGATCTACATGAGTTTGTAAATCAATCCTTTAACAATCAGTATAATACTATTCGTACATTACCATAATTAGGTTAGGGTTTTAGAGAACTTTGGAATATGCTTGGTTGAGGCAATCGACAAAGCACATCCTTAATTGTATGTAAATTCATCAACAACCAATACTGATACTAATTCAGGTCTTTTGAATGCAAATTGCTCCGATTTCTAATGTATATGTAAACGATCTACACCGTGTCTGTATTAAGGAAATCATGAGTACTCCTTAGATTGTGTACTAAGTAGTTACTTCATTAAACTCAAAAATTGATAACTTTACTAAAGACTTATACGATCTCCCTTGATTTAAGAGTCACATATACATATCACTAGGCGATAATTTATGTATATCTCAAGGAATTAATTTACTACTCTCCTTGTTTACTTATCCGCATAGACGTGGAGCGATAAGGAGAATGAATAATCATTCTTGAAATGCTCTACTTTCCTATTTCGCTCGTGAATTTGTAGCGTTCACAACTTGGCATTAATAATCCATGCCACTTAAGATGAAACAATTCTTCGAGGGTCCTAATCTTCTAGGGTGGATTGAACATCATACCGACCATGTATATACAACGTCTCATCTTTACTTGAGCAATCCTTGAATAAATTAAAACTACAAGGTTACTATGTTTGCGGCTCAACTTTTTCTAAACAAGATCTATGGAAATCCAAGTCTTTATCAAATTAGCCCAATAAACAAAAGGATAAACCCTCATACCTTTTGGGCTAAATTCCCTTAATATCTAGTGCATTCTTCTTATATATGCACTCAATCCTTAGGTTTAACAATCTTAGACTTGGATATCCACCTTAATCGATATGTTACATACCTTAGGCCTTCAAGGTTACTATACGACAATTTTTTCAAGGTCAACATGTGATCCAACCAAAATAATGGTTCTCTTCGGAAACTTGAATTCTTATTCGACCTTGTATTTTCCACTATGGTTGTCTCAACGTAATCAAGTCATCGGTATGAGGGTTAAGTTTACGAGTATCCTATTATTTCACTGATATATTATAGGCACCAGTTCTTCTTGAGGTGGTCCTATTAGTATGGGTAAGAATTGATAATATCACTTGATAGGTGGAGTTGAGACATCGAATTTTAAGACTTAAGTAGTGACTCTTGCGTTAAATTCTTTCCTTAGTCAAATTGGGTATGCCCGAACCTTATCTAATCTATATCTTAGGTCGATTTTAGACTAAGGTATGACTCAAAATCCTCTTGGTAAGTCAAACTAAGTGGTGTTCTAATTGAATTGGCCTAACTTATTGCTTAAATGGACTGTTTTATGTGACTTTTTACACATGGGCACACCATTGCTTTTGCTGCATAGTTTCTCCACAAACTAATGCTCGAGCGGGGTGACCCAGTGTTGTGGACTTCTTTCTCATATGATCGTTTGTTCAAGTGATACCAGTTTGTAAGACCCCCTTCCCCCTTTTGGGAGCACACCCGGATCTTATGCCCAGAACTGCCGCCTTACGGTGACACTGACACACGGGTTTGTCGACACTGCAAGACGCCGATTCTGCCAGCTAACAAGATCATAAACCCAGAGTCAATATGAGCAACAGAAGCAAATAAATAGTCAACAGTCACAACATATAAATATATAGAAATGGAATATGCATTAGTCCAGAATAGAGTACATAAATGAAAAGGGCTTATGCCCTGTACATCATATATAAAAAAATCTCTCTCTTTCTCATCTAACAGCGGAAGATACTATCATCTCTAACTCATCCCACCTGTGGTATCCCTGTAGTAGCAGTAGTAGTAGTAGGTGGTAGTTAAACTGGCGCCTCAGGTCCTGTCACCTCGTCCAGCTGGTCGTGCTGGTACTCTATCTCCTCGAGCCCCTAAAATAGTTGGTCACCGACCGTTAGTCAAAAGACTAAGTCGTTTCCTCCTCGCCTCACCCCCGCGACTCCTAGGCACCGTGCGGGAGGACGAAGCGGGGGACAACAAGGGGGGAAAGTATAAGCAGATGACAATGGCCCTATACTAACAAGTTTATGAGGAATAATAATTCTACTCTAGCAGTTCTATGTAAGAAGTACAAGTATAGTATGTAAAATATAGAACAACAGTAAGTAAAGTAAGGAACAGTAGTAAGTAAAGTAAAAGCAGTACTATGCAATATAGTGAAGTGAGTATAAAATACTACTTCTAATCTACTAATATAGAAGTACCCTAACTTATATGAGTGTCCATACAAACATATAAGTTAGAGTTTCAAAATTTTACCTTATCATATAAAAGAGCCCATACTAATTTATATGATAAGGATCCATGAAGCGTATGCCTAATATGAATGAATGTATGCAGGTTATTATGCAACATGCAAGTGCAACTCACACACAATGACTCTGTGATCACAGACCTTTAGTCCCCTCTTTTCGGAGCTAGCATCACTCTCTGGTACCGTCGTTGTGTCTACGGCAGCAGTGGAGCGGGCGCCTCCACTCCTAGGCAGGTATGCACACTACCAAACCTAGACCTCCCATACGCCTCTGTACACGTGTTAGGTGCACTCTAGAGTCTTGCATACTAATTGCTGACTACCCGTCAGTCTTGTTGGGTCGGGTGTGCGTTTTCGGGGATTGTCCTCCAGACCGCAGTATAAAACAACCTACTGGCCCCTCAAACCCACACACCCGCTTGAGTCACCGTACTGCCATCGGTGCGCCGATTGGCCCAGCACCGCATGACCCGCCACTAGTATGTTTATGCACATGCAAGGTATTTATCCTCGAGCCTCCAGCTCGCAGGACCAATCTGTCCTGAATCCCTCTAACCCTACACGGGTGAGCATATACCACAAATCCCTCCAACCCTACACGGGTGAGAATATACTGCAAGTCCCTCCAACCCTACACGGGTGAGAATATACTGCAAGTCCCTCATACCCCATACGGTTTAGAATATTACCTATTGGGCTACTCTTATCTACATGTTATTATACTTAGTGTCTTAGGATTTATCCCAGGACTGCCTAGGGCATACCCGGTGAAGGGTTCTCGGGGGTACTAGGAACTACGATGGGCTGAAGCCCAAAGCTCCCTTTCTCAAAGATATTTAATTTAATTGATGTCTACCCATAATTCCCCTTGCTCTCAGTGTTTCTCTTGAGCGATCCTAATGACTTAAGTTGTTATTGGAGGAGCGACGATCTTCTGCCGGCCTCCATCTAGTTGCTATCCAAAGGCTTGCACTTTTACTCTCGTCACTAGGACATAACTGCCAACCAGGGTTAAATTCCAAATACAACCTTAACCTGACCGTTGATCTATCCCTCGGTGGTCTTACTGTATAACCTACTTGTACTATACGTAGCCCATGACATAATACCACCCCGGAGTATGACTTCCAATTTCCTTGGCCATATGCCCCAATCTATTTATCCTAGGATGGTATGGACTTATATTTGGACCATGATAAATTTCACTATTTTCTAAATTATTTAAATCATTAAATTAAATCCTTTATTTAATTTCTTAGGCCATTTAAAACATGAAGTACTATAATTGATGATCCCACTTACCTAAGGAATTTTCCTGATTTGTAATTTAGTAAAATGATAATGTCATCCAAATGTCATAATTTTCCTAACAAGGATTCTATTTTATTCTTATTTAATACAAAATCCATAAAAATGCTATTTTCTAAAGGAAGTATAGAAATTACTCTACTAAAAATTTACAGAAAATTTCAGGCCAATTATAATGATGAAATATTACTAATTGCAGAAGTTCATAATCATTCATAGTGTAATGGCCTACAAAATTTTATTTATATTAAATTACCAAAATGCCATTATAGAGTTTTAAATATTATTGATTCATCCAAAAATGTTGGAAAAATTATACTAGGTTACTCATACTTAGATATATCATTATGGATTTTTCCCAAAATTTTCTACTGGATATTTTTATCAATTTTCAAATTAAGTATAATAAGGGCAAAATGGTTATTTCTACATAACTCCTATTAAATTTCATCAAACAATGACATAAAACTTTTCAGGAGTTAAACATGCCATTATTTTGACCTTGACAAAAATTGAAGATTTTATCTCAATGATAAGCCTATTTTCACATTTATTTTTCAAAAGTCCAATTATTTCAAAAATTCCAAATAATGGGATTTTTGCTTCCAAAACCCCCATAATTGCAAGGAGGGGTATAATTCACCATAGTGAGCCTCTGAAATACATATCATGATTTTTAGATGTTCCAAATAGGCTGAATACACAATATATCAAAATTGGCTATTTGCACCCCAAGCCTATGTATAGCCAACACATGCAAGTGGGTTCATCCAATATTAAATAGTCCAAATTTGCTAAATTTTTTACCATGCACATGTATAGTCCCCAAGGACATGCCACCAAAATTTGGGGAAGTTTAGATTCATATTACTCCAATTAATTCATTTATTTATTTTTGTGTATTATGGAAAATACTATAGAAAACCTATTCCCCAAAATTCTCAATTTTTGTCAAGGGCTAGATATACCCTAGTTAAGCACATGCCCAAAATCTTGGGTCATTTGGACATCTGGTTTGGCATGGGCATGAATTTGAATTTCTACCCTAGCCTAGGACTAGTCCTTGTAAAACAGCCCTACAGGGAGTTCTACTGTTCAAAATTTGAACTTTAGGGTGGAAAATGAAAGTTAAGGAATAGATCTACAAATGTTATGTTGGTGACCAGTTCTGAAAGTGCTTCTAAGGGGTCTATATTTAACTTGCAAAGTTCTGTATAAAATGTGACAAAAATTAAATGACATTTATATAACACTATAGTTTAATTTGATTAAAATGGATGGCATCCCATCATCTTCTCCAACCAGCCAATGCACCAGATTCATCCCGCCTGTATCAGCTCATCTTGGTATTTCTCGGCCATCAGACCACCTCCCCAGCCGGCCACCACCACCACCACCTCCGTTGAGATAGGGGCTAACGTTTGGCGGTGACTTGGCCGCTGGAGGCGGCGGTTTCCGGCAAACCATGGATTTTATCCAAAACCTCACCTGGATCCAAGCTCAATTGAGCTTGAAATCTCTCCTAAATGATCTAGGAAGCTAGCACAAGGGGAGAGGAGGAGAAACGGACCTTAATCGGAGACCGACGACGGCGACGGCGGTGATTGGCCATGGAATTTCTCCTCTCCAGCGAGCTTGCTCGCGAACTCATTTCTCCACCAAAAGCTTCGATCCAGATATCGAATTCCACTCCTCTCGGCCTTCTAAAGCTGATGGTGATGTCAAATTTAGGGTGGGGTGGTTGTATAGGGAGATGCAATCAATGAGAATTTCGGCCACCACCTTGGATGCTTTTCCTTGGCTCCAAGTGGTACCCCCTTTGCTAGAATTTTGTTGGGGAACTTATCCTAAGTTCAGAACTGAGCTTTGGGAGGGAGGAAGAGGGCCAAGTGGCCTCTATCCCCTCTTTCCCTTTCTTCTCTCTCCTCTCTGTCCCCAAATTTCCAAAACTACCCCCTTGCGTGCAATCTCTCTCCAATTTCAGGGGGGTAGGGGCTGTCATTAACCATTAAGGCTGGTCATGGGCCTTGGTTCATGGGCTTAGCCCATTGGAAATGAGCTTGACTCTCATTTTCTCTCTTTAGGCCTTATATTGACCAAGTTGACTTTTAGGGTTGACTTGGTCAACTTGATGAGTGGGCTGGCCCCACCTGATGTTCATGAACCCCATGTCATCACCTAACATGGGTTGGTCCATGACTCAAGGCCTTAGCCCATTAGGAATGAACTTGGTCTTCAAATCTACTTAAATAGGCCTAAGGTTGACCAAGTTGACCTTTAGGGTTGACTTTGTCAACTTGATGAGTGGGATGACCCCACTTGATGATCTTTAGCCATATGGCATCACTGAACATGGGTTGGGCCATGGTGATGCCCCACTTGGCCTAATTAGGCCTATATGTGTGGATTTGGCCAAATTAGGGTTATGGTTACTTGGGTCAACTTGGGTCAATGGTTGACCAATTGATGTGGCTTTTGGTTCACTTAGATTGCTTTTAGGGCTAGGGGCATAGTGGTGGGGCCAATGTGTACCTATGATTCCATTTTGGGCTTGTTTGACGTGATTTTACTCGTAGTGGGCCCTATGTAAATCCACCCTAACTCCATGGGTCAAACATAGCCTAACCTCACTCATCCATCACATGTCCTACCCTAATCTAAGTTTAGTGGTCTAGTAGGAAATGAGATGTTACAAATCCCAATAAACAAAAGAAATAATTTTGTCCCCGAAATTCAAGTTTGGGTCTATGGGATTTCCGTGCACAAGAATTTCAAGAAACTTTCAATATAAATTTAAATATACTTATAGCGAAAAGCTCTGGGTTCCTCATCCTGAACTAAAGATAGCGACATCTGACACTCCTTATCAAGTAGAGCTCCATAAGGACTCATTCCAATACTTGTCTTGTGGTTGTTCTTTATAAGAAAACTCTATCAGAGGTAACAGTTCCCTCTAAGTGTATTTTCATTATACTTCGTGGTATTCATAATCAAGATTATGTGGCATATTTCTAATTCTTCTGACACATTATCATTAAATAAACCTTGATCATATGTTGGTTCGGAGTCTCTTGCGAGCAATGATCACCAAGTACGCGAAAATCAACAATCTCATAAGTAGAGATCTTTTCTATTCATGTCCACCTAGATTATTACTTATCACCCAACGTGAACTTACAATCACCCCAAAATATCATGCACATTAGACCAACACTATTATGTGTAGTAGTTAACTAACTTCCGAGATCATGATGTGATAAAAATATCATCATTTTGTTTCTCCCAAATTCAAGAGTTATTACATCTCTACATAAACAGTAATTCATAATTCATTGAGTGTTCATATTTCAAGCATACATCAAACAATCATTATTGATATTGATGTTGATATAGTATACATCAAACCCTATTATGTATAGTAGTTAACTAACTTCCGAGATCATGATGTGATGAAAAGATCATCATTTTATTTCTCCCAAATTCAAGAGTTATTACATCTCTACATAAACAGCAATTCATAATTCATAGAGTGTTCATATTTCAAGCATACATCAAACAATCATTATTGATATTGATGTTGATACAGATTACTCCCAATTGCTTTTCACATGTAGTCTAATTCATAAATTTATAAGCATATCTTTTCAAATATGGTGAGGTCTGACACAAATTAATTTCATCATAAAGAGAATCTTATTAAACACTCATTACTCCTCGTGTAATTTTACTGTATACACCTTTGCAAATCAAAATCTATATCTCATTGTCATGAATCCTCCTAACAACGACTATAATGTTATTAATGTATGTATCACAGTTCATGATGCCATCATAATCATGATTCATATATATGTGTACAACTTTAATTAATCATCCACCCATTTTTAAATTTGTTGAATCGTTACATTTACAATATTATGTCAAAGCAAATTAATCTTATGTGTCATAGCGTTAACTTAATTCAATTCTTATGTTTCCAATACAATGAATTTTTTTTACTGATCCATTCCAAAGTAATAGTTCACAGTTATGATCAAGTGACTTGACTATATCAGGTAAGCGTAGATAGTAATTACACTTCATTATATGTTTTATTCTCCAAATCCCATCCCCTTTTGGGATCAAACATGATTGTATTAAATCATACCGACCATAGTAAAATTAATTATTACATTCTAAATGCAAGAAATTGTCTTATCAAGATTTTCGATTATACCTTAAACTATCTCCCAAAGTATAAGGGTAAATAACCATTCAAGTTTGAAAGGGGTTGATTCTTTGATAGAATACACCATTTGTAAATCATATTCAAATCCCTTAAAGTGCCAAAATTATGACTTGCAGTAATCTGATTCCAAACCACAAATTCCATGACACGATATAATTGTCCTAGACAACTAGACTTGGCAACCCCGTGTCTTGACTAAAATAAGATATCCTTTGACCCATTATGTTTAATAGTTTGTCCCGATAGTAGTATAGATCATCATTTTGAGATTGAGGAGAAGAATCTAAAGTATCATGTATCTCGCAAGGGATTATTTATATTTGTTCATGTCTTAATACCATGAGCACCTATAGCCATGTTCTGTCCTTATCAAATCTTTATCTGGCATAAACTTATACATAATTCATATTCCACGTCATTCTTTCTTGCGATCTATATGAGTTTGTAAATAAATCCTTTAACAATTAGTATAATACTATTCGTATATTACCATAATTAGGTTAGGGTTTTAGAGCACTTAGGAATATGCTTGGTTAAGGCAATCGACAAAGCACATCCTTAATTGTATTTAAATTCTTCTACAACCAATATTGATTCTAATTCAGGTCTTTTGAATGCAAATTGCTCAGATTTCACATGTATATGTAAATGATCTACACCGTGTCTATATTAAGGAAATCACGAGTGCTCCTTAGATTATGTACTATGTAGTTACTTACTTCATTAAACTAAAAAATTGAGAACTTTCCTAAAGACTTATACGATCTCCCTTGATTTAAGAGTCGCATATACATATCACTAGGCGACCATTTATGTAAATCTCAAGGAATTAATTTACTACTCTCCTTGTTTACTTATCCGCATAGACTTGGAGTGATAAGGAGAATGAATAATCATTCTTGAAATGCTCTACTTTCATATTTCGCTCGTGAATTTGTAGCGTTCACAACTTGGCCTTAATAATCCATGCCACTTAAGATGAAACAATTCTTCGAGGGTCCTAATCTTCTAGGGAGGATTGATCATCATACTGACCGTGTATATACAACGTCTCATCTTTACTTGAGCAATCCTTGAATAAATGAAAACTACAAGGTTACTATGTTTGCGGCTCAACTTTTTCTAAACAAGATCTATGGAAATCCAAGTCTTTATCAAATTAGCCCAATAAACAAAAGGATAAACCCACATACCTTTTGGGCTAAATTCCCTTAATATCTAGTGCATTCTTCTTATATGTGCACTCAATCCTTAGGTTTAACAATCTTAGACTTGGATTTCCACCTTAATCGATATGTTACATACCTTAGGCCTTCAAGATTACTATACGACAAATTTTTCAAGGTCAACATGTGATCCAACCAAAATAATGGTTCTCTTCGGAAACTTGAATTCTTATTCGACCTTGTATTTTCCACTATGGTTGTCTCAACGTAATCAAGTCATCGGTATGGGGTTAAGTTTACGAGTATCCTATTATTTCACTGATATATTATAGGCACCAGTTCTTCTTGAGGTGGTCCTATTAGTTTGGGTAAGAATTGATAATATTACTTGATAGGTGGAGTTGAGACATCGAATTTTAAGACTTAAGTAGTGACTCTTGCGTTAAATTCTTTCCTTAGTCAAATTGGGTATGCCCGAACCTTATATAATCTATATCTTAGGTCGATTTTAGACTAAGGTACGACTCAAAATCCTCTTGGTAAGTCAAACTAAGTGGTGTTCTAATTGAATTGGCCTAACTTATTGCTTAAATGGACTGTTTTATGTGACTTTTTACACATGGGCACACCATTGCTTCCACTGCATAGTTTCTCCGCAAACTAATGCTCAAGCGGGGTGACCCAGTGTTGTGGACTTCTTTCTCATATGATCGTTTATTCAAGTGATACCAGTTTGTAAGACCCCCTCCCCATTTTTGGAGCACACCCGGATCTTATGCCCAGAACTGCCGACTTACGGTGACACTAACACACGGGTTTGTCGACACTGCAAGACGCCGATTCTGCCGGCTAACACGATCATAAACCCAGAGTCAATATGAGCAACAGAAGCAAATAAATAGTCCACAGTCACAGCATATAAATATATAGAAATGGAATATGCATTAGTCCAGAATAGAGTACATAAATGAAAAGGGATTATGCCCTGTATATCATATATATAAAAAATCTCTCTCTCATCTAACAGCGGAAGATACTATCATCTCTAACTCATCCCACCTGTGGTATCCCTGCAGTAGTAGTAGTAGTACGTGGTAGTCAAACTGGCTCCCCAGGTCCCATCACCTCGTCCTGCTGGTCGTGCTGGTATTCCATCTTCTCGAGCCCCTAAAAATAGTTTGTCACCGACCGTTAGTCAAAAGATTAAGTCGTTTCCTCCTCTCCTCACCCCCGCGACTCCTAAGCAACGTGCGGGAGGACGAAGCGGGGGACAATAAGGGGGGAAAGTATAAGCAGATGACAGTGGCCCTATACTAACAAGTTTATGAGGAATAATAATTCTACTCTAGCAGTTCTATGTAAGAAGTACAAGTACAGTAAGTAAAATATAGAATAGCAGTAAGTAAAGTAAGGAACAGTAGCAAGTAAAGTAAAAGTAGTACTATGCAATATGGGGAAGTGAGTATAAAATTCTACTTCTAATCTACCACCACAGAAGTACCCTAACTTATATGAGTGCCCATACAAACATATAAGTTAGAGTTTCAAAATTTTAACTTATCATATAAAAGAGCCCATACTAATTTATATGATAAGGATCCATGATGCGTATGCCTAATATGAATGAATGTATGCAGGTTATTATGCAACATGCAAGTGCAACTCACACACAACGACTCTGTGATCACAGACCTTTAGTTCCCGCTTTTCGGAGCTAGCATCACTCTCTGGTACCGCCGTTGTGGCTACGGCAGCAGGGGAGAGGGCGTCTCCACTCCTAGGCAGGTATGCACACTACCAAACCTAAACCTCTCATACGCCTCTATACATGTCCTAGGTGCACTCTATAGTCTTGCGTACTAATTTCTGACTACCTGTCAGTCTTGTTGGGTCAGGTGTGTTTTTTCAGGGATTATCCTCCAGACCGCAGTATAAAATAACCTACTGGACCCTCAAACCCACACACCCGCCTGAGTCACCGTACTACCATCGGTGCGCTGATTGGCCCAGCACCGCATGACCCACCACTAGTATGTTTATGCACATGCAAGGTATTTATACTCAAGCATCCAGCTCATAGGACCAACCTGTCCTGAATCCCTCCAACCCTATTTGGGTGAGCATATACTACAAATCCCTCTAACCCTACACGGGTGAGAATATACTGCAAGTCCCTCCAACACTACACAGGTTAGAATATACTGCAAGTCCCTCAAACCCTATACGGGTGAGAATATTACCATAGATCCCTCCAACCCTATACAGGTGAGAATGATGACATGATGCCTAACCTATTGGGCTACTGTTGTCTACGGGTTATTATACTTAGTGTGTTAAGATTTATTCCAGGACTTCCTAGGGCATACCCGGTGAAGGGTTCTCGGGGGCACTAGGAACTACGATGGGCTGAAGCCGAAAGCTCCCTTTCTCAAGGATATTTACTTTAGTTGATGTCTACCCATAATTCCACTTGCTCTCAGTGTTTCTCTTGAGCGATTCTAATGTCTTAAGATGTTATTGGAGGAGTGACGGTCTTCCGCCGGCCTCCACCTAGTTGTTATCCAAAGGCTTGCACTTTTACTCTCGTCACTAGGACATAACTGTCAACCAAGGTTAAATTCCAAATACAACCTTAACCTGACCGTTGATCTTGAAAATGATGATAGATACAACTCTAGAGGGGGGGTGAATAGAGTATTCAAAAATTACAACACCCTACTCAACTCTCTTAGAGTTAATTTGCGGAATGAGTTTATAGATATCTATAACCCTAGAGCCTAACACAAAGTGAAGTGCACTAGAGAAGGGCAACTGTAATTACAGTTGAGCTTTGATCCTATCACAGCAACTAGCAATCCTAGTTATTTCTACTCACAGCCACAGTGCAATAAATTAAATAAGCAACACAAACGACACAAGAAATTTTATAGTGGTTCCCTCTAAATAGGTATGTCCACTCTTCTACCACCCTGGTAGGAATCCACTACAGGTTTTTGTTCAGGTGCCCTGCCACCAACTGATCTACTTCAGGTAGATTAAATAGACCCTTTGAGCTTTTGATCAGGAGCTCAAAATCCAACACAGGTTTTTGATCAGGTGCCCTGTCACCAAGGTTCACTTTTGAAGGGAGTAATAACCCTTTGTACAGGAGGTTGATAGAGTTAAAGTTTCTTCTCTATTGTCAAAACAGATTAGAGAAGCTAGTGGATTGCACAGAGCTAGAAAGCTCTAAAGAATCAAGGCTCCCCCTAGCTTAGAGAATATCCAGGAAGAAGTCTTGCTTCAGGGTGCAGGAACTCTTCTGAACTGAGACAGAGAACTGTCTTGAAGTTCTGAAGGAGAAGCTTGAAGAAGACTCTTGATTTGGAAAAGGTGTTCTTCTTCAATCAGCTTCCTTTCTTCTTCTTCTTCTTCTAAAAGCCTCTGAGTGAATGTCTTCCTGTGAGCAGGATGAACTCAGGATGAAGAAGAATGCTGAAGAGATTTGATCTTCTCAATTGAATGCGAATTTCTGAGAGCTGTAGATCTCTATGCTGAGAGTAAAACATCTTGTATATTGAGTAGTGTATGTCTGTGTATATGTATTTCTGTATCTCTTTTTTTTCTTTCAAAAGAAGCTCTTTATATATGAGCCTTTGCAACAGCTCTAATTTGAGTTTGAACTTTGTCTTCTTCTGGAATCTGCAATCTGGGCTGCAAAAAGCATAAAGCAAAAATATATCCTGCAGGCAGACATGTTATAAAGGGATAAAGCTTTCTAAGAAGCTGTATATCCAATCAGATAAAAGAGTGCTAGAAAAAGTCACATCAGAAAGAGCTCTTTACGGCCAGAGAAGACTTTCTGAGTCTAACGGCTATAAAGGACAGCATGGTAGATAAAGCAGAAAATATATTTCAACTAATAAGACAAACCACTTTGTCAGATAAAGATTGACTCATGCATAAAGAATGGAGCAAAGAATGCCTAGAAATAATAGCATAACATCAATTAAATATACTTTAATAAAATATGCCAAGCAGATAAGAAATAAATAATATAACTTTACTAAAGGCAGACAAAAAGATGTCGAACGACCCTCGGAGATCGTCGACCAAAGCACGGAGATCATCGACTTATCAGACAGATAGTCGAACGACACAGATAGTCGACCTATCAAAGAAGATATTCGAACTACCACAGCAGATAGTCGACCTATCAGAACAGATAGTCAATCTATCAGATAGTCGACCTATCAAGATAGATAGTCGAGCTATCAAGCAAAACAGATAGTCGACCTATCAATCAGATAGTCGAACTATCAAAGACAAACAGATAGTCGACCTATCAAACAGATAGTCGAACTATCAAAGAACACAGATAGTCGACCTATCAAACAGATAGTCGAGCTATCAGATAGTTGAACTATCCAAGCAGATAGTTGAACTATCAAGAAGAGCAGATAGTCGACCTATCAAACAGATAGTCGAGCTATCAAACACAACAGATAGTCGACCTATCAAACAGATAGTCGAGCTATCAGATAGTTGAACCATCCAAGCAGATAGTTGAACTATCAAGAGATCTGTCTGGTCAAAAGAAGTCGAGCGGGGTTCGACGATCGACGAGGCAGATTCCACAGAACGTCGAGCTAACAAGAGTTGAACTAACTCAGAGATAGACGATCTGCTGACAGACGATAGTCGACCAACTGATAGACGATCATCGAACAGTCGATAGACGATGGTCGAGCGGCGTTCGACTATAGTCAAACCAAAAACGACTTAACCAAATCTTCCATCTGGATAAGCAATTCTACAACTAAGGGAATCTAACCTATTAGCTAACCTTTGACCATAGATAAATCTTGGGTCAAGAAAACTAAAGGAGTAGACTAAACTCAAATCTAAACTAGGGTACCAACAATCTCCCCCTATTTGAGTTAAGTCTCTCAAAACAAAATAAAACAAACAAACTACAGGAAATAAATATAACTCAGGAGAGAAACATCTAAGCATCAAATGCATCAATCAAACAGTTAACATAAACAGATTTGACAATAAAGCTTAAGCAGCATCAGAATCTGGTTTAGAGATAGAAGAGTCAGGAATAAAATAGATTTTTCTGAGAGGATCTAGAACTTCCTTCTTTGATGTCTTCAGATCTTGCTCTCCAATAACTTTGGTTTCTCCTGCTCTTGTAACAACTGCTTCTGGATATTTTTCCATATATTTGGTAGCATCAAAAACTTCGGGTCTTACCTGGAATCTATCAAGTTCTTTCTTTCTGAATTTGGACATAGTAGTTAAGCCTTTAACATCATTTCCTTCAGCTCTAGCTTTTCTAATCTGAGCTGATCCAACCAATTCAAGGAATCTGGCCATCCTGAAATCAGGATTAAGCTCTAAGCTTTCATACTCATTTTCATCAGCTGGATTTAGAGGATTTACAGTTCTGAATTTAGTAGAAGGTTCTAACAAGCTTGCAGCTGGCTCTTTCTTTTCTTGAATAACTAAAGATGTTGGAGGAGCAAATTCAGCATATCGTTTACTTGATTTCTCAGAGTATATAACTCTTTTACCTTTTGCATCTATTTTCCTTTTCTGATCAGATTCTCTGGAAGATATAATCTTGCATTCTTTATCTGGTGAAGTCCTTTTCTTGGGTGAAGGAGGAGGAGAAAAGGTTGGCTTTAGGTAAATTACCTCTTTCACTTGTTCTTGTAACTCAGCTTCCTGTCTCTGATGTCCAGATTGAGACTTGCCATGGTAGCTTTGATTTCCTTTCTTCTGATAAGATTGGGAAGAAGTGAATCTAGAAGGAGGAGCAGAGGGACTGGCAACATTTCCAGATGCTCCTACACTGTGAGGAGGAGGAGGAGGTCCTTTAGAATTCCATTTAGGAGCTGGACAGTCATATCTTTTAGATTTCTTTCTTTGTTTTTGCTAATTTTCGGAGAATCCCATCCAGTGCTGATATTCTTTTGACTTGGGATCTATTCCTTTCAAAATATAGTATGGTACATCATGATCAGGGTTGGGTAAATGAGGAGCAGCAGCTTTTCTTTTTTCTTTTGGCAGATTTCTTCTTCTTGGTTCCTTCTGAATCATCAGAGTCATCTTCATCATCAGATGATTGAGGATGATCATAGGAATCAACAGCTTCTCGCATAGCTTTTTCTCTATCCTTTAAAGCAGCTTTTTATAACTCTTCTTCCAAGGCATCCTGTGCTAGAAGAGTGTCTAGATCCAGTCCTGGGGTGTCATCCCAGATTGTAGATTTTTCTTCTTGAATATCTGAAACATTCTCTTGTTCAACTGTAACTGTCATGGAGACCAGTTCTTCTTGCACAACTATCTGAGCTGGTTTAGCAGACTCAGGATCTTGAACAGCAGGTTCTGGATCAGCTAGAACTTCTGGAGCAGGTTGTTGAACAAGTTCTTGGACAGCTAAAACTTCTTCCACTATATTTGTAGTATCATGAACACAGATTTGTTAAATGAGATTGAAACATCCCTTCAAGGTATTCATAGAGTAGTGTGTCAGTTAACATGTCAAGAAAATGAGTAAATGAATTACCTTCAGGATTTTCCTCAGAATTTCCTAACTCCCATAATTCATCTAGAAAGGAGGTAATGACTCCTTCTAGGAAAAGGGAAACTAAGAGAGTGGAGGATTCTTCTAAGCAGACTTTGACAACAAATTCTGTTTCCATTATAGCATCAGAAATCTCTTTTTCAAAAAGTTGAGGTACTGATTCTTCTTGAGCTACTATCTCTTTTTTTTGTAAGAGCTGTTTCTCTTTGAGTATCTGCTGGAGGATCTGCTGGAAGAGAGGCCAGGGGCAGTTCAGAGGCATCTTCATAGAACATCTCCCCCTGCCTGATTTCAGTGGAAACTAAAACCAGGCCCCTAGATGAAGAGGGCTCAGCATATTTTGAGAGGGCTTGGATGGAGGCAGTCAGGGAAGAGATGGAGGATACAAGGGGAGCAATTGCTTCTTCAATCATGGTTTTGATTGAAGGAGTAATTAACTCCAGGATATTGGTATGAGTGCTGGAGATATTTCAAAAGATGTGGATGGGGAAACAACAGAAGATGGAAGATCATCAGGAAAGGCAGTTTCCTGATGAGATGTGTTGTGAACTGGTGATTGAGGAGTGGATGAGGGAAAGTCAGTGTGATCTGGAGGAGTAAGTGGTGACTAAGGAGGGGTTGGAATTCTCTCAGATCCTAACAAATCAAAACTGGGAATAGAAGTCCCAGCTAGATGTGCAGGAATGGGAGATGCTGGAGATGAAGTATGGAGAATTGTGGAGGACTCAAGAAGAAGAGAGGCAGAAGATGGTACTTCAATTGAAGTAGATGAAACTTCAAATTGAGTAGATGGTAAGGCAGATGTCGATTATACTTCAGTAGAGGTAGATGGGAATGCCGCAGAAGTGGATGGAATGGAAAGAATGGATGAGCCTGCTTCATATAGAAGGGGAGAGACTGAAACAGTCCTTGTGTTCTCTGACACAACTGGAGCTACCCCTGCAGGAGAAGGCTTCTGAAAACTTCTTTTCCACTTAATAAACAGTGTTGGGTCCATCTTCTTGCTGGCATTGATAGTTGTTGAAACTGTAACCAACAGCTGGGGGAATTTCTCTTTTAGAAATATTCCAAGTACCCTACCCAGGGTGACTTCCTTCTTGCCATTCTTCTTTCTTATCAAATCAAACATAATCCCTGCCCAATTGATCTGTTTCTTATTTACTATGGCACACATCAAGGCAAACTGCTGCCTGGTGATGTTGTCATGAGCAGAGTGCTTGCCCAGAAGCACTTTTCCAACGAGTTCAGCAAAGAACTTTATCTTTAACGAAAAATTAACTTTTAACAACTTAGAAGGAATGCCTTCGGCATGTCCTAACTCGATTAACATCCTTCCAAACTCTTGGGTATCTTGTTCATAATCTTCTTCACCGTTCAATAATCCAAAAACATCAGTCAATGCGGCAGGAGTCAAACTTACCTCTTCGCCGCCAATCGTTCTAGTCATCGATTCGTCATTGGAAGACGAAGTGAAAACCCACTCTTTAATTTCTGGGATGTTGATCTTGATCCTTATGGTCATAAGCCTTTCCAAACCTTATTCTTTGCAGAGCTGGAGGATTTCCACTATCTGAGAATCACAGGCGCCGAAGGAGTCGAAGTCTACGCTGAATTCGGCGTCGAACTTCATCACAGACAGAAGGGCTAGAGCAATCGCCATCGATTTGTCGGAGAAGACGAGAGAGACGAGGAGGAGAAAGCGTGAGGCAGAGCTCAAACAGAAAGACGGAATACAAAAAGACGAGTTCCGTCGACTATAACAAGCACGATCTCTTAACCTAGATCGACCATCGGTTTAAATAAAAACCACAATCATTGGTCTATTTTAAAAGATACAGGAGACGATGGTCGAACGGTCGTTCGACGATCGGTTCCTGAAGCAGAGTAGTCGATCCATCGTTCGACTATTTCTGTCTTCCAAACAAAACGAGCTGTCGTCACCCATAGGCCGACGATCGGCTCAACCTGATCGACTATCGTCGAACGCCGTTCGACGATCTTCAAATAGATATCAACAAAGGCATACGTCACACTTAGTCTTTTCCATTAATCATGCCTAGTTGAACCAAAAAGAACAGATGCTTCTGTTCATCTAAGGGCTTGGTGAAAATATCACCTCTCTGAAGGTCAGTGGATATGAACTCAAGGATGATCTTGTTCTTTTCCACACAATATCTCAGGAAATGGTGTCTAATCTCAATGTGCTTTGTTCTAGAGTGGTGCACAGGATTTTGTGCAATGGAGATAGCACTGGTACTGTCACACATGATTTTTGTGTTCTTGTGTGTGTACCCATAATCCAAAAGCTGGTTTTGAATCCACAGGATCTGTGAATAACAACTAGCAGCTACTATATATTCAGCCTCTGCAGTTGAAGTTGAGACAGAAGCCTGCTTCTTACAGAACCAAGAGACCAATCTCTCTCCCAAGAACTGACAAGTTCCTGAGGTACTTTTCCTATCAACTATACAACCAGCATAGTCAGAATCAGAGTATCCAATTAACTCAAATTCTGATTCTGCTGGGTACCATAGTCCTAGATTTGGACATCCCTTCAGGTATCTCAAGATTCTCTTGAGAAGAATCAAATGAGACTCCATGGGGTTGACCTAGAATCTAGCACATAGGCATGTAGCAAACATTATATTTGGTCTACTTGCAGTTAAATACAATAGGGAACCAACAATGGCCCTATAATTCTTCTGATCAACTGGCTTGCCCTGATCATCAGAATCTATAACTACATTTATAGCCATAGGTGTATGCATTGCTGAAGCATCAGCCATCCCAAACTTCTTTACTAATTCCTTGGCATATTTGGATTGGGAGATGAAGATGCCATCAGCATCTTGCTTTACTTGGAGACCAAGAAAGTAAGACAGCTCACCCATACTACTCATCTCAAACTTAGAATGCATCAAGTCATAGAACTTTTTGCACAGTTTGGGATCAGTGGAACCAAAAATAATGTCATCTACATACACTTGAACTAACAGGATGGTGTCCTTGTGGTGCTTAACAAAAAGGGTTCTATCAACTACTCCCCTAACAAAGTTTTGCTCTAACAGGAAACTAGCTAGAGTCTCATACCAGGCTTTGGGTGCTTGTTTAAGTCCATAAAGAGCTTTTTGCAACTTGAAAACATGTGAGGGCTGAGTTGAAGAGACAAACCCAGGAGGTTGTTCAACAAATACCTCTTCCTTTAGCTCACCATTTAGGAATGCACTTTTGACATCCATCTGAAAAACCTTAAACTTCATATAGGCTGCATAGGCTAGAAAGATCCTTATTGCCTCTAGCCTTGCAACAGGAGCAAAGGTTTGGACATAATCTATACCTTCCTCCTGTCTGTAGCCCTGAGCTACAAGCCTAGCTTTGTTCCTTACAATAATTCCATTTGCATCCAACTTGTTTCTAAACACCCACTTGGTGCCTATGATCAGTTGGCCTTTTTGTCTTGGAACCAAAGTCCATACCTTACATCTTTCAAACTGATTGAGTTCCTCTTGCATAGCAATGATCCAGTGGGGATCTAGCTCAGCATCTTTTATGGTGAGGGGTTCAACCTGTGAAAGGAAACAAGCATGCATCACATCCTGTCTTAGTTGATGTCTTGTTTGTACACCAACTGATATGTCTCCAATCACTTGAGATGTAGGATGATCTCTAAGTGTGACAACATCAGCAGGTGGGATGTGATCTTCAGCAACAGTTGGGATTAATTCCTCAGGAGGAATTGGATCAACTATTGGTGGTACAACAACAGCTTCTGCAAAGTCTTCATCACTGTCTGAATCAGTGATGTGAAAAGTTGATAGATGAAGAATCTCTTGAGTGACATCTTTATTAGATTCTGGTACCTGCAATGAACTTGAGGAAGGAGAAGTTTCCTTCTCCTTATAAAACATCTGAGATTCATCAAAGGACACATGCACAGATTCCTCAATTTTAGAAGTTGATTTATTAAATACCCTATAAGCTTTGCTTACTTGGGAATATCCAAGAAAGATTCCCATTGAAGCTTTTGCTTCAAACTTTCTAAGGTATTCTTTGTTATTGTTATGAATGTATACTACATAACCAAACACTCTAAAATAATTAATTTTAGGTTTCTTTCCTTTAAGAAACTCATAAGGAGTTTTACACTTAAGCTTGTGTATAAGACTTCTGTTCAGAACATAATTAGTTGTGCTAACAGCTTCTGCCCAATAGGAGAGAGGCATATTAGCATCTGCCAACAGTGTTCCAGTAGCTTCAATCAGGGTTCTATTCTTCCTTTCCACTACCCCATTTTGTTGGGGAGTTCTAAGAGCAGAGAAGCTATGTTTGATACCTTCTTTCTCACAGAATTCTTGCATGAGAAGAGAATCAAACTCAGTACCATGATCACTTCTGGTCAAGGCAACATGAGTAGAATACTCAGTCTGCACACAAAGTAGAAAATCTGTAAGAACTTTGAAGTTATCAGCCTTAGTACTCAAGAAGAACACCCAAGTGAACCTAGAGAAGTCGTCTACAATTACTAAAGTGTAATACTTCCCTCCTAGACTATGTACATTTATTGGGCCAAAAAAGTCCAAATGTAATAAATACAGGATTCTAGGTGAATCACTTTTATTTACAGATTTAAAGGAGTTTTTGGTTTGCTTGCCTAGTTGACAAGCCTTGCATAGGCTCTCCTTCTTGTAGGGGCAAGAAGGTAAACCTCTAACAAGGTTGTATTTAGATAACCTAGATATGTTCTTGAGGTTAACATGGCTAAGCCTCCTATACCATAAGGTGTTGTTATTATTTGTTACTTCATTAAATAAGAAGATTTCAGAATGGGTTGAATTAAAATCTACTAAATAAATATTATCTTGTCTAATACCTACTAACACAACATTACTATTAAAAGTAATATTACAGAGAGTGTTAGTGAAAGATACCTGATATCCTGCATCACATAACTGACTTACTGAGATAAGATTATGCTTCAGTCCAGTTACATATGCAACCCTCTTGAAAGTTACTGCTCCAATGGTAATCCTACCATATCCTTCAGTTTGACCACAGCTAGAATCCCCAAAGATCACCTTTGGTCCAAGCTTGGCCTTGAACTTTGACAGATTTTCTTTGTTCCCTGTCATATGTTTGGAGCAACCACTATCCAAATACCACTTGTCCTGAGTGATAGGATAGGTCTTCACCTGCAGTGAGTTAAGTTAAACATTGTGGACCCAGGTAACCTTGGGTCCATTATTCTTCACATAATGAAAACTAGAAATAAAAGAATAAGCAGGTTGGGGTTTATATCCTAAAGGGTAAGATCTCCTAGGTGGGATGCTCCATGCAGTTAATGGGTCCACAAACCTAGGGTTTCTATTCATATTAAGGTTTTTAAGGTTCTGGTGGTAATTTTGAAATTCATATTGAGATCGTCGATCTACGTTCGACGATCGATGCTCAGATCGTCGAGCTTCGTTCGACCATTGACCCTCCGATCGTCGAGCAGCGTTCGACGCTTTTTGTATTTCTTTAAACTTTTGTTTTCTCTTTTCTCTCTTAGCTTTATTTAAGGCTTGATTAACTTGTCTTACTTGCTCAGTGTTCTTTATCCCATCAGCTGAAATAAAGTTCACTAGAGTTGAAAGATGATTTTTAAGAATAATTGGGGGTTCACATGATGAAGCTCCTAAGCCTAGCTTATTATTGCCTAACCTAGTGTTTGTCATGCTGGTGATTTCTAGCAGCTTAAGGCTTCTACCATTTAAGGATTCTTCTAATCTCTTGGACTTTGCTAGTTCATTTTTAAGAAACTTTATTTCTTCACTAGACTTAGTGAGTTCTGCTTCTAACCTAGCATTTTCAATGGAAATAGATTCTGATTCAGCTAACTTATTTCTAAGTTCCTTAATTTCCTTTTCTGAACTAATTAGATCTAAGCAAAGGGATTTAAATTCAGATTTAAACTTAGAAGAAGAAAAGTCATATGAAGATAATACTTGATCTTCTGTAGGCATTTCTTCATCATCATCAGAACTCTCTGCAGCTGAGTGATTGCTGCAGGCATCAATTGCCATAAGGAAGATTTCCTTTGCCTTCTTCTTTTCCTCATCCTCACTGGAGCTTGAGGAGGAAGATTCCTCATCTGAATCACTCCAGGTCTCAGCAACAAATCTCTTCTCCTTTTTCTTGTTTTTGTAGGAAGAGGACTTGGAGTGTTTCCTGTGATGTTCTTTTTCCTTTCTCTTTTCTTTGCTCTTTTCCTCTGAACACTCTGGTAGAATGTGTCCAGGTTTCCTGCAATCATAACAAATAATTTCTTTAGCAGGAGATCTATCATACCTTGGTTTATCTTCATATCTTGAAGATTTCTTTCTGAAGTCTTTTCTTCCCATCTTGAGAAACCTTTTGGCAAAGAGTGCCATCAGTTCCTCATTGGATTGGCTTCCTTCTGAAGCATCAGCAGCATTGAGAGCGAGAGTTTGCTCTTTCCTTGTTGGAGTTGGAGTCTTGGCTTCAGCCTCAGCTTCCCTGGTCTTCAGCACTTGCTCAAAAGACTTGAGCTTGCCAAGGAGAGCTTCAGTTGAGATTTCATTTGTACTTCTGGCCTCCTTGATAGGCCAGATCCTAAGATCCCATGTGCTGGGGAAGCACATCAGTATCTTATCATTGACCTCTGTCAATGTAATCTCCTTATCAAGAGTTCTCAGCTCATTGATGATTGAGCTGAGCCTAGTGTACATGGCTTCAACTGATTCAGCTTCAGTTTTCTTGAAGTTTTCATACTGGGATATAAGGTTGGACCTTCTGTCCTTCCTTTCATCAGCTGAACCAACTACAATCTGTTTCAGTGAATCCCACATGGCTTTTGCAGAGGTGCAGTCAGCCACTTTCTGGAAGATTTCATCAGACATAGTCTGAGCCAGAATGTTCATAGCTTCGGCATCAGCTATCTTTGCCTTCTTGTAGGCATCATTGTAATCTGGAGGAGGCACTGCACTTAGATTTGTAGATGTTGTAGTAGTGGCTGCAGTAGGAGGTGTTGGAGGTCCTATCAAAATAGAAGAGAAAATGTCCTCATCAATAGAGTTCATATATAATCTTATTCTTGCCTTCCAGATGCTAAACTTAGCTAAGTTGCAAGCTGGAGGTCTGGTGCTAGAGTAATTCTTGGACTCGGCCATGAAGTGAATATCTATAAGCTTGGTATCTATCAGGATCTTGTGACTCAGGTGTTAGCCTGTACAGTCAGTCAACCTCCCTCTGATACCAATTGAAAGTGATGATAGATATAACTCTAGAGGGGGGGTGAATAGAGTATTCAAAAATTACGACACCCTACTCAACTTCCTTAGAGTTAATTTGCGGAATGAGTTTATAGATATTGATAACCCTAGAGCCTAACACAAAGTAAAGTGCACTAGAGAAGGGAAACTGTAATTACAGTTGAGCTTTGATCCTATCACAACAACTAGCAATCCTAGTTATTTCTACTCACAGCCACAGTGCAATAAATTAAATAAGCAACACAGACGACACAAGAAATTTTATAGTGGTTCCCTTTAAATAGGTACGTCCACTCTTCTACCACCCTGGTAGGAATCCACTACAGGTTTTTGTTCAGGTGCCCTGCCACCAACTGATCTGCTTCAGGTAGATCAAGTAGACCCTTTGAGCTTTTGATCAGGAGCTCAAAATCCAACACAGGTTTTTGATCAGGTGCCCTGCCACCAAGGTTCACTTTTGAAGGGAGTAATAAACCTTTGTACAAGAGGTTGAGAGAGTTAAAGTTTCTTCTCTATTGTCAAAACAGATTAGAGAAGCTAGTGGATTGCACAGAGCTAGAAAGCTCTAAAGAATCAAGGCTCCCCCTGGCTTAGAGAATATCCAGGAAGAAGTCTTGCTTCAGGGTGCAGGAACTCTTCTGAACTGAGACAGAGAACTGTCTTGAAGTTCTAAAGGAGAAGCTTGAAGAAGACTCTTGATTTGGAAAAGGTGTTCTTCTTCAATCAGCTTCCTTTCTTCTTCTTCTTCTAAAAGCCTCTGAGTGAATGTCTTCCTGTGAGCAGGATGAACTCAGGATGAAGAAGAATGCTGAAGAGATTTGATCTTCTCAGTTGAATGTGAATTTCTGAGAGCTATAGATCTCTATGCTGAGAGTAAAACTTCTTGTATATTGAGTATTGTATGTCTGTGTATGTGTATTTCTGTATCTCTTTTTTTTTCAAAAGAAGCTCTTTATATATGAGCCTTTGCAACGGCTCTAATCTGAGTTTGAACTTTGTCTTCTTCTGGAATCTGCAATCTGGGCTGCAAAAAGCATAAAGCAAAAATATATCCTGCAGGCAGACATGCTATAAGGGGATAAAGCTTTCTATGAAGCTGTATATCCAATCAGATAAAAGAGTGCTAGAAAAAGTCACATCAGAAAGAGCTCTTTACGGCCAGAGAAGACTTTCTGAGTCTAACGGCTATAAAGGACAGTCTGGCAGATAAAGCAGAAAATATATTTCAACTAATAAGACAAACCACTTTGTCAGATAAAGATTGACTCATGCATAAGGAATGGAGCAAAGATTACCTGGAAATAATAGCATAACATCAATGAAATATACTTTAATAAAATATGCCAAGCAGATAAGAAATAAATAATATAACTTTACTAAAGGCAGACAAAAAGACGTCGAACGACCCTCGAAGATCGTCGACCGAAGCACGGAGATCGTCGACTTATCAGACAGATAGTCGAACGACACAGATAGTCGACCTATCAAAGAAGATAGTCGAACTACCACAACAGATAGTTGACCTATCAGAACAGATAGTCGATCTATCAAGATAGATAGTCGAGCTATCAAGCAAAACAGATAGTCGACCTATCAATCAGATAGTCGAACTATCAAAGACAAACAGATAGTCGACCTATCAAACAGATAGTCGACCTATCAAACAGATAGTCGAACTATCAAAGAACACAGATAGTCGACCTATCAAACAGATAGTCGAGCTATCAGACAGTTGAACTATCCAAGCAGATAGTTGAACTATCAAGAAGAGCAGATAGTCGACCTATCAAACAAATATTCGAGCTATCAAACACAATAGATAGTCGACCTATCAAACAGATAGTCGAGCTATCAGTTAGTTGAACCATCCAAGCAGATAGTTGAACTATCAAGAGATCTGTCTGGTCAAAAGAAGTCGAGCGGGGTTCGACGATCGACGAGGCAGATTCCACAGAACGTCGAGCTAACAAGAGTTGAACTAACTCAGAGATAGACGATCTGCTGACAGACGATAGTCGACCAACTGATAGACGATCGTCGAACAGTCGATAGATGATGGTCGAGCGGCGTTCGACTATAGTCGAACCAAAAACGACTTAACCAAATCTTCCATCTGGATAAGTAATTCTACAACTAAGGGAATCTAACCTATTAGCTAACCTTTGACCATAGATAAATCTTGGGTCAAGAAAACTAAAGGAGCAGACTAAACTCAAATCTAAACTAGGGTACCAACAGATCTATCCCCCGGTAGTCTTACTATATAACTTACTTGTATTATACGCAGCCCATGACATAATACCACCCCGAAGTATGACTTTCAATTTCTTTGGCCATATACCACAATCTATTTATCCTAGGATGGTATGGACCTATATGTGGACCATGATAAATTTCACTATTTTCTAAATTATTTAAATCATTAAATTAAATCCTTTATTTAATTTCCTAGGCCATTTAAAACATGAAGTACTATAATTGATGATCCCACTGACCTAAGAAATTTTCATGATTTGTAATTTGGTAAAATGATCATGTCTGCCAAATGTCATAAATTTCCTAACAAGGATTCTATTTTTTTCTTATTTAATACAAAATCCATAAAAATGTTATTTTCTAAAGGAAGTATAGAAATTACTCTACTGAAAAATTCTCAGAAAATTTCAGGTCAAGTATAATGATGAAATATTGCTAATTGCAGAAGTTCATAATCATTCATAGTGTAATGTCCTACAAAATGTTATTTCTATTAAATCACAAAAATGCCATTATGGAGTTTTAAATATTATTGAGTCATCCAAAAATGTTGAGAAAATTATAATAGGTTTCTCATACTCAGATATATCATCAGGTATTTTTCCCAAAATTTTCTACTGGATATTTTTTATCAATTTTCTAATTAAGTATACTTAGGGCAAAATGGTAATTTCTACATAACTCCTATTAAAATTCATCAAAAAGTGACATAAAAATTTTCAGGAGTTAAACATGCCATTATTTTGTCCTTGACAAAAATTGAAGATTGTATCTCAATGATGAGCCTATTTTCATATTTATTTTTCAAAAGTCCAATTATTTCAAAAATTCTAAATAATTGGATTTTTGCTTCCAAAAATCCCGTCATTGCAAGGAGGGTATAATTCCTCATAGTGAGCCTCTGAAATCCATATCATGATTTTTAGATGTTCCAAATAGGCTTAATACACAATATATCAAAATTGGCTATTTGCACCCCAAGCTTATGTATAGCCAGCACATGCAAGTGGGTTCATCCAATATGAAGTGGTCCAAATGTGCTGAAATTTTTACCATGCACATGTATTGTCTCCAAGGACATGCCACCAAAATTCGGGGACATTTCCAGTCATATTACTCCAATTAGTTCATTTATTTAATTTTGTGTATTATGGCAAATACTTTAGAAACGTTATTCCCAAAAATTCTTAATTTTTGCCAGGTGCTAGATATACCCTAGTTAAGCACATTCCCAAAATCTTGGGTCATTTGGACATCGGGTTTGGCATGGGCATGAATTTTAATTTCTACCCTAGCCTAGGACCAGTCCTAGTAGAACAGCCCTACAGGGAGTTATATTGTTCCAAATTTGACCTTTAGGGTGATAAATGAAAGCTAAGACATAGATCTACAAATGTTATGTTGGTGACCTTTTCTGAAATTTCTTTTAAAGGGTCTATATTTAACATGCTAAGTTCTGTATAAAATGTGACAGGAATTAAATGACATTTATATAACACTATAGTTTAATTTGATTAAAATGGATGGCATCCCATCATATTCTCCAACCAGCCAACGCTCCAGATTCATCCCTCCTGTAGCAGCTCCTATTGGTGTTTCCCGGCCATCCGGACACCTCCCCGGCGGGCCACCACCACCACCTCCTCCGTTGAGGTAGGGCCTAACATTTGGCGGCGACTTGGCCGCCGGAGGCAGCGGTTTCCGGCGAACCCTAGCTCCATTAAAAACCATGGATTTTCTCCCACACCTCACATGGATCTAAGCTCAATTGAGCTCAAAATCTCTCCTAAATGATCTAGGAAGCTAGCATAAGGGGTGAGGTGGACAAACGGACCTTAATCGGAGACCGACGGTGGCGGCGGCGGTGATTGGCCATGGAATTTCTCCTCCCCGACGAGCTTGCTCCCGAACTCATTTCTCCACCAAAAGCTTCGATCCAGATATCGAACTCCACTCCTCTCGGCCTTCTAAAGCTGATGGTGAGGTCAAAATGGGGGTGGGGTGGCTGTATAGGGAGATGCCATCAATGAGAATTTCGGCCACCACCTTGGATGCTCCTCCTTGGCTCCAAGTGGCACCCCCTTTGCTAGAATTTTGTTGGGGAACTTATCCTAAGTTCAGAACTGAGCTTTGGGAGGGAGGAGGAGGGCCAAGTGGCCTCTATCCCCTCTTTCCCTCTCTTCTCTCTCCTCTCTTTCCCCAAATTTCCAAAACTACAGCCTTGCATGCAATCTCTCTCCAATTTCAGGGGGTAGGGGCTGTCATTAACCATTAAGGCTGGTCATGGGCCTTGGTTCATTGGCTTAGCCCATTGGAAATGAGCTTGACTCTCATTTTCTCTCTTTAGGCCTTATATTGACCAAGTTGACTTTTAGGGTTGACTTGGTCAACTTGATGAGTGGGCTGGCCCCACCTGATGTTCATGAACCCCATGTCATCACCTAACATGGGTTGGGACATGACTCAAGGCCTTAGCCCATTAGGAATGAACTTGGTCTTCAAATCTACTTAAATAGGCCTAAGGTTGACCAAGTTGACTTTTAGGGTTGACTTTGTCAACTTGATGAGTGGGCTGACCCCACTTGATGATCATGAGACATATGGCATCACTGAACATGGGTTGGGCCATGGTGATGCCCCACTTGGCCTAATTGGGCCTATATGTGTGGATTTGGCCAAATTAGGGTTATGGTTGACTTGGGTCAACTTGGGTCAATGGTTGACCCAATGATGTTGCTTTTGGTTCACTAAGATTGGTTTTAGGGCTAGGGGAATAGTGGTGGGGCCAATGTGTACCTATGATTCCATTTTGGGCTAGTTTGACCTAATTTTACTCGAACCCTATATTGGGCCCTATGTAAATCCACCCTAACTCCATGGGTCAAACATAGCCTAACCTCATTCATCCACCACATTTCCTACCCTAATCTAAGTTTAGTGGTCTAGTAGGAAATGGTATGTTACAGGATACTTCTTGGATACGAGTGGAGTGCAAACCCTAAGGACAGTAGCTAAAACGAAGATCGACGGAAGACCGCTGATTTCCTAGTAATACCTTAAGACATTAGGAGTGTTCTAGAGCAACAATGAGAGCTGGTTATGAATGTATGGGTAGACATCAACTAAAGTAATTATTCTTGAGAAAGGTAGCTTTGAGCTTCAGCCCATCGTAGTTCCTAGTTCCCTCGAGAGCCCTTCACTGGGTATGCCCTGGGCAGTCCTGGGATTAACCTTAAATCGCTAAGTATAATAACTCTTAGACAAGAGTAGTCTAATAGGCTAAGGATCGTAATATTATACTCACCCGTATAGGGTTGGAGGGATTTGTGGTAACATTCTCACCCGTATAGGGTTGGTGGGATTTGTGGTAATATTCTCACTGTCTAGGGTTGGAGGGATTCAGGGCAGTTTGGCCCTGCGAGCTGTAGGATCGAGTTGATTTACATTGCATGTGCATAAGAAAAACTAGTGGCGGGTCATGCGGAACTGGGCCAATCGTCACACCGATGGCAGTACGGTGACTCAAGCGGGTGTGTGGGTTGAGGGGCCAGTAGGTTTTTTATACTGCGGTCTAGTGGACAATTCCCGAAAATGCACACCCGACCCAATAAGACTGACGGGTAGTCAGCAATTAGTACGCAAAACTCTAGAGTGCACCTAGAATGTGTACAGAGGCGTATGGGAGGTCTAGGTTTGGTAGTGTGCATACCTGCCTAGGAGTGAAGACGCCCGCTCCACTGTTGCCGTAGCCACAATGGTGGTACCAGAGAGTGATACTAGCTCCGAAAAGTGGGAACTAAAGGTCTGTGATCACAGAGTCATTGTGTGTGAGTTACACTTGCATGACTCATAAATAATCTGTATGCATTCATTCATATTATGTCATACGCTTCATGGATCTTTATCATATAAATTAGTATGGGCTCTTTTATATGATACGTTAATTTTTGGAAACTCTAACTTATATGTTTGTATGGGCATTCATATAAGTTAGGGTACTTCTATGATGTTAGTGTAGTAGTAGCTAGTTTTCCTTTCTGCTATGTACTTTATAAGTTTCAACACTTGCTCTTTCAGTACTTCTTTTACCTGTACTATATACATAGAACTGCTAGAGTAGAAGTAGTTGATTCTTTAGATACTTTTACTATAGTGCCACTATCACCTGCTTCCACTTTGACACCCTTTGTTGTCCTCCACTTTGTCCTCCCACCCGGTACCTAGGAGTTGCGGGTGTGGAGTAAACGACTTAGTCTTTTTGACTAACGGTCGGTGACCATATCATTTTAGGAGCTCGAGGAGATGGAGAACCAGCACGACCAGCAAGACGAGGGGGCATGACATGAGGAGCAGATATCACTACCACCGACTACTACTACTACAGCACGTCCTTAGGTGGGACGAGTTTTGATGATATTAGATCAGCTTCCACTTTTGATTTTGAGAGAGAGAGATTTGTGATATCCATGTACAGGGCATAAGCCCTTTTTACTCTTTATACTATTTGCACTCATTGTGTACTGGATGTACTTTTATTTTATTTATATGATATGTATTGTGACTGTGGACTGGTTTGTAGTTTATTTCTACACTACTTCTATACCTCTATTTCTCATATCGGCCAATAGGTTTTATGATCGTGCTAGCCGGTAGGATCGACGTCTTGCGATGTCGACTAACCCGTGAGTTAGTGTCACCGTAAGGCGGCGATTCTAGGCATAAGACCGGGGCCCTCCTTGGTATGGGGAGGGGTCTTACATATGAAGAAGGAGGCACATATTGTTGTTTCAAAGCGGCACTTTGTGGAGCAATTTGTATGGTACCATGGCGTGCCTAAGACTATAGTCTCCGATCGTGATGGCCGCTTTATCTCCAGGGAGTGGAAGGAAGTACAAGCATATCTGGGCTCTCTCCTTACCTTCAGCACAGCTTTTCACCCTCGGACTGATGGTCAGTCTAAAAGGACCATCAGGACAATTGAAGATCTTTTGAGACTGTGTGTATTGGATAGAAGGGAACCGTGGTAAAGGCTCTTACCACTGGTAGAAATTCATACAACAACAACCATCAAGCTAGCATCGGGATGGCTCCCCACGAAGCACATTATGGGAGAAGGTATAGAACTCCATTGTCATGGGTGCAGGAGGAAGATCCAAAAGTTTTGGGTATAGAGTGCATTGATGACACCGATGCGCTTGTTAGATTGATACGAGATCGTTTGTTTGAGGCTCAAAGTCGGCAGTCAAAGTACTATAATGTGAAGCATCAGATGGTAGAATTTTAAGTGGGTTACAAGATATTCTTGAAGATCAGACCAATGCATGGAGTGTCGCGAATGCATGGTATGAAGAAGCTCAGCCCAAAATATGTGGGGACCTATGATATATTGGAAAGGATTGGCCCTTTATCCTATCGGCTGGAGCTACCACCAGTACTAGAAAATTTGCACAATGTCTTCCATGTGTCATAGCTCCGGAAGGCACTACTACGACCTGACCAATATGTCCAAACTATAGTTGGAGAAGTGGAAACTGATAGATCTATCTGACTAGAGCCAGTGCGGATAGTGGACACCGAGACAAGGAGCTTGCAGTGGAAAAGTGTACCATTGGTAAAGGTCCATTGGTCTAATCACGGAAAAGAAGAATACACAAGGGAGCCGGTGGACTTGATGGAAAAGCTCTACCCGGAGTTGTTTTCCCAAGGTAAATTTAAAATCTTATTTTATTTTTCAAGCTTTACTCCCCCACAACCTTAGCCTGATTTCGGGGACGAAATCTTTTATTTTCTTTATAGGATTTGTAACATCCCGTTTCGCGCTAGGCCCCTCGCACGTGCTTTGAGTCAAGAGGAGTGACTCAAACTCGGGAAGTGTCGAGTGAGCCGACTGGTTGAGATGAATTTTAACTTAAGAATATTCCAAATGTTGAGGCATTGAGTGGACTCAGCACCACTCAACCTATTTTACTTAGAATATTTTCTGGAAGTTTAGGCATTGAGTGAAGTCAATGCGGTGTTGAGTGGTCTCAATGCCACTCAATGCTTTTAACTTATATCTGTTCCAGCTGATGTTGGCATTGAGTGAATTCAACGCGGCGTTGAGTGGTATCAATGCCACTCAACGCTTTTAACTTATATTTATTCCGGCTGATGTTGGTATTGAGTGAAGTCAGTGCGATATTAAGTAGTCTCAACGCCACTCAACGCTTTTAACTTAGATTTATTCTGGCTGATGTTGGCGTTGAGTGAAGTCAACACAGCATTGAGTGGTCTCAATGCCACTCAATGCTTTTAACTTAGAGTTATTTTGAGGCTTGTAGGTGTCGAGTGCGTTGAGTGCACTCGATGACACTCGACAATTCGTCGAGTGAAGGAGGCATGCTAACAATTTTGACTTAGTGGATTTTTTTGGCTCAGTCTGCTTGTTGTCACATGCATGGTCTGAACCGGACTTTCGAGATTGGCGCCAAATGACTTAAATTGGACGCGTCTTTTCAAAATGACATAGTTAATGTAATAATAGGCGGTCCAATGTTTGGGAGATATGTGGAGGGGACCCTAATTCTCATTAAAAAAGGAGGCTTATGAAAAACCAAGCCGCTAGGACATTTTTGGCCGAGCAGTTACCTTTGCCAAACCCGACGGAGAAGGAGATCGCCGAAATCGGATTTTTTGGAGGATATTCTTCCCTTTCACTTCCCCGTAAAGAACATCACCAATAAGGAGAAAGATGCCGCCAAGGAGAGTGACGAGATCCATGGTCAGAACTGCTGGAAATGAGGTTTGCTTCCTACCCCCTCCCTTGGTGCTAGATCTATAGTTATTTTCTAGGAGAGATGTCGTCTCAAAAGAGTTTGACTTGTGAGATGAAGATCTCCTAGGTAGAGACCATGCTAAGGCTTGTGTCCTAGAGATTTGAAGTTTTCAACCTCTCCTCTCTTCTTTGTGAAGATGGTGGACGTGTTTTCGTGAAGAGAAATTGTCTATTGAGGGTGTATAAGGGAGGAGTAAGTTCTACATATAGTTTTGATTAAATGTCTAAAGGAAGAAGATGAACTGATGACGTTCATCTTGTTTTAAGATGCATGCAGAAATCTGTTTTCTGTGCGTAGGGAACTTCAAGGCCATTTTCGGGTAGATTACTTCTAGATCTAGGCTTTTGAATAAACATGAAAGTAATAGCCCTTGGAATGACCTTTCCAACGGATGGTTACACGTTTTTATATGTGTTTTGTAGACTCAGGAATGTCCAGTCAAAGTTGTTGTATAGTAAAGTCTTATGTACATGTTGCTCTCGGGTTAGTGTAGAGCCGAGTTTGGAATTTAGCCGAGAAGTCATAGTAAATTACGGTTGAGGTTTAACATCAAGTTTGTTGGACTTAATTTATTTGTCCTTGTGATAAATAAATGATTGTAGGCATTTAATTGGTATATATTAATGTTGAGGTTTCGCATCAAGTTTGTTGGACTTAATTTATTTGTGATTGTGATAAATAAATGATTGTTGGCATTTAGCTGGTAGATATTATTATTGAAGTTTGAATGAAATTTGTTGAACTTAACTTGTCAGTGGTTGTGATAAATAAATGATTATTGGACATTAGTTGGTAGATCCTTAAGTAAAACTAATTATTTGGTGAGACGCGTTTGTGCAAACGAGTTGGTGGAGTTTAATAATAAAATGAATGGAAAAGTTAGGGAACCATATATGTGCATGTGAAGTATCATGATAGTATGTGAAATCTTGTGGAAGCATAGTTGTTGGTGAATGCTTAATTTTATAAAGGATTGGATAAGTCTAATGAATGGTTATTTAAGATGTTGATTAATGGAATGTGTATCGTAGTGCACTGCTTAGAGTTGAGTCTCCCTACGAGTAGCAGTGTGGGATTGGTATGTTGTGTAAGGTGGCTTGCCACCTATGTAAATGATGAACCCTTGTGTGGTATGGAAATGTGGAAGGGGTTGGAAGTACGTGTGTGTTTGTCGCACTAGAATGGTGTGTTAAAAGGGGATTTAGTGTGGACCCCTTATAATGTGAAATTACATGTGGTGTAAGTTGACATGCGGTGTCGTAATCCTGGGTTAAGAATAGTGTGGTAGGTCTACGGGATTGCCAATCGTCACACCGACGGGAGTTGACGGATAGACTTTGGACGGTTGAGCTTGGTCCTCGATACTCATTCACGGGGCTCCTTCTGTGCCAAGTGGACAGTTGGGCTTGGTCCTTTGGTGATACGCACCCATAGGCTCCTCCCGTGCCATGATGATAGGCCAACGTAAGGATATGTTCTTGGTGCACATCTACCTGAGACCCCTCTGAGTCGTAGTACATATGTGAGCTCCGTTGTTGGTTCTTAGCATTGAGGTGTACGGAGGCCTAGGCTTGGTTGTGTAGATTCCTGCCTAGTAGTGGAAAATCCCATTTCATTGTCACCGTCTGGCCACGACAGATGACGCCTGAGAGGTTAGCTACCTACTCAAAAAGTGGGAACTACAAGTCTGTGTCGACATAGCAATTATATGTGTGTACATGGTTGTGTCATCGCATTGCATTTATAACATTGCAATGCACTAAATACACAAGATTCTCATCATATAAGTTTGTATGGGCACTCTTATATGGTGAGTTTCTTTACTGTTAAGCCGATCCTTAACTTATGTCTGTATGGGTATTCTTATTAGTTAAGTTACTTCCTGCTGTATATTCATACTTGTACACTGCAGTTGATAGTAGAACTGCTGGTATACATTGTTTTAGTTGCTTGATTTACTCCGATATTGTTTATCACCTTGCCAGTTGTTTTGTACTACAACTATAATATATATTGTACCCTCTTCTTTTCTCCGCCCGGTGCCTAAGAGTCGTCGGGGGAGCGGATGTGATAGCCACTTAGTCTTTATGAATAATGGTTGCTACGACTTCTTTTTTAGGAGGAAATCTGCAGATAGAGCAGTAGTAGGTTATGGAGGAGGGCAGTCAGGCCAGGGTGATAGGGCATGAAGCAACAATACCATCGCTGCCATTGGTGATTGATGTGAGTTTTGAGAGACACATTTTGTATCCTTTTTGGCATGTTGTACTCTAATACTATAGAACCCTTGGTTTCTTCTTTTTATTTGCTATACTAGTTAGACATTATATAATTATGTGGATTTTGACTTCTGCTTATATTGTTATGTTGGTGATGCATGTAACACCCCAAAATCCTTGGACTGTAGACTGGGCAACACGGCAAGTGACACCGGTGTGTCCAAGGCCGTGTCCTGCTCTATGTACTTGAGTGAGTCTCGAGTGGGTCTCGAGTGGGTCTCGAGTGGGTCTCGAGTGGACCTCGAGTAGGGCACACGTCCTGTGACACGTGCGTGTCCAGGTCCGTGTCCTGTGAGTTCGACGAAATGATCTCGACGAAATGCAGTTGATGATCCTCGATTAGGGCACACAGCATGTGACACGGGCGTGTCCCATGGCCGTGTCCATCTCGGGTTATGGCCGGATCTATTAAGACAGATAAACACAAGCTGGATACGGGTGTGTCCGAAACCGTGTCTGGCATATGGCCTGGGACACGGGCGTGTCCCATGGCTGTGTCCTGGTCTGGTTGAGTCGGTTCCTTTGTCGCTTGAGGTACACGACCTGTGACACGGGCGTATCACAAGCCATGTCAGCCCAAAAATAGAGCTTTCAGGGAAATTTGTGGTCGTTCATTTCCTTTAACTGGGATCTAATGGTCCAGAGACCTTTATGCTGTTAAAAGGCCGAGAGTTGAAGGATAACTCTCATTGATCTTAGACCATTCTCTTTCTAAAGAGTTAGAGAGTGGGGAGAGCAAAGAAAGAAGGAGGAGAAGGAATCCGACTGTCGGAGGAGCTTTAGCGTTCCGAATTGAGTGCCGAGTTCAGATTTGCAGAGGCAAGGCCGTTGTGGTGATTTCCATCTGACTAGGTTTCCATGGCTCAAAAGCGATCGTCAAGGGTAACGATCTCCTTCTTGGACAAGTGAAGTCCTTCTTTATGAATGTGCATGGAATCCTCCACCAAGAGGTAGAAAGCGTAAGCGATTCCAGCGGGTTGATAGTTGATATCCCCAGTTGAGTCTACATCTAGATCTGGAAATGTGTAGTACGGAATAGGCATGCTGTGTGAAGCCCATCCTGACAGTTAGTCTGGATTGCTGATGTTTATATTGTGATCCGGATAAGACTCCGTATATGAAACGAGTATTGGATGGAGTTTGTGAGAGTACCTGTGAATGGTGAATTCTCCCATATCTAGGAAGTTTTGTGTGAGCTCCGTATGTGGTGTGTGCTGCGTGAATTGTATGATATGTATGAGCTGTGTGCTGAATTGGAAAGCGGCTCTGCATGAGCTGTGTGCTGAATTGGAAAGCGGCTCTACGTGAGCTGTGGATTGAACAGTAAAGGGAAAGCCGACCCACGTCAAGATCTGTGATATTGACAAGTTGAGTAACGGGAAATGGCTAACTTGTGCCTGCGTGGTGAGAGGTCGATTGGTGACAATGCAAATAGGGGGCCCTTCCCGTGTTATTACACAAAAGTGGCGGGTCGATCTGAAATGCTCAATTGTTGTCGTGAAGTGAACACCTCTGATTGGGATGGGCGAGGATTTCTCCAGCATGTGTGTTGTAGTAGACTAGTTCCCATAGCAAACAAGTTTAGAACCTCTAATCGGTAGTGGTACTAAGGATGATTCGGTATGCCGTAAGCGTGCCCTGAGTGCATGGAGCGTCTGGCACGAAGGCCGGCATTTGTGATAATGTTGTGCGTGAGAGTACTTATTGTGATATATAAATATATATGTTGTGATTGCAATGCATGCAGGAAAGGAACCACTGTCCCGGGTAAGGGGTAGGGTCGTTATAATTGGTCGGCTGAATGTTGACCGTTGCTTTGTTTATCACCCTTGGTGTGGATTTCCATATACAGGTGCTGACGGGCTGACTTGGATTGGGCGGGTTGAAGCCCTTGCTGCTGCTTGTAGGCACTTGAAGGTCGTGCGAAGAACTATATTTCATGTGTGGCCGGCCTGCGTGTCGATGTATGAAATCACACCTGTAAAGAGAAACATGTAAGGCCTTAAGGCCATGAGTGTTTGTGGTTGTATACATTCCTGGTGATATATATAAATGTGTTATTTATATATTTAGTGGACATTTAATGGGATAAGTTCTTACAAGTTAAATCTTCTGCTAGAATGCTCTGAGTTAAGATGCGAGTTGAAAGGATTTTGATATTCATACGTGATTCTGTCGTTTGTCTATGAAATATGGCGTAGGGCCCCGGCCGAAGCCTCTGTTATATTTCATGTGATGGATGGAGGCATTACAAATTGCTATCAGAGGTCAGGTTTTTAGTTGGGATAACAATATTGAACTCACGAATGTCCACTAGGAATGCAATACATGTGTTTGAGGAGCGTGAGCGTGTATACTAGGCATGTTTGTCATTTTGGAATGGACGTTAATGGTGTTTTGTCCACTTATTGGTGAAGAGGAGTAGAGTTGGGCAGTCTGAGCCCCAGCGTTCTGATGAGAGTGCGACACCAGCTGAGGTGCCTACACCTCCACCCTCGGCGGAGACCATACATTTAGTTACTGAGCCTGTGCTCGCAGCTCTAAATACACAACCTATTACGTAGGCAAGACCTGTAGTGGTGTCAGTATGGCTTGGAGAGATGCAAGAGCGTGTTGAGGCTCTGATTGATGAGCATGCAGCTGAAGAGCAACTGAAATGTTTTATGGATTTTAATCTACCTATATTTGTAGGGGAGGGTTCCACAATACAGGCCGAGGACTGGCTCGCAAGAGTGAAGAGGATCCTGACAGCGATCAGGACTGATGAGGGGTAGAAAGTTACTCTAGCCACTTTTCTGCTGGAAGGAGAGGCAAGACTTTGGTGGGATGAAGTGGAATTGCACCACTTGGCTGGTAGAGGCTTAGGAGAGATATCGATCGAGGAATTCTCAAGATTATTTTGGGCAAAGTATTAGCCAGTATCGCAGCGCATTGCAATGGAAAATTAGTTCCAACGTCTGGTGTAGGGTGAGAGTAAAGTTGATACTTACCTGCATGAGTTTACTAGGCTGTGGCGCTATGCGGGGTCTACTTTCACTGAGGACGTGCGAAAAATGAATAGGTTCTATGAGGGACTTCGTGATGAGCTGTGGTTGGCGCTCCCGAGTTCGGTGAACCAAGGTTTCCAAGCGTTAGTAGATACAGCCCGTGCACTAGAGAAGGATTTGAAACGGGTGCAGGACAAGAAACACTTGGCGATGGAAAAGCCAGAGTTCAAAGTTCCATAGTAGGAACAATCAAAGTTTAGGAAACGAGATAAGAAGAGGTTAAGGCCTACTTAACAAACTCAGTCGAATGTTGCTTAGGGATCAACGTATGGGCAAGGACGTGTTGAGCCACGTACATGTTTTCATTGTGGGAAGCAGGGACATATAGCCCATGATTGTTGGAGTGGCCATTCAAAAGGTGAGAAAAAGACAGGTGTGTCTTATGAGGATAAGGGCAAGGCAGTGACAGAGTCATCTACATCCCGCGCGCAACCTCGAGTATATAATCTCGAATTACAGGAGCCGTAAAGCTCAAATCGTGAAGAACAGCAGTCTCGTATGTCTAATCTGGAATTAAAGGAGGCCATAAAGCGGATTATGAAGGATGCGGATGAGCCGAAATAAAATAAAGAGTGTGCTTTACTATTTTCGTGATGTAATAAAGAACCTGTTGTATGTATATTTGTTAAAGACTTGTATTTGTACGATGTCGTGGGGAGAGACAAGCTGTGGCCTCTGAGCTCTACACCCGATTCGTTTTGTAAAGGTGCAACAAAGGATTTTTTGTGTTTGAGCTAAATTTCGGAACAAAATTTATGTAAGTGGGGGAGGGTTGTAACAACCCAAAAAATCCTTGGACTGTAGACTGGGCATCACGGACAGGGACATGGGCGTGTCCAAGGTCGTGTACTGCTCTATGTACTCGAGTGGGTGTCGAGTGGGTGTCGAGTGGGCCTTGAGTAGGGCACACGGCCTATGACACGAGCGTGTCCACGGCCGTGTCCTGTGAGTTTGATGAAATGCAGTCGACGATTCTCGAGTAGGGCACACGGCATGTGACACGGGCGTGTCCCATGGTCGTGTCCTTCTCGGGTTGTGGTCGGATCTGTGTAGACAGATAAACATGGGCTGGACACGGGCGTGTCCGAAGCTGTATCTGGCATACGGCCTGGGACACGTGCGTGTCCCATTGTCGTGTCCTGGTCTGGTTGAGTCGGTTCCTTTGCCACTTAAGGCACACGGCTTGTGACACGGGCGTGTCACAAGACATGTCAGCCCAAAAATAGAGCTTTCAGGGCAATTTGTGGTCGTTCATTTCCTTTAACTGGGATCTAATGGTCCAGAGACCTTCCTGCTGTTATAAGGCTGATAGTTGAAGGATAACTCTCATTGATCTTAGGCCATTCTCTTTCTAAAGAGATAGAGAGGGGGGAGAGAAAGGAAGGAAGGAGGAGAAGGAATCCGGCTACCAGAGGAGCTTCAGCATTCCGAATCGAGAGCCGAGTTCAGATTTGTGGAGGCAAGGCTGAAAGTGTCAAGTTGTCTACCTAAATCACCTAGAGGGGGTTGAATAGGTGAATTGTGCGTCTATTTGCGGAATAAAAAAATTTAAAGAACTTGCACAAAAAATCAAGCAATCACAGATGACAAGAAGATTTATAGTGGTTCCCCAACCTTGGGTACGTCCACTTTCCCTCACCGATCTAGTAAATCACTAGACTCGGCTACTGCACTATCTCGGATTGAAAACCAATCCTACGCCTCGGAACCAAGTTCCTACAATCTCGATCCAAATGGATTTACACTCGGAAGATGAAAACTTCCTACAACTCGGAGATTAATCTCCTACAAAATTTATAAAGAGGTTTAAAGTACAAACAAAGATTTGTCTCAGATCTGGAAAAAGTTAACTCTGGGTCTTCTTCTTGAACTATGCGGCTTTTTCAGAAATTTTGAAGAAGACTCTCTGTAGATCTGATATGAGAAACTTAGGACCTACTCGATCAAGGATAAGATGTAGATTCCTTAAACAGCAAGCCTTTCTTGATCGAAAATAGATGTGTTGATCTTCATGTTGAGTGGCGGCGGCGGCTTCTGAAAGTTCATTCTTGGAGAGAGACGGCCGATTCAGAATAATAGACAGTACGGATTTCCGCTTAGGGTTAGTCTTAACAAAATGACATTATATAGGTTTTCCCCTAACAGTTAGAATTGACATTAATGACAACACATGGACCAATCACGATGTCTCATTTGAAAATTCCGTCGATCTGGGCTTAAATAAATTTTCTGAAAAAATTTGACAGCAGTTCTCGAGAAGTATGAATAAGTTCTCGAGAACAGGCTGATTTCTCGAGAACTATACGTCCTGAACTTATGTAAGTACTCAAGAACAAAAGGCGTTGAGTCTACTTAAGAATTATGTGAAGCTTCTCGAGAACTAAAGAAAATAGTACTCGAGAACTGAAACTTGTTCTCAAGAACTAAGCTGACTTCTCGAGAGATGGACTTAGAAAATTTTTCACGGCTGTCTCTGGCTACTCGAGAAGTATAGGCTGAGACTTCTCGAGAACTAGGCTGAGCTTCTTGAGAACTAGGTTAAACTTCTCGAGAACTAGCCAAGGCTTCTCGAGAACTAAGTGAACTTCTCGAGAACTGTTAGCTCTACTTCTTGAGAATTATACATAGACTTCTCGAGAAGTGGACTTAGGAAAAATTTTGAACTTTAGAAAATCTTTCTCTTCAAGAATCCAATCTTCATCCTATAGTCCAAGTGTTTGAATATGAAATGTATCCCAATTGAGAGGCTACACACGAGTCAACACCTTGGATCACACAGTGAGGGATTACACTGTATGGTCCTGTGTTCATGACCCACTGTAGACTAACATTTGTCTACACTTAGCAATGATAATCTGCAAACACACAACTAAACAAGGACATCAAATACAACTTAATTCATCTTAATTCAAGGGTGACTTCATACAAATCTGGGTTATTGTGGATGCAATACCCAACAAAGGCTGGTTTGGTGATTTCCATCTGACTAGGTTTCCATGGATCCAAAGTGATCGTCAAGGGTAACGATCTCCTTCTTGGACAAGTGAAGTCCTCCTTTATGCATATGCATGGAATCCTCCACCAAGAGGTGGAAAGCGTAAGAGATTCCAATGGGTTGATAGTTGATATCCCTGGTTGAGTCTGCATCTAGATCCGAAAATGTGTAGTACGGAATAGGCATGTTGTGTGAAGCCCATCCGAACGGTTAGTCTGGATTGGTTATGTTTATATTGCGATCCGGAGAAGACTCCGTATATGAAATGAGTATTGGACGGAGTTTGTGAGAGTACCTGGGAATGGTGAATTCTCATATATCTAGGAAGTTTGGTGTGAGCTCCGTATGTGGTGTGTGCTGCGTGAATTGTATGCCCTGCATGAGTTGTGTGCTAAATTGGAAAGCGACTCTGCATAAGTTGTGTGCTTAATTGGAAAGCAGCTCTGTGTGAGCCATGGATTGAACCGGAAAGGGAAAGCCGACCCGCATCAAGATCCGCGTTATTGACAAGTTGAGCAACGGGAAAGGGCTGACCTGTGCCTGCGTGGTGAGATGTCAATTGGTGATAATGCAAATGGGGGGCTGTTAGCCTTCCTGGGTTATTACACCACAGTGGTGGGTCGATCTGAAATGCTCATGTTTGCCATGAGGTGAACACCTCTGATTGGGATGGGCAAGGATGTCTCCAACACGCGTTTTGTAGAAGACTAGTGCCCATAGCAAACAAATTAAGAACCTCCAATTGGTGGTGGTACTAAGGATGATTCGGTACGCTGTAAGCGTGCCCTGAGTGCATGGAGAATCTGGCGCAAAGGCCGACGTTTATGATGATGTTGTGCGTGAGAATGCTTGTTGTGATATATAAATATATATGTTGTGATTGCAATGCATGCAGGGAAGGAACCACTGCCCCGGGTAAGGGGTAGGGTCGTTATAATTGGTCGGCTGAATGCTGACGGTTGCATTGATTATCACCATTGGGGTGGATGTCCATATGCAGGTGCTGACGGGCTGACTTGGATTAGGCGGGCTGAAGCCCTTGCTACTCCTTGTAGGCCCTTGAAGTTCGTGCGAAGAACTATATTTCATGTGTGGCCGGTCTGCGTACTGATGTATGAAATCACACCTATAAAGAGAAACATGTAAGGCCTTAAGGCCATGAGTGTTTGTGGTTGTATACATTCCTGGTGATATATATAAATGTGTTATTTATATATTTAGTGGACATTCAATGGGATGAGTTTTTGCAAGTTAAATCTTCCGCTAGAATGCTCTGAGTTAAGATGCGAGTAGAAAGGATTTTGATATTCATACGTGATTCCGCAGTTTGTCTATAAAATATGGCATGGGGCCCGACCGGACTCTCTGTTATATTCTGTATGACGGATGAAGGCGTTACAATGCAGGCTCACACGTTGACACCGAAAAGATCTACGGACACACGTGAATGCCTCTCTATGATCCAATTCTACACTTGCACAAAACATCCAACGTGGCGCACATGCTAAGCAATTATATCAATTAAATGCTAACATACGGGTAGCCAAACCGATTAGGATCGAATAATGGCAATATGTCAATATTATTTTCTGCTAAAAGGACCCACCCGGTCCAATCAAGCGAAGGTTGTACCAAAAGAGATCTACCAAAAGAGATCTACCAAAAATTATGATTCGAAAACGATAGATCTCTCCCAAAAAAAAGTAAACGAGGTTTGCCAATCCTCTCGAAAATTAAATCAATCAAGATAGACACAAAACGATCAAAGAAAACCACGATTATTTTAAGGCTAGCAAGAATTAACACTATAATTTACAACCACAAGAATAATCTAGGAAAAAGAAAACACACAAAGTTAGAAGTTCTCAGAATGGATGATTCCGATTTCACTATCTTTGATCGCTCTTCAATGGCTCCGCCAGAGTTACGCCGGATGGAGAGAAACTCGTTCGCTTTCGTCGCTTCACGCCGGAGTTAAATTATCAAGGAGGAATCTCTTTGCCTTGGCCGAATTTCACCAAAAGGGTATGGCGTGGTAAGGTTTTGAAGGAAGGAGAGTGGTTGGTTTTCTTGTGAGGGTGATGGTGGTCAGCTTTTGTGAGGGTGATGGTGGTTGGCGGTTAGGGGTTGGCCAAACTTGATGATGCAAGTAGGGGGTCGGTTTTTCATAATAGATAAAAGGAGAGGGAGGAGGTGGTAGAGAGGAGGGAGAATAGAGGGAGGGGAAGAGAGGTGGCCGGCAGCCAAAGAGAGGGGAGGAGGATAGGAGGATCTGAATTCTCAAGAGGGAGAGAGGAGAAATAGGGGAGAAAAGATCTCAAGAAAAGATTTAGGGATTCAAATTCTTACCATTCATTCTCTAATCAAAATGAAAACAATATATGGCTATATATAGCCTACACCACTCAATCTCCACCTTTGAAATTTAAAACACTTATGATGGTTATATGCACCCATCATGAAAGAAATTAAATAGTGCTTGCATGAAATAAAAGTACTGGATGGTTATAATCACCCATCATACAAGAATTAAACTACATTAATTAAATGCAATAAAATAAAATGCATGAAATTAAATTGCTTAAAATAACAATTGATAAAATAATTATAATTTGATAAAATATATAATTACAATCATTTAATTTATAATTATATATTTTATTTAATAGCGACGGCGGCGTTGGTATCGTGGTAGAGTCCTGTTGAAACCGAGAATTCGGTCTTGCTGGAGTTCACCCTTGGTGAAGGGGTGATCGTGCACCAACTTCTCTCCTGCAAGAAAAACAATAAGGAAAAAGAACAGGGGACTGGACCAAGGGCCTGGCACAGAGGACCCACCACACACCTGGAAGATCTCTGAGTGCTTCCCTTCCTTAGCCAAATGTCGGTCTAAGGTACCTCAGAAAGTGCTGGAAGGTTAGGAGACAATTGAGCATGCCTTCTGAGGTGCCCCTTGGGTCCTATTTATAGATTTCTGAAAAGGGCCTGCAAATAGCCAACCTCCGAT
Source organism: Platanthera zijinensis (assembly GCA_039513925.1). Classification (NCBI taxonomy): domain Eukaryota; kingdom Viridiplantae; phylum Streptophyta; class Magnoliopsida; order Asparagales; family Orchidaceae; genus Platanthera; species Platanthera zijinensis. Next base: position 75,433,997 of record CM077089.1, on the reverse strand, counting down.
GTTCTAAAAAGATATGTGCAACCCAACTGGGTCTGCCAAAAGCGTAACTCCGCTGTTTTAACTGGCTATGGGTAGGCCAGCGGGGGCAAAATAGTAAAAACACCCCGCAGATCACTGGGCGAAAAGCCCTCAACAAACCCTACTCGTCAAGGGCGGCGAGTGCTCGATGGAGCAGGCACTCGCCACCTATCTGTTACCTTGGGCGAGTATGGGCCCGGCCTACCCTACTCACACATCACAGGCTTGTTGATCGGTTCGAACTCGGTGAGCGGCTCAGAGCTCAACAAAAGGCCCAAAGCTCGATAAAGGGCCTAGAGCTCGACGAAGGGCCCAAAGCTCGACGAACAGCCCAGAGCTCGACGAACAGCCCAGAGCTCGGCGAACAACCCGGAGCTCGGAAAAAGGCCTAGAGCTCAATGAATGGAGCTCGGGGAACTGGGCTTGGCGAGTACGAGCTCGCCTCCCAAAAGAATCTCACCTCGCCTGAGCGAGCCGGAGACTGCCAAGCTTCAGCCTCCTGCCGAGCTCACCTAGGGACTCGGACTGCCCGAGCTGGCCGGTCTGGCTCCTGCTGACCCACTCGACGGATACGGGGTTGTACAAGTCCCATACTCGAGCTTGCAGTAATGATCATCCCAGTACACAGACTCTCTAAAACGAGGATCAATGGCGGCCGCATCAGCAATGTATCCATCAATCCTGCCCCGCTCAAAAGTACTCATATCTGATAAGTTGATATGAATGTACCGGTGCGGGAGAGCATCATCCATAAGAGCCACCTCCGAATCAAGAAACCAAGAGCCTTCATAGGCCGGACGATCACGTCATCGAATCAGGTAGCGGAAAACATCACCACGTGGGGAGGAGACCACTTCATCTTGGAGTATCCTATCATGCAAAAAGGTGGTCCTGGGGAACCTTGGAAAAGCATTAGGCAATAAAGGAGAAAAAGTTTCTACATCAACAATCAACGTACCTCCAATAAAGACTGATGAAGAGAGCGATCCAAAAACAAACTCACCCCCTAACCCATTAGAAAATGTTGTAGAACTAAATGGACGTACAGATAATTCAAGTGGTGGAGAAACATATGACGTTAAATAAGAAACATTAAAAATATGGGAAATACCCCAATCAGTGGGTAACTTCAAAAGATATGCATTTTCTCCTAATTTATTTAATATCTGAAAAGGTCTAGCTCGTTGATTCGCCAACTTTTCTATAGTGCCTGAAGGCATCCATTCAGGTACAAGACGCACCAAAACTAAATCGCCAACCTTAAAGTGAGACGCTATTTTATGTATGTTAGCATGGAATTGATAAGATGTATAATGAGTGGCTAGCGCTTCACTAATGTTCTTATATAAATTTTGAACATGATAGGCCCAATCTTGTGCGAACTGACTTGACATATAATATGGCGATAACGAAATCAAGTCAACATGAACTTGTGTTTTATATCCCTGCACGATCTCATTCGGTGATAAGCTTGCATGTAAGAAAAAGGACGCAAATTGAGTGATTATTTTTTTAATTGTGTGCCTAAGTATCTTACTACCGTGAGGAGTGAACCCATGTGCTACATGACTCAACCAAAATACGGAGGATAAGCGGGTTAAGTCAGGGGGGAACGGGAGCCGTATAATCAAGGATGTGTTTTATAGGCTCCAAATTCGCAGTTCTAATTTTATATTTAATATTTTCAGGCTTGGCATGAAGATATGCCAAGGAGAACTGCTCATAATAAATAATAGAGTTGGACGCTCCCGTATGTGAAAATATGTGCGAGCGATACAACTCAAGGGGCCTGACTGTGGTCACTAACATGTGGAAAGGAGGATCATCATAAGGCAGTGGGTAAATGCGTGCAATCGGGTATGGTATATAAGTATCTAAGGGACACCATATCCAGAGGTACAATTTCTAAAGAATTAGAATAAGTCATAGTCGAGGACAGAACCGTAGACGTACATGCATAATAATGAGCAGTCAAATATGACACATAGGCAGATCTACGGCGTGCGGTGTACAGTCCAAATACCACTACACTCAACTTAGGAATATCTATACGATGAGACAACGACAATGTAGGAACTAATAAAGTGGGTGTGACACAAAAATTCAGACTAGGACTACCGGTTCCATGTCCTAATAAGTCAACAAATGTGGGAAAATAGTCAGGAGGAAGGTTCGGCAAAATCAAACTCAGGATAACATCCAAATCAGTATAAATTTCACCCAACGGTGATGACAACAAAGAATTCTCATACAGGCGTAAAACCAAAGAATCGTCCAAAAATACAACATCCTTGCTTGGAATTTCTTCCAACACACTAGAAACAACATCCGAATCAGAGTCAGTAAAAGTCTCATAAATTAGCAAAATCGAACTCGATAAAATTTCTAATTCAATTTGAGCTTTAGAAACTGGTGATAACGTCAAAGAAATAGTTTTCTGGTTCTCAACGCTAAAATCTTCCAAAAATTCTGTCCCTCATAAGCTAATTCATCCACAATAACATTTGGGACATCTCACTTTCAGGCTCCTCAGATAACTCAGATATAATCTAAGTAGGTGTAATCGTAGGCTCTAATATGACGGTGATGGTAGCTTGGAGAGGTCTCTCAATACTAGGGTGATCGGACACAATGCTAGTTGGGCAAGTAATAAGCAACGTAATACTCTCATAGATCAGACTATCATCATCCCATACATCGTCTTCTAAGTCACTAGGTATTCCCTCAATTTTAGACTCATCAGAATCGTCGGGCACTAACGCATAAGACGGAATACTCTAACCTACGGGGTCATCCTCAGGATCAAGAGATATTACATCCACATCAGCATCCTCATGGGTATCAGTTTCTATCTTAAGGGGCTTAGATGTCGAGGCTAAAGGAGGCATAACCCTAGTAGTAATATATTTCGAGTTCACGACATATGACCTATTAGGGCTGGTTTCCCTAACGGTGGGCGGTGGTCCTAAGATGGACTTTACCGTATAAAATGAGCGAGTCTTATTCTTAGGCATGTTGTGCTTCTGAATATCCAAGGCAGCATTAAAAGTGGTGTTTAGGTCTGTGTGACCATAATGCAGTAATTTACCCTAGATGTCAGGGTTTAACCCCTTATAAAACCTAGAAAGGGTGATCTCTGGCATCTCCTTCACGCCACTCCTAACCATCATATCCTTAAGAAGACTCATATACTCAGAGATCGACTTATTCCCTTGTTTAAGGGTAGCTAAATAACCAAACATCTTCCGCTCAGTCTAGGCGATTGGTTTATAATCATTCCTAAAGGCAGGTATGGGACTAGCACCATAACGATACCCACTCATAGGCTTGGTGTTAGAAGTGCAGAGATAGGCGAGATCAAATTTATCCAAGAGTAGGAGTCGCATGTGCGGCCAAGCATATGGACAGCTATCAGCACTACGCTCTTCGTTCAGCCAAAACATCAGGGCTTGACCTACTTAGCTCTCTCGGGCTATCACAACCTTATACTAGTCGCTATATATGTGACAATCAAAATAAGCTTATATCCCCTTAAGCCAGTCCCTAAAACTTTGATAATTTTCAGAACCATCAAACGTGGGTATCTCACTCCTAGTGCGAGGAATAGTGTGGAGACGGTTGGAATTCCGAGGGTAGGATGGCAAGGCTGGGGTATGTTTAGACATGGATTTATCATACCAATAATCTAAATGAAAAGCATAAACGTCATAGGCCATAATAGTGAGAACCGGTTGCGTCCGTTCTTCTCATATGGTTGATTTTTTATCCTGGAAGTTGGTTCATTATATCTGGTATTACTGAAGATAAACAAATACTCAGGATTCTTCCCAGATTTGGTTTCTTGATTCCTTCTTGTATCTTGTCAAACATTATTGATGCCTAGTCTTTTTTTATAATGTAGATGATCCTTGTCATTAGATTGAACATTGAAGCTGAAATTCTATCATGTCCACCTGTTTTGCACAGGATTACCTTTCCTACTATCTCTAACAGGAACTTCCCTTATGAATTCATCCCTTTCCTGTTGATGGATGATCCAACCTTGGTGTTAGGGTTTAACCCGCACCAGCTTAAGGCATCTTTTGTCATTGATGAAATGATGTCATCTTCATCCTTGACCTTAGGAAGTTGGAGTGATTTCCTAATCAACTTCAGTGTAAGTTTCACTCTGGAATCCTATACAGTGGCTTTGATCTTGTTCCTGTCTGTGTCCACAGTTGCAGAAGAATAAAATTCCATGACCAACTTCTTCCAAATCTTCGTTTGTTCTAAAACCAAGAATTCCAAGCCATTTTCTGAAATTAGGGTAATTACACCATGAATTTCTGGAGATGCTGTCGTAAAACCACCACGAACCAGCTCATACCCTTCGTTCACTTTGTCATCTTGATGAGGTGCCATTGTCGGAGAGAGAGAGAGATGGAAGAGAAGAGAAGAGAAAATCTAAGTCGACACAAGGTATAGAGTCGAGAAAGCTGAAGGCGTAGTCGACCAGATTCTGGCTTCACCTATTTATATTCTTAGTCTAAAAGGGAGTTCAAAAGACGCGCCTTAGTAATAAGACTAGGTCTCGATAATACTTAGGTTTAGTCGACACGTCTATATGTCGACATACTTATGTTAGTGTCGACATGGACTAATTATGTCTCGACACAGAGTGTCGACTTTGATTTTTGTGTGTCGACACAAAAATCAGCTAACTTAAAGTCTTGACAGAGTTGTGTCGACACCTATAATTCTGTCGACACAGATGTTGTTTCTGTGTCGACACATCCTTTCTTTTTGTTGACACAACATACTGAGTGTGTCGACATAAAGTCTGCTTGTGTCGACACAAACATTGTACTTAGACAAATTTCCAGAGAAATTTTCTACTGACATATACTACTTATGAATACTTGTGCTAACCTATTCTAGGTTCAACATACCTAATTCAATTTTAAAATAATTGAATTTAGTTTCATCCAGAGGTTTTCTAAAAATATCAGCAATTTGATTATTGGTGTTTACAAATTCTAGATTGATATCTTCTTTCTCCACATGTTCTCTTATGAAATGAAACTTAATTTCTATATGCTTGGTTCTACTGTGTGATACAGGATTCTTAGCAATAGAAATAACACTTGTAGAATAACAAAACAGTGGAATTCTACTTACATTGATGTTATAATCTTCCAGTTGGTGCTTTATCCACAATAATTATGCACAACAACTGCCTGCAGCTACATATTCAGACTCAGCTGTTGATATAGCTACACTGGTCTGCTTCTTGTTGCACCAAGACACCAGCCTTCCACCTAGAAATTGGTAGGTTCCTATAGTACTCTTCCTGTCGTCCTTGCATCCTGCAAAATCTGCATCTGAGAAACCTATTAGTATGAAATCTCTATTCTTAGGGTACCAAAGACCTAGATTAGGTGTGCCCTTAAGATATCTCAAGATTCTCTTAACTGCAGTATAATGAGATTCCTTTGGGCAAGCTTGGTACCTAGCACAGACATATGTAGCATACATGATGTCAGGTCTACTAGCAGTCAAGTGAAGTAAGGAGTCAATTATCCCTCTATACAAAGACTCATCAATAGGTTTCCCTGTCTCATCTTTGCCTATAGGCATACTTGTTCCCATTGGAGTTTTTATGGTGGAGGCTGAGTCTATACCATATTTCTTAATCAACTCCTTAGTGAACTTAGACTGGGATATGAACAATCCATCATCAGTTTGTCTTACTTGAAGTCTCAATAAGAACTTCAGCTCACCCATACTGCTCATCTCAAACTTTCCTTACATAAGTTTGGCAAACTTTTTACAAAGGTTATTTTCAATAGATCCAAAGATAATGTCATCAACATATATCTGGACTAGGATTATCTTAACTTTAGATTCCCTAAAGAATAGAGTTTTGTCTATCTTTCCTCTAGAAAATTTATTCTCAATAAGAAAAGTAGACAAGGTTGCATACCAAGCCCTAGGGGCTTATTTCAAACCATATAGAGCTTTCCTAAGCCTATATACATAATCAGTATAATGAGAATCTACAAAACCTAAGAGTTGCTCAACATAGACTTCCTCTTTTAAGTCATCATTCAGAAATGCTGACTTTACATCCATTTGATATACCTTGAACCCTTGATAGACAACATAGGCCAAGAACATCCTTATAGCCTCCAGCCTTGCTACTAGGGCAAAGATTTGATCAAAGTCAATCCCTTCCTCTTGCGTGTAGCCTTTTGCTACCAACCTTGCCTTATTCTTGATAATAGTGCCACTTTCATCAAGTTTGTTTCTGTAGATCCACTTGATTCTTATTATGTTGTGATCCTTTGGTTTAGGAATCAGTTCTCAGACTTTGCATCTTCTGAATTGATTCAGTTCTTCTTGCATAGCATCAACCCAGTTAATATCTAGCATGGCTTCTTCAAACTTTTTTGGTTCTATTTGAGACAAGAAGCTAGAACATAGAACTGTGTTCATGCTTTTGCTCTTTGTTAGAACACCTTGACTTGCATCACCAATTATCTGGTGAGCTGGATGATCCTTCAGGTGTCTTCTTGCTGGAGGAAACCTATCTACCTCATGGCCTTCTTCATTTTCCTCCACCTGATGCTTCTCATTGTCTTCATCATCTAGTGAGTTTTGTTCTCCCCCTAGACAGCATGTATCTTTTCCATCATCCATCCTAGCAGGAGCTTCATCATTGATGGTCATCTTGTCAAGCCTGTCTGTTAGACCTGTAGAACTAACTGAAGAACTACACAATTCATTGTTAATCATTCTAGACTCATCAAAAACAATATGGACTGACTCTTCTACAACTTGGGTAGACAAGTTGTAGACCCTGTATGCCCTACTATTATTGATGTACCTAACAAATATCCCTTCTAGGGATTTGGCAGCAAACTTTATTTGGTAGTGCTTACCATTCACTGGGACATAACACTTGCTACCAAAGATTCTAAAGTAAAAAATGTTTGGTTTTTTGCCTTTCAAAATCTAATAGGGAGTCAACTTCAGTTTCTTATTTATGGATGCTCTATTGAGAACATGACAAGCAGTATTTACTGCCTCAGCCCAGAAATATTCAGGGAGAGTAGTGTCATTGAGTAGAGTTCTACCTGCCTCAATAAGAGTTCTATTCTTTCTTTTAGCAATTCCATTTTGCTGAAGTGTTCTAGGTGAGGAGAACTCCTGATGAATCCCAAGTTCTTCACAGAATTTTTTCATACATTCAGACTAAAATTCAGTTCCATGGTCACTTCTGATTTTGACCACTCAACTGTTAAATTCATTCTAAATTTGTCTAATAAAAGTCTGGAAAAACACTAGGGGTTTCAGATTTCTGCATCAAGAAGAAAACTCATGTGTATCTAGAATAGTCATCCACAACAACTAGTGTGTATACTTTCATACCAAGACTATGAACTGGCATAAGACCAAACAAATCCATATGTAAGAGATATAAACATCTCATTGAATCTTTGGTATCAAGTGCAGGAAAAGAGGACTTGGTCTGTTTGCCCTTTTGGCAAGCTGAACACACTCCCTCTTTAATGCACTTGACTTGAGGACCATTCCTAACTAAACCCATGCTAAACAGCAACCATATAGACTTATAGTTCAAATGAGCTAACCTCTTGTGTCATTTGACACATAGTGAAGCTTTCTCACCTGCAACTAGGCAAATGGGTGAGTTGTTATACTCACAATCTAGGTTAAGACAATATACATTCCCTCTCCTAGTGCCAGTCAAAATGATCTCTTGATCACTTGACCTCTTAATTTGGCACTCCCCTTTGTGGAAAGAGATTTCATAACCTAGATCACTAAGTTGACTTATGCTAATCAGGTTATGTTTTAAACCCTTCACATAAGCCACTTTAGTGATAGTAATTGAGTCACTAGAAATGTTACCAAATCCTTTGATGACTCCTTTTTTTGATCCACCAAAAGATGACTTTGGGACCATTCTCTATGGGTGCATAGTCCCTCAACATTCTTCTTGTTCCAGTCATGTGTCTGGAACATCCACTATCCAAGTACCATATAGGGGTATGGCCACTTGGATTCACCTACATCAAATAAAGAATCACTCATCCTTAGAACCCAAATTATTATTGGGTCCTAGGTTCTTGTTAGTTTGGGAAATAACCTGTTTACCTACAGATTTTTTGATAGGTAAACTACTCTTGGTTCTAACACTTGTGTTAAACCAGCAATCCATGGCAAAGTGGCCTACCTTGCCACAACACCAACACTCAAATCTGTTGTGCCTTCTTTTAGGTACTGACTTCACAACCTTATTGCCAGCAGTCTTTTTAAGTGTAGGTGCTGGAGCAGCAAACCCTAAGAATTCCTTTTGAACCTGATGGGCTTGCCTATAGAGTGGCCTACTGGTATTTGCACACTTGCCAATGTGATCTCCATACTCACAGTGACCATGAGTAATTTCATGATCATACCTGTTTGTAGGTTGCATCACCTTCCTAAAGAAAATAGGGGGCTTAGAGGCTAGTGGTTGAACTGGGGCCTTACCTTTTCCATGAGAATTGGTAGCCCTAGTTCTTCCCTCAAAACCTAGACCTGTCTTTTCCTTCTGAGAAATGAAATTGTCTATTAAGGTCAAGACAGATTTTGTCTTAGAGAATTTAGCCACTAACTCTCTTTCTTTCTGGAGTCTTGCCTCCAGATTCTTGATATGATTTTCCTTGAAAGTGATTGTGCCCATCTGAATAACAGTTATGTTCTTTAGTTTGGCAGCCTATTTCCGTTTCAAATCAATCAGCTTGGCTGATTAAGATGTTGCCTGCTTAAGAGATTCAATCTCCTTGGCCTGCTCCTTGACAAGAAGCTTGCTTCTCTTTAGAGCTTGCAACAACCCACCATACTTATCAATGAGTTGGTGTACATCCCCTTCAGACTCAGATCCATCCACATCTCCTGATGCAAATGCTTCTGATTCTGATCCAATGAAATAATCAGAAGCTGAGGGAGAACTGTATACCTTGCTTGGACCAGGCTGATCCTGACACTGATCATCTTCTGACTGAGCCATCAACCCTCTACAGTAATAATCTTTCATTCCATTTATGGAGTCCAGCATTTGTAGGAATTCTAACTCCTTAGAATCCTCTTCAGTTGAGAATAGCCCAACATATGCTTCTACATCTTCTTCTTCTCCTGATCCTGATGATGAAGAGTCTGTCCAACTCTTCTACTTCTGGGCAACAAAGGATTTCTCCTTCTTGCCCTTCATTTATTGCTTCTTCTTGTCCTTTGATTCAGCCCTCTTGTGTGGACAGTTTGCTATGACATGTCCTTGCCTGTTGCAACAAAAGAAAACAATCTTAGAATTAGATTGTTTACTAGGTTTAGAAGCATATCTGTCCTTCTTGGGAGTCTTCTTTTTCTTGTAATACTCATCCTTGGAAAAGGATGTTGATGGTCTGGTTCTCCACTTCTTCTTTTTCATGAACCTTTGGAACTGCCTTGTAAAGGCAGCAAAGTCCTCATCAGAGGTGTGGCTATCTGATGTGTTGTTGTCAGGAATTCCTTCTTCTGCCTCAGCACTCCTTCTGGGTGGAGAAGGAGATTTTCTGCTGCCCTTTCTTGTGCCTTCAGCCTTGAAGGCAACTGACTTATCCTTGTACTCAGACTTGATGTTCTTCTCTTCCTCCTTTCTGGCAGTTAGCTGTATTTCATATGATAGCATCTTTCCAAATAGTGAGGGAGGAGGTGTGTCAGCAAGCTTGGCCACCTCTCTGATGGCACAAATCTTTGTGTCCCAGTCCTTTGTCAAAGACCTGAGAAACTTGTCATTAAGTTCATATGTGTTGAATACTCTACCATATGTCATCAGTTCATTAACTATTCTGAAGAACTTTTTGTAATATTCAGCTATGATGTCAGTCTTGGCTTGTCTAAAGCTCTCATATTCCTGATTCAGCATAGACTTCCTGTCCTCTCTAACTTCTTTTGTTCCCTCCATGTAGACAATCAGGGTGTCCCACATTTCCTTGGAGGTTTTACAATGCACCAGATTCTGAAATGTGGCATCATCTATAACACTTACAATAATGTTCTGTTCTCTTTTGTCAAGTGTTGCCAGGATGATCTCATCCTTTATCATTTAAGAATAATTCTTTGGGGTTCTAATATTTGCATCCAGAACTGATACCTTCATTAGAATGAAGGGGCCTTCTTGAACTGTAATATAGATTCTTGGATCAGATGCTTCCATGAATAACCTGACCCTTTCCTTCCATATGCCAAAGCATTCTTTCCTGCAGATAGGCAGTTTCATAGATCCAAACTCCTTTTGATTCTTATTTGAATCCATTCTTGAAATTTGATAATTGCCTTGGAGATTCACTCAGACTGTTAGGTCAATCTTTGAGCAACCTCCCTCTGATACCACTTGATAGACTTATTTCAAGAGCCTAAACACCTAGAGCGGGGGTGAATAGGTTCTAATTATCTTTAAGAATTTTAGGCAATATAACTAGTTCTTACTTAGCATAGAAATTGCAAATCATATCATAGAAAACACAGCATAGCATACACCAGATTTATAGTGGTTCCCCAAGGTATGGGTACATCCACTTTCCCCCTTCGCCTATCCAGTAGAGAACTGGATTCAGCACAACTTCCTTCCACTAACTCAGATCCACAGATCTTACAACTCAGAACCAGATGGTTCCTACACCTCAGACTTATACAAGTCATACCTCAGATTCTCCCCAAGAATCCTACCTCGGGCCACAGCCCTACCTCAGCCTTTATAACTAGGCTTACAACTCAGACTATCAATAGTCCTATACCTCAGGCACTCAGTACTATCTCAGCCTTTTTAATTATAGGCTTACAACTCAGATCTAACAAAAGATCCTACAAGAATTGAATATTTGAGAAATACAGAAATATCACCAGATAGATCACTTTATAGGTGAGAGCTTCTTGATCAGTTCTTGAATGAACTGAATCTCTAGATCCAACCTGACTTAGCTGTTTCAAAGCTTCTTGATAGAACAAAATAAGGTTGAACTCTTCTTGATGTAGAAGTTGATCTCCTGTCAGCTCCTTCCTTGAATTCAGAATAAGATCTGAATCTTCTCTGCAGACTGTTCAGAATCATCCTTCTTAAGGGTCACCCCTTTAATTGTTGTTGAAAACTTTCCTTAGATGATCCACTTTTTTATCTTTGTATATTTTCTTAAGTTGTCACGGATCAGTCCTTTATATAGAGATTTCTCCTGGTGACTGACTGATCTGGTTTGTAACAACCTTCTGACAGTTCTGACAAAGGTATCAGACCTGTTGGTAATGACAGCTATCGAGTCACCAATCATAACAGTTGATTCCTTAATGATTTTATAAGTCAGCATGAACCACTCAGCAAACTGCTTCATATGTGTCAACACAAGTCTTGGTGATGTCGACATAACACTCCAAGTGTTGACATAGTCATTCTTCTGCTACTCGACACATCTTCTCTTTGTATGTGTCGACACAAGTCCTTTGTGTCAACACAACTGCTCTTGGTCTCGACATAACTGCTGCAGACAGATGGCGTTGAGTGTATGTCCAGCCGTCATTGAGTGTGTGTCGACACAAGTCCTGTGTGTCGACACAACTGCTTCTGGTCTTGACTTAGCTGCTGCAGACAAATGGCGTTGAGTGTGTGTATATCTATCGTTGAGTGTGTGTCGACACAAGTCCTGTGTGTCGACACAACTGCTTCTGTTCTTGACTTAGCTGCTGCATACAAATGGCGTTGAGTGTGTGTATAGCTGTCATTGAGTGAGTGTCGACACAAGTACTGTGTGTCAACACAAGCCTTCTGACTCAGAATAGCTGTTGATGTAAGATGGCGTTGAGAGTGTGTCTAGCTGTCGACACAAACCTTCTTCAGGTGTCGACATAATTCCTGAGTGTCGACACATGACATTCTTCTAGTGTCGACAAAAATCCTGGGTGTCGACACAGCTTCAGCTCTAGGTGTCGACACAATTCTGGGTGTCGACACAACTTTGCTTCTGGTGTCGACACAACTTCTGGGTGTCGACACAACTTTGCTTATGGTGTCGACACAACTTCTAGGTGTCGACACAACTTTGCTTCTGGTGTCGACACAACTTCTGGTGGGTGTCGACACAATTCTTCACAAGTGTTGACACTTGTACTTAGAAAAATTCTTTGCAAATCTTATACCTGCACAATGAAACTCAAACATACATCAAATACAAATTGATGTATATCATTGAGTAAGATGAGGCTTCTCCAAATCTGGTACATATTTTTCAGTGTACCCAACAGTATTTACCCATTACTAATACCCTAATCTCGTTATTACTCTTAAGTAAACCTAATGACTTAAGGTACAAATTGGGAGAGCGACGATCTTTCGCTGGACCCCGTTATGGTTGTTCTCCTTGTGACTTGCACTCTACCACTCATTTTATGTAGTGACTTACTTGTGATACAAACCAGGGTTTCAACTTCCCAATATATCTCTTAATTTAACTATATCTCATCACCCTAAGTACTCTAAAGCTACTTATTACTTTTACTAAACACAGCCATGACCAAATTCTAACACATATGAGATGACTTTCAATTCATTAGGCCAAAGATCTCCATGTTTTTATAATGGGTTTGTCATGTGTATAATATTGATCAGTCAGAATTCCATCATTTTTCTAATTATTTTGGACCATAATTTAAATTAATTAATCAAGTGACCTAGGTCACTTTGAACATGAACTACTCTAACTAGTGGTTCATAAGGTATAAATAATTATTTGAAGTTCATCTAGGTTAAAAACGTCTGTTCAACAAAAATTCGGATTTTTCCAATTTGGTCTGATCATTATTTTTCATTTATGATTTAAACCCCATTATCTTTCTTTTTCAAATGAAGTATTAAAAATAATCATGTAAAAATTCAGGGAAAATTTATACTCACTAATATTAACAAGATAATGGTCAAAACAGATTTTTATACTTCTAGGCAATGAATTGACCAAAGATATTCACATGTTAAGATAATTAAAAAATGCCACTATTATACTGTTCCTCATAAATAATCATCCAAAAATCTTAATAAAATTTACAGGGGTTTATATTGCAGAAATAAGGGCCTAGACATTTTTTCATAATTTTCCATGAAACACTACTCATGTTTTTGATCAAAGTCCTATTACAGTAAAAATGTAATTACACTATTTATACATGGAATAATTCTCAAAAATGCTCATAAATTTCTCCAGAGAAGTGAAATGACCTATTAGGGCTTGGATCAACAATTTGGAATTTTCTAAGTCCAGTAGCCCTATTTTTCATTTTAACACCTAAATGAGCTAATTTTGAAATAAATCAAACTTATGGGATTTTTGATTCACAAAATCCCAATTTTCTCATGAAAGGAGTATTTTACCTCCATAAGCCTCTATCCAAAATTTCATGAACATGCATTGGGCAAAATGGGCTAAATTCCCATTTTACCTCATTTTACTATTTACGCACTATTTACAAATCAACCTTCACCATGCATGTTGGATCCTTTAACATGCAGAGGTCCAAATGACTCCAAATTTTTACCAAGGCCATAGGATGACCTTAGAGCCATGCCACTCAAATTTGGGGGTATTTGGAATTGTAAAACTCCCTAAATTACATTTATTTAATAAATCAAATTTTGATTGAAACTATAGGAAACTGTCCTCCAAAAATTCTGATTTTTGGACATAGTCTAAGTATAGTATACACACATGCATGACCTAAATTTCACTGTATGTGGAATTATATTTTATCCTAGGCTGTGTTGCCCAGCCAGAACGCAACTTTGGGATTTTGGGGTGTTACAACCCTCCCCTCCTTACCCGAAATTTGCACACAGTAAGGAAAAACAGTAATCAAGATGTTATAACTTCACAAAATTTTGATACAACTTGACACGTACAGTACAACAGTTTACACAAACAACTCGGGAAACTCAGCCCGTATGGTCAGCTCTCGCTCTCATGTTAGCTCCTCACGACCACAGTTGTTCCATCGGACCTTGACCATCCCAATTGTCTTGTTCTGTAACTGTTTATCGGCTCTATATTCGATCTGAATGGGCCTAACCTTCGTCATTAGCCCAAATTCGGCTGGTACACGATCGTTTGCAATCACTTGAGCTGGATCTTTCACGGCTTTTCGAAGCACTGAGATGTGGAACACATCATGCAATCCACTCAATTCTGCAGAAAGAGCTAGCCGATAGGCAGCTTCCCCAACTCGCTCCACCACTTCAAATGGACCAAGATATCTCGGACTTAACTTTTTCAGACGCCGAATCCTGGACACACCTTTGAAGGGTTTGATCTTTAAATAGACCCAATCTCCCACCACAAACTCAACGTTACAGTGCTTGGCATTATAATATTTGGCTTGTCTATCTTGGGCTATCAGTAGCCTCTCCCGGATAGAGCGTATCGTTGAATTAGCTTCCTCGACTTCTTTATGCCCATATAGTTTAGATTCGCCCGTTTCCTCCCAAGCTAACGGTGTACTGAATTTTCGACCATACAAAGCTTCAAACGGTGCCATACCAATACTCGCTTGGTAGCTATTATTATAGGCAAACTCTGCCATATAGAGGTGATCTTCCCACCTCTTTCCAAAATCCAAGGCGCATATTCAGAGCATGTCCTCCATCGTTCTGTTGGTCTTCTTAGTTTGGCTATTCGTTTGGGGATGAAAGGCCGTACTGTAAGATAATTTTGTGCCCAATAACCGATTGATTGGCCTCCAATCATTTGAAGTGAATCGTCCATCACATTCACTTATAATGCTATGGGGAACACCGTGCAATCGTACCATCTGCTCAACATAGAGCTTCGCCAAGACTTCCACTGAATCGTCCCTCTTGTTTGGTAGGAAGTGAGCCACTTTAGTCAACCGGTCTACGATCACCCAAACCGAATCGTTCCCGCATTGAGATCTCACAACCCGTGCATGAAATCCATCGAAATATCATCAAACTTCCATTCCAGAATAGGTAACAACTTCAGGAAACCTCTGGGCATCCGGCATTCCGCCTTCACCAAGGCACATGTTTGAAATTTAGCCACATACTGTGCTATGTCTTTCTTTAATCCTGGCCACTAGAATAGCTTTTTCATGTCCTTGTACATCTTTGTGCTCCCTGGGTGAATTGAGTATTTTGTGAATTGAGCCTCATACATCAACTCTTCCCTCAACTTACCCATACTTGGGACGCACAAACGACCCTCTTTGCGCAAAAGGCTGTCATCCCAGGAGAATTAGTCATTTGAACCATCCACTGCATAGCGTTGGAGACTTTCATCAAGCTCTGTTGCTCGCCGAACCCTGTTCGCAAGGTCATAGTGTACCTCCGTCCAGTTCAAGCATGCATTGGCTATGGAATTCTTATCAACACAAGAAATCTCTAACGCTTTCAACTCCTGGATCAGACGCTCATCATGCATCCGCAACCAACTTGCCCTTACCGGAGTCCTACGACTCAAGGCATCTGTGATCACGTTTCCCTTCCAAGGAGTATAGTGAATATCAAAGGTGTAGTCCTCGAGGAACTCCATCCACCTCCCTTGTCGCATATTGAGATCCTTCTGATCCAATAAATATTTTAGGCTCTTATGATCTGTAAAGATATCCACTTTACACCATATAAATAGTGCCGCCATAATTTAAGTGCAAAGATCACTGCCTCCAACTCCAAGTCGTGGACGGGATAATTCAGTTCATGCACTTTCAACTGGCGTGAGCCATAAGCAATCACCTTGCCAAACTGCAGAAGAACGCAGCCTAAGCCGCTCCCTGAAGCATCACTATAAATCTCATAGCCATCTGTACCACATGGCGATGTCAAAACAGGCATCGTGGTCAAACGAATCTTTATCTCTTCAAAAGCTTGCGCGCACTCCGGCGTCCAAATGAACTTCTGATCCTTCCTCGTTAATGTGGTAAGAGGCAAAGCGATCTATGAGAAGTTTTCCACAAAACGTCTGTAGTAGTCTGTCAGTCCAAAGAAACTCCTGACTTCGGCCACCGAAGACAACACTGGCCACTCTCGTATAACACTTATCTTTGACGGATCCACCGCAATTCCCTCTCCACTGACCACATGGCCAAGAAAATCCACTGACGACAGCCAAAACTCACACTTTGAGAACTTGGCATAGAGTTTATTTCTCCTTAGGGTATGCAACACCAACCGTAAATGGTTCGCAAGATCAGCTTCAAATTGCGAGTACACCAAGATATCATCAATGAATACTATCATAAATAGATCCAAGTACTCTCGGAACGTTCGGTGCATTAGATCCATGAACACTGATGGCGCATTGCATAGCCCAAACGACATTACAGTGAACTCATAATGACCGTAGCGTGTTCCAAACACTGTCTTGGGAATGTCACCTTCCTGAATTCTCAATTGGTCATATCTAGATTTCAAATCCAATTTAGAATAGACGGTTGATCCCGCGAGCTGATCGAACAAGTCATCTATCCGTGGAATCAAATACTTGTTTTTCTCTGTCAGCTTATTCAATTCACGATAATCAATACACAACCGTAAACTACCGTCCTTCTTTTTCACAAATAGAACAGGTGCGCTCCAAGGTGACATACTTGGGCGTATATAACCCTGTTCCAGCAATTCTTGCAATTGAACTTTCAGTTCTGCCATTTCTTTTGGCGCTACGCGATATGGCGAGCGGGCCAAAGGTTTCGCACCTGACACCAACTCAATAGAGAATTTGATGGGCTAAACCCGAACAGGCAAGCGTACCTGTCGAATTGTAGTACCAAGGTCGTATTTAAACACGGGGTTGTCAATTACTGCTACTCACGCTTGAAATATTATCCTACCGGAAAATAGTTGGATTTTGAGAATTTTTTAAGTAAAATGGACGATAAATTACGAGACGAAAACTTATATAAAAAGGCTAGCATTCGATCATTGATTCACCATGAAATGAAACGAGAAAATAAAAGGGCATAGTTTTAAATTTGCAAATCCAACTCGGCCGTGACGGATCCAAAAATGAGACAAAATCTCGCTAGAGCATTAGGCCTCCTAACTTATAGACTCTTTGATCGAAATCTCTTTACAAACCAAAGAAGCCTAAAGTTGCATTATCGAAGTGATCCGCACTATTGGATTTGACTCCAATCTGGAAGATTTACGTCGTCCTATCTCTAGGGTTGCGTTCAACTCCTTCCTTCTTTGAGTGATCTTTCACATTCACGAGCCTCTCGGCTACTCGAATATGAGATCATAAGCCTACTACCGTATACCGAAAATACGGAGTCGACGAAATAATTATTCAAAGAAGGACCGAGTAGAATTACGCAAAAATAAAACTATGGAATAAAAGTAATTCTCATCTCAAATCATGGATCCTCATGATCAAATGCTAAAAGAAAATTAGCTACGCATGATTGAAAAGGAAGACAAAATAAGAGAAGAAGATTTCATATTTTTTAATACTAAAAGGAAAGAAAGAACACAATAGCTTGAACAAAACGATATTACTTAAACAAAATGAGATTACAAAGAAAAGGAAACTAGAAATGAAAATTACAATGAAAAACACTCTCTTGACTTGTACTCTCCAAAAGCTCTCTCCAAAAGCCAACCTCAAAAGCATGGGACATGGGTTCCTTTTATAGATGAAGAGGGAAGATTCTAGAATGGAAAATGAAGAGGGGATACAAAGGGGTGGCCGGCCACATCAAGGGGGGTTGATTCATGCATGCATTAATAAAGGGGAGAGAGAAAAGAGAAGATGCATGTATAACATTTAATGAAAAATATAAAATTAGAAGGGGGGTGAATGGAAGCTTGTAGAAGGGGGAAAAGGAGAGGGGCCGGTCATGTTTGAGATAGAAATGCATGCATGAAATAATGTGGAGAGAGAGAGAAGATGAGGTGGCAAGGAATGCATGCACTAGAAATAAAGGGCCAGCCATAATAAGGGGAATGAATGGATTTGGATTTAATGAGGAGAGAGGGAGATGCATGCATGAGATAATAGGTGGCCGGCCATGATATGAAATTATTCATGCATGGCATTTAATGAAAGAGGGGGCTGCTTGGAGTTCGGGTAGAGGAATGTAGGCTGCATGGGCTTTAATTCTTCATGCTCGGGTTGCTTGGGCTTTTGAGGGGGTCGGGCTGCTCTTGATGCTTCATGTAGGGCTCGGGTTTAGGTTGTGGGCTGCTGCAAGTGGAGGGCCGGGCTGCAAGGGCTGGTGTGGTGGCTTCTTTGGTGGCTCGGGTAGCTTGATAGGGGCTGCTCCAAAGGTTTGTGGGCTGCACCATATGTATGATGGCCGGCCACCTACAAAGAGCAAGACATAATGTTAATAATTAAACAACTAATCATAAGACATGACATTAGTTATTAAAACATTTTTACAAAAGATAAAACATAACATAATTTTATAATATTAGCTATAATAATAACCCCTAATATAAAGATAACAAAAATGACCAAACATAAATAAATCAACACATATAACATAAGTTTGTAATTTTGTTAAACATAATAGGAACAAAACACCAAATAAAACATAAGTTTATAATAATCAAAACATATCATAAAATATCAACATCCAAGCATAAAATTGTAATGAAATTGTGGAAATAAGCTTCTAAATTACCTCAAAAAAGGATGACTAAACTAGTCATCAAATTCCCTCATGCTTAGACATTTGCTTGCCCTCAAGCAAATAGAAATAAAAATAGGGAGAAATAAAAAGAAAACAAAAGATATATATATTTTAAGTTCCATAGTTAAGAAAAACAAAAATAAGAAAAATTAAACTATCCTAATATTCATGTTACCAACTAGTGGGGTGAGAAGTGTACAATAGAAAATTTGAAAGTGGAACCCTAAAAATCTCATTAAAACATAAGAAAAGTCTACTAATTTCTAAATCTTAAAAGCAAGGCATCCAAAATAAATGAAAATAAGGACAACAAAAGTAGAGGTTCTAAATAAACGGCGCATTAACAAACTACTAGGTTGCTAGATAAACATTAACCCTAAAACACTCCAAGATAACCTCCAAAGAAATCCATCAATGATGGTGGCCATAGGCTTGTACGTTCACACTTTCTCCACTACGCGAAATTAAGTTCTAAGATCATTAGGACTTCTACTAGGCATTAAAACTTGGCTTAGGTAAATGATTAGGAAGTGGAATCAAAGATAAACATGAAGGTTTTAGGCACTAAACCAAGGTGAGCTCAAAAATAAATAAAGCATAATAAAAATGAGAAATAACAAGTATGTCATTTCTCCAATATGAAACTACAAAACAAGGCCATGAAAATTTTTCTTTTATAAACTTGGCCAAACATAAACTTTTTGCATTCTTTTTTTTATTTTGATTTTTCACTTTTCTTTCTCAATTTTTTTCTTTTGGATAACATTTGATAAGAAAGCTCCAAAAAATAAGCTTGAGAATTTCCTATTCATTTCAAAAATAGTACCCTTCCACAAAAAAAATAATTTTTAAGCTCAAACTTATAGTGCAAAAATAGGAAAGGTATTTGGCTTTGGTGAACATCATGAAATGAAAGGTGGAGCTAAAACAAAAAAAAGGAAAAGGCTCAAAATTGTTTTGCAAGGGTTTTGTTTTTGGTGGGCACGAAAAGCTCAAACTATTCAAATGGTGGCCTAAATCATTTCTAAAGAACGTAAAAACAGCGCAAATGCTTCGAGAGTAGCTTGGTACAAGTTCTAGACACCAAGAAAGACTACCCCGCAAATGAAAAAGAGCAAATGATACCTAGCAACCATTCATAAGCAATTAACCGAATAAAGAGACGTAACTACAAATTGCTAACTTATATTTGAAAAACCGGATGCCTCTATTTAAGAAAAAGAAACTAATGGAACAGAACTATGCTAAAATGATAAGTTTAGAAAACATTTCCAAAGGAATCTACATAGAACTACAAAAACCGCACGGGCCTACACATCACTAGAAGAAACATAAAAAAATGATAGAAATAATTTTAGATTTTGTTTTTCAAATCGATTTAAGCACATGAATTTTTTTTTGAGTTTTGTTTTTTTTTTCTAAATTTTTTTTGGGTTTTATATTTTATAATTTTTTTGGATTTTGATGACATAACATAAAATACTATACTAATATAAAACATAATTTTTTTTTCTTTTTGGAAGAAGAAAGACCAAAAGAAACTAGACCCCCCCCCCTCCCATGCTTAAATTCTTCATTGCCCTCAATGAAGAAAACATAAAGAAAAAGAGAAGGGGACTGAGAAGAAGAGAAAAAGAAAAATGCAGGAAAATAAATAAATAAAAAGAACAGGACTTCCCCGGGTTCGTGAGATGAAGGCGGATGTCGCTCCCCCATGCTTGCTTTTTAGAGTACTTGATCGTCAACAGGTATGACTTGATCCATCTGATATCAGCAGCGGCGGAGCGGCGACCACGATCATGGACTTGATTGGCCTCCGGTAGAAAGAGCAAAATAAAAGAAAAAATAGAGAGTCTGTGGGCAGATGCCCAATAATATTTTGTTATTACAATAGTTCAAAGTCCGAATAAAAGAGTTTCAAAATAATAATAAAAATGTCCAGAAATAAAAATGTCCATCAGAAAATAATAAACTAAGAATCAAAAAGAAGATTCTCCTTTGCAGGAGTCACAGAATCATTAGAGAAATAGAGTTTAAGTCTATGGCCATTAACTTTAAAGTCCCCCTTATCGGGGTGTGAAAGTAGCACAGTGTCGTAAGGAAAAACATCCTTGACCGCAAACGGTCCAGTCCAATGAGATTTAGATTTTCCAAAGAAAATGCGTAATCGTGAATTTAAGAGAAGAACTTGATCGCCTGGTTTAAAATTTTTATGGTGGCGAAAGTTCTTATCGTGATAATTTTTTTCTGCAGGGTCAGGTGGTTTTTCAAAATAATTTGGCAAATTTTTATCATTTTCAAAAATAAGATTTTTTTTGTCCAAAATCAGAGTCATTTTCGAATGTTGCTTGTACGGACATAACAGTGTTTTCAAAAATAGTTGATGAGGGTCCAAAAAAAGAAGAAGAAAAATCATTTGGAGAGAAATAGGAGTCTTCTTTTAAATCATCAATGAAAAAACAAGAGTCATCATTTTGTAAAGAGTTTTTCATCGATTTATTAATATCAAATGTTACTTCCTCATCTCCTACGTGCAGAAAAAGTTTTCTCTCACTCACATTTATGATTGCGCGAGCGGTGGCTAGGAAAGGTCAACCAAGGATAAGAGGGACCTCGATGTCCTTTTCAATATCGAGAATGACAAAATCCACCGGGAAGATGAATTTGTCGACCTTCACTAACACATCCTCAACGACTCCTAACGGATACTTAATCGAACGATCGGCTAACTGTATACTCATGTGTGTAGGGCTGAGAGTGCCCAAACCTAGCTTCTTAAATAATGAAAAAGGCATCAAATTGATGCTCGCTCCTAGATCCGCTAACGCGTGTTTTACAAAAAGGTCGCCAAAAACACAAGGAATTGAAAAACTACCCGGATCATTTATTTTTTTTGGAAGATTTGAGTTGTTAATGACCGCCGAGCACTCTTAATTTAACGTCACGTGAGAAAGATTTTCCAATTTCTTTTTGTTCGTTAATAAATCTTTAAGATATTTGGCGTACTTAGGCATTTGGCTAATCGCTTCATGAAACGGCAAATTAATATGAATTTGTTTAAATATTTCAAGAAAGCGCTGATATTGATTATCTAGTTTTTCTTTCCTAAGTCGAGCCGGATAAGGAGGTGGCGGAAATTCTTTTATAACAACCGGAGCATCGTCATCTTTTTCTTTTTCCAAAATGGATGTTTCTTGTTCATTTTCAAAAACAGGGTTTCCTTTTACAAAATCTTGATTAGTTATTTCTTCTTCACTAATTCGTTCGGCAGTATGAGAGGCAATCACCTTTGGCTCTTCCCTTGTGGTGGGCTCGTTAACAACTTTACCGCTCCGAAGGGAAATCGCATTTGCGTGCTCCCTTGGGTTAGGCTCAGTGTTCGAGGGAAGAGTTCCAGGTGGTCTCTCGGAAAAGGCCTTGGCGAGTTGGCCGACTTGATTTTCTAAGTTTTTCATTGATCCTGTTAAATTTCTAATAGTGGCATCGTTCGAGCTTATATATTTAGCGAGGATCTCTTCCAAAGAGGAATGTTTTTGAAAATTTTGTTGCGGTGGTGGTGTAAAATCGTGCGGTGGGCGTACGACGTTAGCGTTATTACTCCACGAGAAATTAGGATGGTTACGCCATCCAGGATGATAAGAATTCGTAGCAGCATTAAAACCAGGAGGAGAAGAAAAGTTTGAAAAAGCAGAAAAATTGTTTGCAGAATTATTTTGAGCAGGCCTGGGTATGTTCCCTAGATAATCCACCTGCTCGGCGGCAGCAACATTTTCAAATAACTTAGCGGCGGAGGGAGCAGTCATCTCCGAGATCTTCTTGTTTAGCATTTCCACTTGCATCGCCAGTTGCGTCACCGAATCAACTTCAAAAATACCTGCAGGTTTAGATGGGCGAGACCTAGACGAATTCCACTGATAAGTGTTCATCGTCATGTCATTGATAAGCTCAAGAGCAGCTTCCAGAGTTTTGCGGTCTAAAGAACCAGCGGAAGCGGCATCTATCATCTGCTTAGTTTCTTGATTTAGCCCATTATAGAATGTCTGGACCTGCAACCATACAGGCAGAGCATGATGTGGGCATCTTCTCAAAAGCTCTTTGAACCTCTCCCAAGTGTCATAGAGGGTCTCAGAAGCAATTTGAGAATAAGAAGTAATATCATTTCGCAGCTTAGCAGTTTTAGCGGGGGGGAAATAACGAGAGAAATTTTTCAGTTAAAATGTTCCAAGTAGTGATTGATCCTCTTGGAAGAGAACTCAACCACTGTTTGTCTTTGGTTCTTAGGGAGAATGGGAAGAGTCTTAGCCTTATAGCATCGTCTGAGACACCATTGATTTTAAAGGTGTCACAGATTTCAAGAAAATTGGCAATATGCAAGTTCGGATCTTCATCTTGTAATCCGTCGAACTGTACATATTGTTGCACCATTTGTATGATGTTAGGCTTAAGCTCGAAGTTATTGTTCGCAATCGCAGGTCGAACAATACTTGTCTCTGTCCCTTCCAAGTTTGGTCGAGCATAATCAGACATAGTCCTTTGCTGAGCCATTCCTGGGTTAGGGTCTCCCATCTCAGAATTAAAATTACAATCCCCGTAGGAATCCTCAATCGTTGTTTGAGAAGTGGACGCCCCGAATCGTAGTTGTCTCCGAAAGGAGCGTTCGATTTCCGGGTCCAAATCAACAAGTAGCGACGGATTCGCTCGGGTCATGCACTAACAAAGAAGACGAAGGAGAATGAAAAAGAAAACTTGAAAAAGAAAGAAAAAGAGAAGAAAGGATTTTTTTTTTGAATAGATTTTTTTACGGCTTGGCTCTCAAACTTCCCGAGGACTACCCGGTGAAGGGTTCGCCCGGTACTAGGTAAAAATGGTGGCGTTTAAAGCCCCTTACCCTTTTCGAGAGATTTTAGGTGGGGTAGTAATAAGGTGAAGTGGGTTGATTATAAATATTTAAATATATAAATAATTTTTTTTATTATTTTTGTAGAAGTAATAGCGCAAGCGTTTTCAAAATATTGACGAGAAAACTCCCCGGCAACGGCGCCAAAAACTTGATGGGCTAAACCCGAACAGGCAAGCGTACCTGTCGAATTATAGTACCAAGGTCATATTTAAACACGGGGTTGTCAATTACTGCTACTCACGCTTGAAATATTATCCTACCGGAAAATAGTTGGATTTAGAGAATTTTTTAAGTAAAATGGACGATAAATTACGAGACGAAAACTTATATAAAAAGGCTAGCATTCGATCATTGATTCACCATGAAATGAAACGAGAAAATAAAAGGGCATAGTTTTAAATTTGCAAATCCAACTCGGCCGTGACGGATCCGAAAATGAGACAAAATCTCGCTAGAGCATTAGGCCTCCTAACTTATAGACTCTTTGATCGAAATCTCTTTACAAACCAAAGAAGCCTAAAGTTGCATTATCGAAGTGATCCGCACTATTGGATTTGACTCCAATCTGGAAGATTTATGTCGTCCTATCTCTAGGGTTGCGTTCAACTCCTTCCTTCTTTGAGTGATCTTTCACATTCACGAGCCTCTCGGCTACTCGAATATGAGATCATAAGCCTACTACTGTATACCGAAAATACGGAGTCGACAAAATAATTATTCAAAGAAGGACCGAGTAGAATTACGCAAAAATAAAACTATGGAATAAAAGTAATTCTCATCTCAAATCATGGATCCTCATGATCAAATGCTAAAAGAAAATTAGCTACGCATGATTGAAAAGGAAGATAAAATAAGAGAAGAAGATTTCATATTTTTTAATACTAAAAGGAAAGAAAGAACACAATAGCTTGAACAAAATGATATTACTTAAACAAAATGAGATTACAAAGAAAAGGAAACTAGAAATGAAAATTACAATGAAAAACACTCTCTTGACTTGTACTCTCTAAAAGCTCTCTCCAAAAGCCAACCTCAAAAGCATGGGATATGGGTTCCTTTTATAGATGAAGAGGGAAGATTCTAGAATGGAAAATGAAGAGGGGATACAAAGGGGTGGCCGGCCACATCAAGGGGGGTTGATTCATGCATGCATTAATAAAGGGGAGAGAGAAAAGAGAAGATGCATGTATAACATTTAATGAAAAATATAAAATAAGAAGGGGGGTGAATGGAAGCTTGTAGAAGGGGGAAAAGGAGAGGGGTCGGTCATGTTTGAGATAGAAATGCATGCATGAAATAATGTGGAGAGAGAGAGAGAAGATGAGGTGGCAAGGAATGCATGCACTAGAAATAAAGGGTCAGCCATAATAAGGGGAATGAATGGATTTGGATTTAATGAGGAGAGAGGGAGATGCATGCATGAGATAATAGGTGGTCGGCCATGATATGAAATTATTCATGCATGGCATTTAATGAAAGAGGGGGGCTGCTTGGAGTTCGGGTAGAGGAATGTAGGCTGCATGGCTTTAATTCTTCATGCTCGGGTTGCTTGGGCTTTTGAGGGGGCCGGGCTGCTCTTGATGCTTCATGTAGGGCTCGGGTTTAGGTTGTGGGCTGCTGCAAGTGGAGGGCCGGGCTGCAAGGGCTGGTGTGGTGGCTTCTTTGGTGGCTCGGGTAGCTTGATAGGGGGCTTCTCCAAAGGTTTGTGGGCTGCACCATATGCATGATGGCCGGCCACCTACAAAGAGCAAGACATAATGTTAATAATTAAACAACTAATCATAAGACATGACATTAGTTATTAAAACATTTTTACAAAAGATAAAACATAACATAATTTTATAATATTAGCTATAATAATAACCCCTAATATAAAGATAACAAAAATGACCAAACATAAATAAATCAACACATATAACATAAGTTTGTAATTTTGTTAAACATAATAGGAACAAAATATCAAATAAAACATAAGTTTATAATAATCAAAACATATCATAAAATATCAACATCCAAGCATAAAATTGTAATGAAATTTTGGAAATATGCTTCTAAATTACCTCAAAAAAGGATGACTAAACTAGTCATCAGAATTCGATCTCCCGCTGGGGTGGTAACCCAGGAAGATCCTTAGGAAACACATCGGCAAACTCCGACACAATCAGAACACCATTCACACTGGCCATTAGCTCAACAACCTGAATTATCGTGAAGAATAACTCTGCGCCCTTACGAACAACATTGACGACTTGGAGAGCAGACATCAAGGTCTCGCCTACTCCTCGCATACCAGCGAACTTAGTCTCAAGCTCGGTATTCTGGCCCAGTGTGATCTCCTTTGAATTGCAATAAATAAAGGCACGCTGCTCCGAGAGCCAGTCCATACCAAAGATCACATCAAATTCCGATATCGGTAGTACAGATGAACTCAGACCGAAATCCTGATTTCCTATTTGCACTGTCACATCGCAAGCCCTATCTGCAAGCATCACACAACCATTCAGTAAGACCACCTTAAAACTATCTGTCATCACATGACTAGGTACTCTAATTCGAGCTACGAAGTCCTTAGACAGAAACGAGTGTGAAGCACCCGTTCGAATAGTGCTCTCGCCAGGTTGTTCCGAATTAGGACAAATCCTAAGACAAATACATCATACACAAGCTACACACAAGGTATGCAATATAAAAAGCAATCAATATCTTAAATCGTACCTGTGACGACGTCACTTTGCTTTATGGCCTCTTGCTGGCCAAGATTATAGACTCGGGGCTGCGCCTGGGATGCAGAGGACTCCACCACTGCCTTTCCCTTTTCAGCATATAACACTCCCGTCTTCTTTTCCCCCTTTGAAGGACCAACCCGACAGTCACAGGCTATATGTCCCACTCTGCCACATGTAAAGCAGGTACGCGACTCTTGCTTTGACGTTGCGCCCGACGCAACTGAAGAAGGGGCCTGTCCAGAAGATTTGGCTCTCTTGCTCCACTTCTTTTGGTAGTTTGATTTTCCAGGATGGGGCACTTTGAACTCAGACTTTGTCATAGCCAAGTCCCTCTTTCCTTGCACCCGTTTCATATCACTCTCCAACGCACAAGCAGTATCAACCAACACCTGAAATCCTTGGTTCACCGAGCTCGAGAGCAGGAATCTCAACTCTTCTCACAGCCCTTCATAGAACCTATTGGTTTTTCGTTGTTCATTAGCGAAGATAGACCCTGCACAATGACCCAACCTTGTAAACTCGTGCAAGTAAGTATCCACACTACTTTCACCTTGCGTTAGACGTTGGAACTCATTTTCCATGGCGATGCGTTTTGCCGCTGGTGCTTTGCCAAAAATAGGCACGAAAACTCCTCAATCGAGACTTGTGTTAATTGCCTGCCCGCTAGGTGATGCAACTATATCTCGTCCCACCATAACTGAGCCTCTCCTTCAAGTAAGAAGGTGTCCAAGGTGACCTTCTGATCTTCCTCCATCTTTATAGCCGTCAATATATGCCTGACGCGCGACAACCAATCTTCCGCTTGTACTGGGGTTCCCACACCCATAAACGTCGGAGGATTGAAGCTCATAAAATGCTTCAACTACCGCTCATCTGCTCGAGGATCTATAACCTCAATAGGTTCTGGTATTACAGCAACCCGCTCTGACACCACTGTCGGCTGCGCTTGCCCAATAGGCTGTGCATGAATCATGGCAAATAGCGCCTCAACAACTAAGCGGACTGTTTCCGCAGAAGGAGGAGGTGTGGGCACCTCAGCTAGTGTCGCACTCTCATCAGAATGCTAGGGCTCCGATTGCCCAGTAACACTACGAGTCACATATAGATGAACAAGACACACTTTAGCGACCTTGCACAAGCAATCACAACAAAATAGGAATGCGCAGGTTCTTTACACAGGAGTATTTACATTTCTTAGTGGACATTCAAGAGTTCATTAATGTTAAAGTGGATCGCACTTACAAGATGATACCAAAATGTAACGACTCCATCCGTTACATAACATATAATAGAAGGTCCGGCCAGGGCCCCACACTATATGCCACAAATAAGCGGGGAGGTCACAGGTTAATATAAAAACAGGTACGCATCCTAACACAGAACCTACTAGTGGAAGCTTTTAATGTTACACTAAACACAAACCATGAATATCCACTATATATAAATAACCACATTTATATATACACACGAAGGAATGTACAACATATACTCAAGAGTTTTGCCTTAAGGCCTTATAGTTACGCTTTACAGGTGTGGATTACAAACATCGGCGCGCAGGCCGGCCACACATGATCATAACAAAAGCCTTTGCTCAGCCTTCGAGGGCCAGCAGCAGCAGGGGCTCCAGCCCTTTATTTCCCGCTTGGCTCTCCAACACCTGCACAGGGACATCCCACCAATTTTGGTGGCAAACAAAGCAACGGTCAGCATTCAGCTGACCAATTTATAACGACCCTACCCCTTTTCCGGGGCAGTGGTATTCCTTCCCTGCATGCATAGCTTTCACAAGCAGATATATCAACCAATGTGCACTTACGCACAATCAACATATCACAACCGTTAGCCACACGGCCCGACGATCCGTGCACTCAGGGCACATTCTTGGTGTACCGGCGAACCAGGGTCCCACCACCGTTCAAGGTCCGAAAACCAACGGTATTGAGCATTTAGTCTTAATGGCGCGCAGGCCTAAGACTCTCATTATGCGCTCCAACGAGACCAATAACTAGGTCTACCAGTCGGTCAGACATAACGTAGGTACGGATCAGCAACTCCCGTTGCTCAAGTCGTCATGTCATTATCGAATACCGAAGTACTCATGGTCAATTTACAGGCGCGGGTTGGTTTCACCTTTCCTATTCGGCACTAAACCTTTTTAAGAGCTCGTAACTCATAATAGCCACACTGTCCTCCAAGGACTGGCTTCACAAGTCAAAAAGGGGAGAATACTACCAGCATTCCTCGCGGTTGCTTGGCGGGTTCAGCAGAACTCACTTTCTACACCCAAACATAACATAAGGGTATTTTCCTGGAATGTCATTCCAGTACTTCCTGTTACTACCCTTCACAGGTACAACCCATTGACTCCACAAACTACACGTTTATACGCGGAGTCTTCTCCAGTGTGCAAGATGAAACATCACCAATCCAGACCAACCTATCTGGATGGGCTTCACACAGCATGCATATTTCGTACTGCACACTTCTGGATCTATATGCAAGACTGGGGATTTTAAGAATCAACCCAAGGAAATCCCTCAACAGCCACCTTTTGGTGGGGGAAATCCACAGACATGCCAAAACGAGGACTTCACATGTCCAAGAGGTAAGATTGTTACCCTTAACGATTTCTTGGGAGCCATGGAATTCTAGCCGGATAGCAAGCACCGCAAAGCTCTCGCCTCCACAAATCTGGACTCGGCTCGTAATTCCGAACACTGAAGCTCCACCGGTGGCCGGATCTATTCTCTTCTTCCTCCTTGCTCTCCCTTCTCTCTATTCTTTTAGAAAGAGAATAGCAAAGCTTTGAATGAGAAATAATTCTCAAGTCCTGGACTTATCTCAGTAGGGAGAATCTTGGGCCATTGAATCCCAGAGGAAAGAAACGAACGGCTATAAATCGCCCTCAAATAGCTATTTTGGGCTGACACGGCCTGTGACACGCTCGTATCACAGACCATGTACTGTAAGCGGTACACGCACCGACTTACCCAGAATAGAACACGACCATGTGACATGCCCGTGTCACAGGCCGTGTGCACTGACACGGCTTCATACACGCCCGTGTCTAGCCCGTGTTCACTAGGCCTCAATGCCCTGGATAAAACCAGAGAAGGACACGGCCCTGTGACATGCTCGTGTCACAGGCCGTGTGCCTAGACACAGCTGCAAACACGCCCATGCCCAGCTGTGCTCAAAAGGCCTCACAAACCTGGCCAAAACCCGAGGAGGACATGGCCTAGTGATACGCCCGTGTCCCAAGCCGTGTGCCCAACTCGACACGCCTCTCGAGAAGCATCGAGTGCATTTCGTCGAGGGGAGATCGTCGACCTAAGGTGTGATACGGCCTAGGACACGCTCGTGTCGCAGGCCGTGTACCCTCTAGACAAACGTCAAGCGCATTTCGTCGAGTACTCGAGATAACCCAGAGAAGGACACGGCCTGGAACACGCCCGTGTCCCAGGCCGTGTGCCTTACTCAAGACACTCTCGAGACCAAAAATCACACTCGAGTAAATAGAGCAGGACACGCCCTGGGACACGCCCTGGGACATGCCCTGGGACACGCCCGTGTCCCAGGCCATGTTGCCTAGCCAGAACGCAACTTTGGGATTTTGGGGTGTTACACAAGTCCTCCTCGAAATTTAACTCCACCTTACTGTGTTCCCTCGAGATCGATACTTGGGAAAATTCGCCCATTTTATATTACTTGTGCGACCAGTACACTTGCCGTTCAAACGCATCACTTACCCTTCCTTTTGCAGAGGTTAACAAGTGCTTGCAAGTTTCTGTCAGGTACTTGCAAGTTATTATTCTTCTATGCCTTCCTCTCACCTTTGTTTTGCAGAGCTCGATGGAATACATTCACAAGTCTTCTTCGTTTGGCAAAAGCAACACAAGTACACGCAAGATGTGCCTCTTTTCGCCTGCATTAACTTTTCCTTTGCAGGATAAAGATAGACATTGATAAACCTTTTCTGAGGAGAGACATCAAGTTCTATCTCTCCCTATCTCTTATTTTTTCGAGGGGAGGATCACAATTTTCGTGGGTCTCCTACTTTTTCGAAGTTCCCTTCGGGATTGAAAAAAGTGCGGGGATTATGTTAACCCAAAAATCGGCGATCCCTCCCAAGGTAGCCAACTCGCAAGTCGCGGCCTGCTCCAAATCCCCCCTGGAGGTCGCGGTCTGTCTCAGCCCCCTTCTCTGGGTCAGACAGATAGACTTCTATATTTGCCCAAGCCACGCGGATAGGTCGGTCTGCCCAGTCTAACCGTCAAGGTCGCGCAGCAGCTGTTCGTTCTGTAGGGGCTGCGGACTGCTTCCATAGTCCGCCCCCGCAGGCCGCGCGGTTAGGACGGCTAACCGCGCAATGGATTTTTCTATTCCAACGGGTGCGGAATACCCAACTTAGTGGCGGACTCTCATTGTTATCTGCCCCGACCGCTCGGTAGCCGCATGCTCAGCAGGAAGCACGGTCTGCTCTTTAGCCCTCTCCTACAGGTCGCCTAGCTAGCAAGGCTACGATATCACTAGGCGACCACCCTTTCAACAGGTGCGGGCAGCTCTCTGTTACGTCCCAGTCCGCCATGAAGTAGGCGACCTGCCTCTAGTTCGCCCAACAGTAGGCGACCTACTCCGCCTGTCCGCCAGCAGTTCGCGGACTCCGTCTCAGTCTACCTGAGGAAGGACTTGGAAGCATGACCGTCAACCCGCACCACCTCCAGCGACCTGCCCCTTCATTCCGCCTATAGTGGGCGGACTCCGTCTCAGTCCTCCTGATGAAGGACTTGGCAGCAGGACCAACAACCCTTCACCAGATCGCACAACACGACGCAAACTCAAATCCAGTCCGCCAGAAGGTGGCGAGCTCTCCTCCAGCAGGGGCGACCTGCTCCTATATGCCAGAAGGTGGCAGACTCAGCCTATGTCCGCCTGAGGGAGGTGGGTGCTCCGCTCACCAGCTGACGAACTCGCTTCATCCAATAACTTGCGTGATCTGCTCTATTCAGTCTGCCAGGTCTCCAAGCTCGTCGCCCAGCAGGAGGGACAAGCCTCCAACAGAAGGGGCGGACTCATCCTGTCTACCGCGAGCTAGGCAAACTCATTATGCAGTTCACTAGAAGCACTTCAACTTCCCCGACGCCAGCTTCTCAGTAGTTGGCGACCTGCCTCCTCAGTCCGCGACATGTCGCGAACTCAATCATAACTCACCTCCCTACCAGGGGTAACGTTACCAGGACCGTCTCCAGCCCGAGCCTAAAAATAGGCCCCCATACCTCTCATTTTGGAGGATAAACGACAGATCCAAGGCATCAAAACCTGCAGACAAAACTTTCCAGTCTGCGCGGCTGGCCCTTCCGGCCTGTTTCCCCTGCCTTGGCTCCGGTGACCTCAGCTGTCTTCTAGGCCTGATCGCGCAGTCCGCTCGGCTTGAAGTAGCGAGCTGTGTGATCAGCTAACCGCGCGGTCTGCCGATCTCATTAGTCAAACCGCTCGGCCTCTGACATCTTCTTTTCTCTAGCCGCCGGCCTCCCCTTGTACCTTTTATATTCTCATGTAAATGACTCAACTCAAGCTGTAATATTTGATTCATAATCAAAGGAAAGCCCGTCGAAGGTGTGACATTTAAGCCGCGACGGGGCGAACTCTGTTGTTGCCGCTGCCAGCGGCCCCCTCTCTCTCTTTCACCCTCTCGGTCTTAACCATCAAAGCTAGCCGTCAAAGTAACCGTCTGCTCGACAGTTCCTCATCAACCTTCCCAGCTATCCCCCGCATCCTCACCCGTAACCTATTCATCTTCACTCGTGAGACCGAACACCTGTTATCTGCTGGTGCGCCCCCATTTCCCGCATCAACAGGTAATCTCCTGAAATTGTAATCAAGTCCCCTATTGGGTAAGTCGAGTATAATAGTCACCCCTTTCACAGCCAGTTTAATATAATATGCCCTAATAGAAAGACAGATTTGTCCGGTCTGTACAGCCGAATGAGTCGATACAAAAGGGGAATGTTTTGGGGTAGGTTGGGCAATGTGATGAAATGCATCAATGAAGAATTGATTAACATCTCCCTCGAAGCGTCTGAAATAACATCCAGCAACGACTCGGCTTGTTTCTTAAATGTCAAAATCGCGCATCTAGTGTTAAGGTATATGCCGGTTGGTTGGCCTTCCATCTACACATACAAATTAATAAACCAAGGTTGTGATCCTGAGATATACAGAAGTTTGTGCTAAAAAAAAATTTGATGTTGTTGTCACCATACGGGATAGATCCAATAGGATCTTAAAAATTTTAGGCTAAAAAAAATTGAATCTAAAATAAACAACATTCAATCACAAACTGCAGTCTGTAGCTTTATGCACAAAAGATACTAGAAATCACCAAAAAACTAAATGCATGACAGGAAAACACAATGTAACGGGATTATTCATAATGAGCAAAAACATAAAGAACAGAAACAAATACCTTGCGCGGCCTCATCAAAGTCCCAAATAAAAATAAAACCCTGTTTGCACCTTTCTCTCGTGGCCGAATAGGGCTTCTGCACTCCTTCCTGTGGCCGAAGGGATCTTCTTTCCGATGACACACGGTTTCCCACGACACTTAGGAAGCGAGACATCGTACTTTCCTTCCTGATGACGGTATGTGCGGAGGAGACGTTTGACAGAGAAGCAAGAGAGAAGTGGAGGAGCGGTCTGTTATCCTTTCTCCGGCGAGGTGCGGCGTTTTTCGCACGCGAGATTTATGACACGTTCCCGATGACGGTTTCAGCGGAGAAGGGACAAGCGTTTAAATTTTAAAAGGAGAAAAGATTTCACGTGAATGAGTCCCAGTTATTTCCACCGTATTTTAAACCCGAAAACGGTTCGATACACCAACCAAAGAATTTTCCGGTAATAAGAACAAAATATTTCAACAAAAATTTTAGTAATCTTCAATTTTGGGCATTTCCCGTTCTTGCCTCCAACACCTCGTAACCCCCAAAGAAAGTGGAGGAGTTTCGGCGCTGGCTTACTTCAATCTCCACCAGCAATCGCCGCTCCGGCCGACATTCTCCTCGAATTGGAGGAGGATCTTTCATTAAATTGCGGAATTACCATGCCCTCGATCCGACGCACACTCTTACCGGGGAACCAGCACAACTATGATCGACCTCTTCCTTTGCCCTTGTCCATCGACATGAAAGACAAAGATCAAATTGGGAACTCTTCCCCCCGCCCATCGTCCTCGCCTCTTTATCTGTTTTCATATCCGTTATTCTCGTTCGCTGCTGCGCTCCGTCGCAGAGGCGTTACGGGGTTGGAGATTTTTCCCCCGAAGCCCTACTATCGCAAGCGCTGGCAGCAGCCGTTCTCCTGGAACTACTTGAAGAGCTCCCTCATTCACTTCTTCTTTTTCTTCCTCCTAGGTTTCCTCCTTGGTTTCTCTCCCTTCTTCGATCTCGACCTCAACAGTTCCCAATCCAGTCTCATCCCGTCCACCAGCTACCACCACCTGTTCTTCCGTTCCGAGATAAACTCCGCCCGAAGGGGTCTCGGCACCATTTTAACCCCACCTAGCGCAGAGAAGGAGCTGAAGGAGATCTCCACTATGCCGACGATGGATTCGGAACTTCTCATAATTGTGACTCCTAGTTACAACCGCGCCCTTCAGTTCTACTATCTCCACCGCCTCGGCCAGACACTTCGGCTTGTGCGTCCACCTCTTCTTTGGATTGTAGTTGAGATGGGCTCCGCTTCCGACGAGACTGCGGACTTGCTCCGGAGAACGGGCGTTATGTATCGTCATCTTGTTTGCCAGAAAAACTCCCTGGAGGTGAAGGACAGAGGCGTGCATCAGCGAAACACCGCTCTCGAGCACATCGAGCGCCATCATCTCGATGGCATTGTCTACTTTGCCGACGATGACAATATCTACTCCCTCCAGCTCTTTTCCCATCTCAGAGATATCAGGTGGTGCTAGCTTGTCTTATATATGAGATTATGTCTTCTTGTGAAGTGAAATTCCACTTATTCAAAAGTTTCTTCCTTCAAGCTATTTTTGCTGAAAATTTCTGTTTGTTGTTATATTTCTTCGTAGATTCTCTTCTCTGATATAGAACTGATGCATATGCTTGTTCAGGAGATTTGGAACTTGGCCTGTTGCCATGCTTGCTCAGTGCAAAAGCAGAACAACATTGGAAGGTCCAGTGTGCAAAGGAAACCAAGTTGTTGGATGGAACACTAATGAAAAGAGCAAAAGACTTAGAAGATTTCATGTGGATATGTCTGGCTTTGCTTTTAATAGTACCATGATTTGGGATCCGAAGAGGTGGTTTCCAGGAGCTCCAAATTCTGCAAGGCAATTGGATACAGTGAAAGAAGGGTTTCAAGTATGTATTTATTGTTTGGCATATAGTTGCTCTGTTCTCCTTGCTTAAAAAGTTACTAACGAAATTGAAGCGCACAAAAAATGGTTGATAGTGACGTTAACTAGCAAAATATCCTTGGTTGATCCAAAGAGTGAACAGATTTCAATTAACTTATCATACATGTCCTTATAGATACGTATGTAACATATATTCAATTCTTATTTAGGACTTGGTTTATTCATCACAATGTTAAGGATGCTCTCCTAATACTCAACCGTATTAATGTATTATGGATTACCCTTCTTTCAGTTTTTTTGTCTCATTTTAAAACTTTTACCCTTTTGCCTTGAATGGAATTGTGAGGGTAAGCCTCTTTTTTTTTAACTTTATTTAGATGACACAAGGATAGTCATTCCCTTATTTTGTTCACTCATTCCAAAATTAAACCAACACAGATTTGACCATAGCTTATGATTGGATTACCTCCATTAGGTGGATCCAAACAAAATAAATAATGAAATTGAAGAGCCTACGAACCTTTGCAATTTCTGTGCGGATTGGTCAACTTTGAACCTATTTGTAGAAAGGCTCGGTTTTGGGGACAAGCTAAACAAAGGAGAGAAGGTGAAAATAGAAATAACTGCAAAGCTGCTCAATCCAAAATTCCAAATATATGGTATAGTTATTTCCTAATTGATTGAAATTTTTCCTGATTTGGAATTTGTTACGGCGCTCGTCGCACCAGATCCTTATTGGGGTCACACATATCAGCGCCGTCCACCGGCCGGGACCGCATGACTTTATCATATGTTATTGTGCCGTATTTTGTAATTTATTTTAGTTTTTGATCTCACTTGTAGTAAGCCTAGGTGAGGGGCGCGAACACTTGATTTTGGGTTTGATGTTGGGACCTGTATGGTCCGGTTTGTGGTGTTGGAATGGGCAAGCAAGATATTTCTCCCGATTTTCTCTCTCTAATCTCTCACCCTCTCTCTATTCCCGAGCGAGAACCCTAGCCGGTGTGACTTTCCCGGATCGGTATTTCCTCCGCTGACCGGCAGCTCCCTCTCCGCCTCCCTTCCTTCTCCTCTCTCTTTACCTCTTCTTCTCTTCCTCTCCTCCTTTCTCCTTCCCTCACAGGTACCGGAATTCTCCGGCCATAGCACCGTCGGGAGATTCGGCCCCTCCACCGGGGAACTCCTCCTCAGTCGGCCCTATCACCAGATCCAGATCGGGTGGTCACACCAACTTGGTATCACCAGGGAAACGCCGGGACTTCTCTTTGAGTGCTACCACCTGATGGTAGTACTAATGCCGACGGTAGCGTGACCGATTTATTTGGCGTGACTCTCTGCAAGCTACCGCGTGGCGGTAGTGACAGTTCGTCGTAAGTGTTATAATGACACAACATTTCACCTACCGCTTGGCGGTAGTGTTGTATCGCGCGGTGGTAGCGCAACAGTTACGACATGACCACTTGTCGGCGGTGGTAGCGCAACAGTTAGCCGTCACTGAGTACGGCGGTGAGACCCTGGTTATGTCCGGTACACCGATAATGTGTCCTGAGTGCACGAGGCGTGTGACCGACTGTGCCAACATCCGTGGTGAATGATGCTTAAATTGTACGTTCTGTTGCCATATTATGTACATGTTGTTTACCTGCAGGGAAGGAGCACCGCCGCCCCGGGTGTGGGGCATGGTCGTTATAATTTGGTCAGCTAATACTGACCGGCCGCACCACTTCTGCCCGCACGGGAAACCTCCGGGGTGCTGCCACCTCCAGCACTAACCCCCTTTCCCATGGCCAACGATGGCCCCTCTCTCGCCCAACTCATGAAGTTCTTTCAATTGATGTTCGCCACCCAAAGTGATAAAATGGACGCCCTAAATGCCTATTTTTTAAAGGCGCGCCTCAGGCACGCCCCAGGCTCATCAGGCTCAGAGGTATGCGTCTCCGTGCCCATAATTTGCGCCTTTAGAATATAAAAGACGTGTCTTACTAAGATTTTTGTTGTAAATTTTTTCTTCAAAAATTAAGAAAATAATAATATAAAAACTCAATAATTTTTTATCGATTTAGTTTTGTGAGATAATTGTGCGTTGAGATTTAGATATGATGCAAGTGATCACGTTGATTCTATTTTTTAAGATATATAAATGATAGCAATGAATGATTAATTAGTAGACTAGATGAAGAATTTGATCGAGAAGCTGAAATAATCTTTGATGTTGATTATTTAAAATGTATGTAGTTGTGCCTTGCCTTCGTCAGGCGCGCGCCTGCGCCTCGTGCCTTGGGCCTAGGCTCCAAGCCCCTTTGCGCCTTGGTGCGCCTTGCGTCTTTAATAACTAAACTAAATGCGCACTTGGACTACCTCCAGGGTGCTTCCCCACCACCACCGCCGCACTCCGCGACATCACCGTCCGAAAGTCGGGTGGAGTCGGCTCCTCCTCCCGACGACGCTTACCCCTGCAATCGTTTCGTCCGTGTGGACTTCCCAATATATGAGGGCCACGAAAATCTCCTACCATGGCTCACGCGTTGCGAGTTCTTCTTTGCTAGCCAACATAGCCCGGATGAGGAGCGTGTCGACATCGCCTCGTTCCACCTCCTAGGACCGTCGCAATTATGAGTCACTCAACTTCTCCGGGAGCACCCTACCACCTTGTTGGAGGATTTCTGGGCAGCCTGCAACCTCCGCTTTGGATCGGCATTGCCGGGTGTACAACTCCTATTTGTCAAGGGTCAACGGTCAACAGTCAACGAGCAGCACTGGTATACGAAGATCCGATTGGTATTCAATGGCCAGCAAAGGAGACAAGGGGATCTTTAGACACAAGCGAGGATCATACTCGCCCGGTCGCGCGACCACCCAACAACGCTGACGAGCTTCAGAAACCTTTTAGTGCAAGCGAGCTCCGAGCAGTACTAGTGGCGAACAACAACAATACTCGCCTAGCAGGCGACTTCTGACCAACATCACAAATGATCGCCAACCAATACTCTCCAGTAGCCGAGCCAGGTCGTCAGAAGGCAGCAACCGATGATCGCAGGATTGTGCCTTTCTCGCCTAGAGACCCCCCTCCCTTTGGATTTGTCTATAAATAGGACCCCAGGGATACAAGAATATGGACTTTGAAATCTTGAAAAAGATCTTGACCACTTCATTTCCTTGACTTTTAGCTGAGCCTTTGGATCCTTTCTCTGAAGAGTCAAGTTCCCAGTTAGCGTCCCCCTTGTACCCTGCTCGACCATCTTTGGTTGTGGAGGGGAAGCTTCTTCTAAGCATCCGGGTAAGTGGTGGGACTTTCCTGCTGCAGCACATGGGGTCCTTTTTGTTGTCCCTATTTCTGCGTTCTATCCCACTGAGCCGTCGAGCCCGACTGCAGAATCAGTAACCTTAGATTGCATTGATCTGAATTTTGAAGTTGGGACTTTCCCGGCTTCAACACTTTGGTGCGATGAGCGTGGATCGTAGCCGAGAAGGAATGTTTCGTGAGTAGGTGAGATGGTGAGTGGAGGAGAGAATGAGGAGATAGTCGGCAACTCGGCAGAAATCAGCAACCCGACGAGAGGAACTGACTTTGTGACTGTGGCAGTGTTTGAAGAGTTCGCGAGGAGGATCGAGAGGAGTATCATAGTGGGGTTCCCTCCTCGCCCCGATGTCACAGTGACCTCGTCTCGTCGTGTGACATCGTTGGAGGAAGGAGCGCCGCCTAGGCGACCAGGGAAGGAGCGAGCAAGAGGGGAGCAAGAGCGACCAATGCAGTCGCAGTACTGTCCGGTGAGCGACCAGGGAATCTGGTTCAGAGACGCGGAGCAGCCGGCGAGGTTCCATGATACTCGGCCTGGTAGCGAGTATGAGGAAGATACTCGCGAGTTCAAAGCCCATCATCGCCAAGGAGGGAGGAGCCCTGCTGTGATGAAGTCCTAGCCGCCCCAGTTTCCGAAGGTTTTAGAGAGCTTGTCCTGAACTACTACTCCGATAGAGATGATCCGGTCAGGCATCTCCAATGGTTCAAGGACGTGGTGTCAATCCGCAACATGATCGATGCATTCAAATGCATGTTTTTCTCCATTACCTTCAAGGGGAAGGCAAGAGACTTGTTCCACCAGTTGTCCGACGGCTCCATCTACTGCTTCGAGGCCCTGCGTCGGGGCCTGATGACAAGGTTCGCGACGTCCAAGAAGTGGAAGAAGAAGGTAACCACTCTCTTCAAGATTGTGCAAGGGCAGCACGAGAGCTTTGACCACTACATCGACCACTTCCAGGAGGAGTTTTTGGAAGTCGAGGAAGTGGATGACTTCATCTTGATGCTGGCCCTGAAGTTCGGCCTGAAGCAGGGCCTCTTCAGCCTAGAGATCGACTCAAAACCCCCTAGATCTTTTGAGGAGATGATCGAAAGGGCGAACAAGTTCGTGCAAGGGGAAGAGAAAAATCCCGACTTCTTGGCATGGCTAGATGAGGAGAACCCGAGAGGCAGGGAAAGAGGACTATGGGAAGTGAGGGCCAGAGTTGCGCCGAGGAGGGAAGAGCCGAGGAGAAGATCCCAGAAGGGTGGAGGAGCAGAGGAGGCAGGAGAGGCCTCGCAGGCAAGAGGAGAAGAGGCCCGTAACGGCTCCAGAGAGAAGGGAGGAGGCACGACAATTCCAATATCCCGTGAACCGGCCCCAGTGGAGGCCACCACGAAGACCTCCGTGCCAAATCCAAGAGAGAAGGAACGACAACTGGCCGGAGAGGAGGCATGAAAGAGCTCAGGAGGAGGCGATGATCATTTCCCCACAAGGGAACAGACGTCGCAGGAGGATCCAGCTGGTGAGGAATCAGACGGAGGAGATTCCCCTTTACTGCGATTTGCATCAAGTAGAGGGGCACGTGACCATGAATTGCCCCGATTTTTGGGAAGCATGGAGGAGTCTGGAAGCAGGAGCGGTAGAGAGGGAACAGCCGAGGCAAGAGGCCCCCGTAGGACTGATAATGTTCCAAGCTCCAGGGAGGAGGAGGAACGAGGATTGGGTCGTCCAAGGCGGTCACGGGGAGGTGGTCCATGGCCCAAGTTGATTGCAAGTAGGAGTGATCAACGGAGGAGCCAGACTTGGAGCCTCCCGCAAGGGAAGTCTCCATCAGATCTATCGCAAGAGCGTCGTCTCGACCTCCCAAGCATCGCCGCCGTTGGAGGAGATTACTTTTTCGAAGGACATGTTAGGAATGAGAACCCCCCTTTCATGATGCCCTTGTCATCCAAGCCGCCATCGAGGACTTTACCGTCGACCGAATCTTGCGGACAACGGGAGTTCGGTGAATGTCATCTTCAAGAGAACCTTTGTCGGGCTGCAGGTGGAGGCGTCTAGAGTCCTGACTGCTGACGGACCCCCCTTTGGCTTCTCCGGAGAGAAGAAGGATGCGGAGTGAGGAGCAGACCTTTTGGTGACCCTTGGCGACATCTCGATCCGATGCAGGTTCATTATCATGGATGCGCCAAGCTGCTATAGCGCGATCTTCGGAAGGCCTCTCATCAACTACTTCAAGGCAGTTCCATCATCATACCATCAGTGCTTGAAGTATTGCAGGGGTGATGTCCAAGTGAGGGTTAGAGGAGATCCTAAAGCTTCATGGGAGTGCTATCTTAGTGTTGTCAGTACCATCAACTAGGTGGAGGATGTAGAGAGGCCGGAGAAGATCCTGAAAAGGGAAGATGCGCTGAGAGCTGAGGAGGAGCTAGAGGAAGTGGAGGTGATCTCTGTGGAAGGAGAGCCTGGACTGCTGAAGATTGGAGGATCCCTGATGCTGGAGGGGAGGAGGGATGGCGGCCTATCTGCAAGAAAATATAGACATCTTCGCTTGGAGTGCCGCAGAAATGCCGGGAATCGATAAAGAGATTGCCTACCATCGCCTTAACCTTGATCCGAAGGTTGCCCCCGTCCGTCAGAAGCAGACGAAGAGCGCCGCTGCACTGGCAGAACCAATCCGAGAGGAGGTGAATAAGCTGCTGAAGGCGAGTTTTGTTTCGGAGATCCAGTACCCAGGCTGATTCTCTAATGTTATAATGGTTAAAAAAGCCGGAGGGGGCTGAAGACTTTGTATCGATTTTTCAATGTTGAATAAAGCTTGCCTGAAGGATTGCTACACCTTGTCTCGAATCAACGCGCTGGTTGATTCAGCCGTCGGTTTTCCTGTGATGAGTTTCCTTGATGTTTTTTCAGGGTATCACCAGATCCGGATGCATCCTCCTGACTGCCGCGATGCTTCCTTCATCACCAGCGACGGTTGCTACAACCACAAGATGATGCCCTTTATGCTTAAGAACGCAGTGGCGAGCTAACAAAGAATGATGGACCAAGTCTTCAAGAGCAAAATGGGCGCAATCTCGAAGTGTAGTGGATGACCTCCTGGTCAAGAGCAGAAGCATCACAGAGCACACTAAGGATTTGGTGGAGACCTTCACAACCCTGCGGAAATACAAGATGCGACTCAACCCGGTTGTTGGGAACATTGACCACAATGTCTTAGATTTGAAAAAGCCTCATAAGTCAATAATATATACAAATATGTATTAAACATTTGCTCTAAGTTATCATGTGCAGGAAATCAATATTTGATTTATCAACAACTTGAGAATAAGTTAGCACATTTTAGAAGTGAAGAAAATCTGCTAAGTACAAATGCGTCGAGTCATCTCACATCACTCGATGCTCGAAGTCTGTAAGCGTTGACTCATTGCTATTCACTTAGCGCCTCAGAAGAGAAGCAGAGAATTTGCCTAAGTTCAAATGCGTCGAGTCATTTCACTTCACTCGACGCTCAAGACTCATGCGTCGACTGAATGTTACTCTCTCAACGCTTCAGTAAAAGGGCCGAGTTTCTGTCCAAGTTCAAATGCGTCGAGTGAAGATCATTCACTCAACACCTCTGCATTGAAGCTGTAAAACTGTCCAAGTTCAAATGCGTCGAGTGAAGATCATTCACTCAACGCTTCGACAGTGAAGCAGAAAATCTATCCAAGTATAAATGCGTCGAGACATATGACTTGACTCAACGCTTAAGTGGAATGCGCTAAGTTAACTGCAGTCACTCGACGCCTATTTAGAAAGACTTCACTCAACGTTTCAGCAGAAAGGGAAAAGGTGTCTAAGTACAAATGTGTCGAGATACAAGAGATCACTCAACTCCTGACTAATATGAGCTGGGTTAAGTACTGTCTCTCAACATTTCATCAGAAATCAAGAATTTGACTAAGTTAAGTTGCTCCTAGCACTCAACGCCTGTACAGAGGATCAGAAATTATTTCAAGTCAAATGACGTCATGTCTATTTAGCTGTCGTCATACAAAATTCAAATCAACGCAGATTGCGCGCTAAAAGACGAAAATCGCCGAATTCGTCTGACATGCAATCTTGGAAAGATTCAACCATTAAAGCCAGCCATGCTGCTTACCTAAACAAGATTTAGCCGTTGCAGTTGCTGGCATATAAAAGCAAAGTGCGGAAGGCTTTTACGAGACTTTTGCAGAACAACAATGATTGCTTATTATCATTTTGCAAATTGCAGTCTGCAATGAGCATGCCCATTCATTTTTATTCATGGGCACATAAATCTTCTTTTCACTCCATTTACTTGATATTTTTATCTGTTTGATTTTGAAGTGCTGGCTTATTCCACCCAGATCTTCATTTCAGTTCATAGTTTTAGGATTTCTGATGCAGGACAGGTATCACACCTGCCTCTCACTCTGAAGTTTCACCAAGGGGCCTACCTTGTCGTCGCACCAAGGCGGTTTTATCAGGCTCGCGGGCCGTACACCCCAACCCGTCTCCGGTCCCACCACAGGAAGCCGAAAGGTTGTTGAGGCTGAGATTCAATCTCGAGACCTCCCTGATAATGAGCTCTCATCACCAACTGACCCGTGGAATTCTAGGGTGGCAGACAGATGCGACGCCTGTCCTGCACCACTTTCCAAATAGCAAATTCTGTTTTCTATGATTTCCCACCATCTAATAATTCACTGTTATATTTTTTTCCCTACAGGAAACAACTTTTATAGAGCAGTTAGTTGAAGATGAAAGTCAAATGGAGGGTTTGCCAAATTCTTGCGCAAACATAATGAATTGGCACCTTCATTTAGAGGCTCGACATCTTGGTTACCCCAGAAGATGGCAAGTCTCATCGAGCCTCAATGCCGTTGTGCCTCTAAAACAGTAAAAATGAGTTTTCCACATCCCTCCCTTGCTACATATTTTTTCATTTTTTGTTATGTACTTCATCTGTACCTTGTCTCCTTTGTATTATTTTTTCGCTATTCATTTTGGTTGCAAGTCGGTTAATTTTTTTTACCATTGGGACCCAAAGATTATCTGTGACTGTAGATAAAAGTTTTTAGTTTGGTAGCGTGTCCTGTTCAAGTGTAGAGTTTTGAAGGGCTTATGCATTGTTTGAGATTTATGAATATATTGATCTCGTGGACATTGATATTTTGTCTCTGTTTGAGATAGCCGTGGCGGCAGGAAAACAAGTGGGAACTAGTAGTGGGATTAGAGGTGTTAGAAAAAACAGTGGTATGAAAATCCGTAGGAGAATGAAGACGTCGAGCTATGATAAGAGAAGCATAAAAACATGAAAAAAATTCTTTTAGCTTTTCTTAAAGTGAGAGGGTTCACTTTTTTCAAAAAAAAATCTGAAAACACCTTTTTGACACATGCACTTTTCCCACCAGTGAAAAACCAATCCTATACAAAACAATGGTGTTGGTAAGAGTGATGGTAAGAATAGAACTTTTTCCAACGCACCACCCGTCCCAAATAGAGCCGTTGTTTTCCCTTCTGAGATCTTGATCACAAAAACCAAGTTTAAGTCGACACGCATGATCTCGATTCGTCAATGATGGAGGACTTTTTTTGTAGTGAAAGGAACAAAATGAATAGTTTTATCAACTTAAGTGCCAATTCATGGCGGCATTTGTGTCTGGGAGCGATCATTATGTGGTCATGCTTTATGATTATGCATGATCTCAATAATGATCGTGTGTGACCATAATATGATTATGCATGATAATTATTCTGATCGTGCATAATCAAAATTATCATGTGCAACTGGGCAATGATCATGCATCCCGGACACAATGTATGTCTTAGACTTATATGTAAAAAATCGGCCTGACAAACTGATGGAGATGATGGTGTTTCGCCACCTGTTCGGACGATCCGAGTCCAAGGATGTGTCCAGACGGTCGTTTTCATGTATTTTTGTAAATATTTTGAGTTATATTTGACACCCGATTGGCTTGGACACCGGCCGTCCGATCTGGGCGCCCTAGCTTATTTTGGTATATATTGGAGGCGCCGGCAATAGAGAATGTCATCGATGGTTATGGTTTTGGCAAAAACATTCCTTCAATCATGCTGGTGGACTCCAGTCGCTAAGTGCGATGCCAAGTTCCATTTGGTGCGACTCCAAGGTTTCCGTTTCCTGTTCATCTTCCCCAACCCTACCCATGCCGTAAGTTCTTCCCCTTCCTGTATTCACTGCTCCATCTTATCATTCTTTCCTCCTTGCTTCAACCCGTCCTTTGAAAACTCCAAGCGGCTACTATCTTTTTGTTGTTGTTCCTGTTTACTCTCCAAGACCTCACGTCTCTGGCTTTAAGATCCCGTGAGCCGTATTTTTGACCTACCCATCCTCTGTTTGCAGTACCATGAATCCTCCCAGTAAGCTTCCATGCCACTGCCTTCTAGATCCA
The DNA here is from genome assembly GCA_039513925.1 of Platanthera zijinensis. Lineage (NCBI taxonomy): Eukaryota > Viridiplantae > Streptophyta > Magnoliopsida > Asparagales > Orchidaceae > Platanthera > Platanthera zijinensis. The sequence continues at coordinate 75,389,565 of CM077089.1, read as the reverse complement.
GTGGTTCCTTATCCTGAAAGCCCGTGAGAAGCTGCCCAACAGTTTTTCTCCTTGATATTCACGGAACCCTTCTTCTCAACATGCCAAATACCTTCCTATAAGCATCCCCAGGAGGTCCCCACCCCCCTTCAGCCCCCCATTTCCCTTGAATTGAATCGCAATATTTTCTCGTACTGATTTTCCAAATACAGCTCCCAACATCAACCCATTAAAACACTCCAGCAGCCCATGACCTCCTCTATTACTACTTTCAGCTGCCGCTTGCACGCGTAAGTCACTAGTTTAGAGTTTGTTTTCTATTATTGTGTATTTGGACTATATTTGTTAGATGCAAAATTATATGCCAGTGTTTCATGAAATCAATTGATTTGCTAGACCAATTTGGCGCTCACTCAATATAATTGCACCTCCATTGCGCGTGAATTTTCATGTGTTTTCCAATTAAAATTTATTACGAATAATTGTGCGCCTATTAATCTTCATTTTAATTAATTGTTTGTGGCTAATTTGCAATTGGACAAAATCATTTGCACGCGCATTAACTTCACATTTGATTAGATTGTGTGTATGCGTTCATGCCATTTTAGGGTTTGTTGTAGATCCATCACATTCATCGTGTGATCGCTTGCATTGCATATAGGGTTAGGGAATCGAGCATCCACCACCTATAGATTCGTCTCGCGTCAAGTGATATTTGAGATAGGTTTGGGTTCTAGTTTAATACATAATTATTGAGTCTATAGGTTCCGTACTATGACACAGTATTATCGCTACCTCTCACCTTCTCTTGAGATGCACCCTTATTGTTACAGTGATTATACTCCCGCGCGACACACCACTTTTAGGGATCATGTCGACCCTTTGAGATGATTCCATTATGCTAGGGATGCACACCATGATGAGAGGTCCTCACATTATCATCATTACACCTCTCCACAACTTTATGATGGTAAGGCTGAGTACCCTTCGAATCATCATCTTTGCACCTTGCTTCTATTTGAGGAACCATAATCCACATATGCTAGACCCCGTAGAGCTCCTCCAGAGAGGTCCTCATTTTAGGAACGGCTGTCTTGGTGACCCTCAGAAACCCAATAAAGATCACCATCGCCAGGATCACATCACATGTCAAGAATTACCTAGTGTTCCACAAATAGAGATACTTGCTACTGAATTTGATCATATGAATGCTCATCTTGATCACATGACTGCCTTAAATTGAATCAATAGGAGAAATCCTAGGGATTTAGGTCAAACCATCGAATCACCTAGTAGTGCTCCCAATGACATGAGAGGCCTAACACCTGATTTTGATTAATCTTGTCCGGATGAGATTCAATTCCCACTTGATTTTGGAGTTGAGTTAGATCATAACTGTTTGATACAGGTGGAGAGTGATACTAATATGACTAGTGAGCTTGGTCACGAGAGCAAGGACGAGCGACCCAGTGACGCTGTGACGGTATATCCATCCTCCACACCTCATTTAGACCTATTATCTCCTTCGGCTAGAGGTCCAGTCCTCAAAACTATACCGATTGGCCCTCACTTGAGTACGGGCTCTTCCCACTCTTCCCTTAGTATTGTATCGAGCCGCATCACGACCGAGAGTCAAGAGCTTAGTGTTGATCTTTTAGTGGTTGCTTCACCCGTTTTTGGGCTTACCACCCCTTTCGACAGTACTCATCTAGAGGATCATGACCATATTGATGGATGCTTTGATGAGCCTCTTGATGAGCCACTGCTCCCTTGTAAAGGTCAAGGGGCTGGCATTGATGAAGGTCAAGGGGCTAGCATTGACTTTGTTGTGGGTGTCTACTTGTTCCCATGGACTCTACCGTTACTGATGTTTTTTCTCTGAGGACCATCCCGCCATTGTTGACCTCCTCGAGATTAAGTCCCCGAAAGGCTCATGTGATGAGCCTTCCCTCCCAAAAAGCATTAACTCTAGTATGGATGGTTTGTGTCTTCACACTCATGATCATCACACACGCGATGACTTTTCGTATACACCTCTTGGTGTGCCACCTAACGTGCTTTATAATTTGAGAGGTATCGATCATACTTGTGCGTCACGCTGTTTTACCACCGTCTACAACATTCTTTCAGGGTGATGGAGTCATTCATGCTGATTTTTTGGTCTACGACCAGGTGAATCCCGTGAAGATAGTTGGCACGCCATTCAATTTTAAATCAGTACCACAGTCTTAGGTAGTTACTGGAGTGTTCGTATGCTTAAGGAATTTTTCTACATCCCACTCGAACAACCTCCTGATAAAGCACCCATCTTCAGGAACCTTCCCTACATGGTACCTGTTGTCTGTCAGCGTGCCATGTTTGTTGTATTTATCATGTATCATTTATATGAGTGTGTCCAATATTGGTTTGTCACTGGCATGCATCTAAAAAGTCTTTCATTTGGCATTAACATACATTTCCTCAGTTAGTCCAAAAGATAAATGTTACAAGTAAAGATTATTATAAAGCTCAAACATATAAGCACAAAAGGGAGCATAACTTTGAAATTGGAGAGCAGGTGATGATTCACATATGACCTGAGAGGTTTCTACAAGGAACATTCGACGGATTGAAACTAATGCATATAAGATTAACAACTCTCCAAATACGGGGATAAACCGAGTATTCAATGTAGAAAACTTGACGCTTTATTATGACGAGCGTGTGTATGTAGATCTCTTTCTCAGTCCCATGCTTGAGCCACAACACCCCTCACTTCCGCGTACCCCGCTCCAGCCTCAACCTTACTCCTCCCAGTCACAATATGATGAGTCCCACCAGAGGGCTACCTCGCACCACTGAAGGTTCCACCGGCCCGGCTTTCAGACGAAGATACATTTTACTCAGAGTTGCCAACTGCTGTCAGAGACATACTTCAGATTGTTACACTTGACTTCACCGCCGTGTGCGGGCGAGATACACAATGATATATTGTTCGCTAGTGCGACGACTCATTCTCAGATGATACTCGGATTCCCTAGAGGAGCTTGAGCGAATTGTCCCTAGGTTACACCGAGAGCATGACCATTTTCACTCACCGGAGTTGAGTGCTTTCTAGCCGGGGGGACTGATGGAGATTGCATTGTTTCGCCACCCGTTTGGACGACCCGAGTCAACGGATCCGTCCGGACGGTCGTTTCGAGTCATTTTCATGTATTTATTTTTTATATTTTGAGTTATATTTGATACCCGATCGGCTCAGACATTATGGTCTGTCCGATATGGGCGCCCTAAATTATTTTGGTATATATTGGAGGCGTTGACAGTAGAGAAGGTTATCTACTATTTTGGCAAAACATTCTTCCGATCACTCTGGTGGACTCCAGCCTCTCGGTGCGACGCCGAGCCGCCCTTGGTGCGATGCCGAGCTCCCTTGGTACGCCGCCATGGTTTTCGTTTCCTGTTCATCTTCACCAGCTCTCCTTATGCCGTAAGTTCTTCCCCCTTCCCGTATTTACTGCTCCAACTTATCATTCTTGGCTCCCTGCTACAGACCTTCCTTTGAAAACTCCACACCGCACTTTTTTGTTGGTTGTTGTTTACTCTCCAAGACCTCACTTCCCTGGCTTTGAGATCTCCGTGGGCCTTATTCCTGGGAGCCCAACCCATCCTTTGTTTGCAGTACTGTGAATCCCCCTAATAAGCTTCGACACTACTGTCTTCTAGATCCAGTGGTTTCTCAATCCTGAAAGCCAGTGAGAAGCAATCCAGCAGTTTTTTCCTAGGAATTCGGGGAACCCTTCTCAACAGCCCAATACCTTCCTGTAAGCATCCCTGAGAGTTCCCTACCCCTTCAGACCCACATTCCTTTGGAACTGAATCCAAAGTTTTCTCCTACTGATTCTCCAAATCCACCCCAAACATCAGCCCATTTAAGCACTCCAGCAACCTGGGATCTCCTCCATTGCTACTTTCAGCCGCCGCTTGCATGCATAAGTCGCTTGTTTGGAGTTTGTTTTCTATTCTTGTGTATCTGGACTATATTTTTTAGATGCAAAATTATATACCCGTGTTTCGTGAAATCAATTGATTTGCTAGATTGATTTAGCACTCGCTTAATATAATTGCACCTCATTTGTGCTTGAATTTCCATTTATGTTTTCCAATTAAAATTTATTACGAACAGTAGTGCATTTATTAATTTTCATTTTAATTAATTACTTGTGCCTAATTTGCAATTTGACAAAATTATTTGCATGCGGATTAACTTTACATCTGCTTAGATTGTGTGTGTGCGTTCATGACATTTTAGAGTTTGTCTTAGGTTCTTCACATGATCGCTTGCACTGCATATAGGTTAAGGCATCGAGCGTCCTCCACCTATAGATTCGTCCTACATCAAATGGTATTCGAGAGGGGTTTGGGCTTTAGTCTAATACATTGTTTTTGAGTCTATAAGTTCCGTCATATGACACACTATTATCGTTACCCCTCACCTTCACTTAAGAGGAACCCTTATTATTACAGTGATTATGCTCCTGCGCGACACCACTTCCAGGGATCGTGTCGCCCCTTCAAGACAATTCCATTATGCTAGACACGACCACGATGAGAGGTGCTCACTTTATCATCATTACACCTCTCCATGACTTCATGATGGTGAGGCTGAGTACCTTTCGGATCATCATCTTTACACCTCGCGGCTATTTGAGGAATCAAAATCTCCATATGCTCGACTCCGTAGAGCTCCTTCAGTGAGGTCTTCATACTATCATGTCGATCATCCTCACCTACCATCACATGTTCGTAGGGATCACATACACCCGCGAGCAAGATCTGATTATGTTAGGAACACATTTCTAGATGACACTCAAAAGCCCTATAAAGGTCATTATCGCTAGGATCACATTGCCTATCAGGACCCTCCTAGTGTTCCTCAAATAGAGATACCTGAGGTTTAGTTTCATTGATTAGTTCTTGATCAATTTGATCACGTAGATACGGGTTGCCTTAAAAAGAATCAATAAGAGAAAACCTAGGGATTTGAGTCAAGTCATTGATACGTCTAGTAGTGCTCCCACTTACATGAGTGGCCCGACATCTGATTTTGATTCATCTTGTCTAGATGAGACCCAGTTCCCACTTGATTTTGGAGTTGAGTCGGATCTTGATCGTTTGATACAGGTGAAGAGTGATACTAGTACGACTAGTGAGCGTGGTCACGAGAGTGAGGACGAGCAACCCATTGACGTTGTGATGGTATATCCATCATCCACATCTCACTTGGATTTTGTGTCCCCTTCAACTAGAGATCCAATCCTCGACACTATACCGATTGACCCACACTTGAATAGGGGCTCTTCCCACTTTTCCCTTAACATAAGTGAGGACGAGTGTCCTAGTGACGCAGTGATGGTATATCCATTCTCCGCACCTCACTTAGACCCATTGTTCCTTTCAGCTAGAGATCCATTCCTCGATATTATACCGATTGACCCTAACTTAAAGTATGGTCTCTTCCCACTCTTCCCATAACATTGTCTCGAGCCGCATCATGACCAAGAGTCGAGAGCCTAGTGTTGATCTATTAGTGGTTGCCTCACCCATTTTTGGGGTCATCACGCCTTTCGACGGTACTCATATGGATGATCATGACCATGTTGATGGATGCTTTGATGAGCTACCACTCCCTTGTGAAGGTTAAGAGACTAACATTGACTTTGTTATGGTTTCCTGTTGATGCAAGAAATGCGCCCTCTAATTCCGGCAAAAGGGAAAAAGAGGTAGGGGAGACTGCAAGTAACCGTTTACTAGTGGATGAGAAAGGAGTAATCAGGACCGTTGATCGCGGTGGTACCGGGACAGGCTGGAGACCGCAAAGTCTGAGATTCGAGTCCGCAGCCTCTAATAAGTGGGCTCTTGGGCTCGAGTCAGCATGCTTTGGGTGCACCGCTTCCCCCTATTTATAGGTTCTGGGGGCCTGCCCAAACGGGCAGAGCTAGAATAACCAGCTGCCCGGGGTACAGGAGAACCGGGCAGCGGTGACGAGAAACAAAAAAGAGAAGACAAGCTAGTCCGCGCAAGAGGGGCGGACTGGGCTCGCGGTCTGGAGCTTCCGGCTATTGCTGCAAGGCGCGATCCTGGCTGGAGGGCAACGACCTACGCGGGCTGACGCTTGGGTCTGCCTGAAGAGCTGGCGGACAGGGTTGCTCTAGAGAAACAACGACCTGGGCGGACTGGAGAATCGAGTCCGCCGATTAAGGAGGCTGGCCTGGGTTGGAAAACATCCCGATTGGACGATCTGGGAGGACTGGAGGATTGAGCCCGCCACTGGAGAACTGGATCTTGAACGTGGCTATACCGACCTGGGCGGACTGGAGAAGTGAGTCCGCCACTGAAGGAGGACCTGGGTCCCTGTTAAACATGTTGCGGATTTTGGGGTTAACATAATCCCCGCACATTTTTAAGTTACAAAGAACTTCGAAAATGTTTGCTTGACCGCCGAGTCCGCAACCCTCATTAATGTTGTCAGCGCTATAAATATTGCTGAAAATTCTGCGTTTGCCAAAAGCTGTTACCGCCACGGGTCGATTCTCACCACTTGCAGTCTACACGTTACAGTCCGGGATGGCTAGGCTTGGAGCGTTCTTCGACAATCTTTCTTCAAGGACGGAGAAACCCAAGCCGCACACGAGAACCAAGAGGGTTGTCCAGAGGGGCGGAACGCCTATCCGCCATATAGGAGAAACTTCCCAGAGGGGGAAAGCAAAGACTGACTCAGTCCGCGACTTCACAGAACCTGAACGCGAGAAGTCCGCAGATGCCTCTGCTTCCCAAAATGTGCCATCAAAAAGCGCGGATAGAACATCGAATCTGCCCGCTATTACTGACCAGAACACCGCGGACTCAGCGGGTATGGAGGTGCACCCTTCTGCTTCGGGAACAGTTATGCTGAGGATAGACCTGGACAAGGAGGTCTCGTTAGAGGAGGTTCAACGGCCGAACGTTGATCTTGAACAGGAGAGGCGACCTGCTGAAGAACAAGCCGAGGAACAACTATTTTCTCAGGCTTTGGTCGTAGTCGACCCAGAAGTAGTCCGCGAGGGTCTGCCGGATTTGTAGCAGGTCGCCGTTGACTTGGAGAAAAGAGCACCTTCTGAGAAGAAGAAGAGGAAAAGGGAAAAGTCTTCTGTTGTCGAGCGGGTTGAGAAGAAGCTGCGGGCGAGAAAGGAGAAGAATGTTTCTGTGCGGACTGGTCCTGCAAGCTTGCAGCACAGGCCGCGAGATAAGGAGGTTCCAGATACCGGCTTCGTTACCCCAGACGCTCCAATCCCGGGAAGCGATTCCCTGTCAATGGTCAGTTTGTCCACTACTGAAATACTCAACTCCATCGATAATGACCAGCTTGCTGACCTGAATCAATCTCTGCTGGAGGCGCTGCTGTCCGAAGTTGAGATATTGGGGGTGAAGATTGACAATCCGCCTTCTTCACCTGCAACTGAAGGAGATGAGGCACTAAGGGAGAGGATCACCGTGCAGAAGGAAAAGATTGATGCCCGGAAGGCTCAGGTCGAGGCTGATGTCGTGGCCTCAAGGTAATGGTTTTGCCATTGAATTTAAATTCATACGTGTTGGCTCTACCAAAATGCGTCACATCACGGTCATAGAGCCAAGGGCGGCCTAATAACACGTGACAAGCGTCCATCGGTAGGACATCACACCATACCTCATCAGTATACGATTTGAATGAGAGGGGGGCCAGACATCGCTTGGTAACCGGGACGGTGATCTTTTTTATCCAAGCTACCTGATATGGGGTCGGGTGTGGTTCCGTGGTACGGCTGACGACGTTCTCAGAAATGACATTCACACAGCTACCACTATCGATAATCAACTTACAGAGTTTCTCACCACTCTTAAAAATCAGAGAAAATATGCTCGTCCTCTTCCAATCATCTAACGGACGAGGAGTGGTCAAGATACAACGCATCATCATAAGGTGGTGATCGTCCTCTAAATCACTTGGGACCCCTTCTGGGTCACTCTCCTCAGCAGCCTCATACACTAAATCAGCGGGATCGGTAGTCGTCTCTAAAAGGGCTACCACCTTAGTCTTCGTAGGGCATTCAAAGGCATAGTGAATTTGAATGCCGCAAGAGTAACATGTAGCGTTGGTCTTGCTAACCTTTCTTATGGGGATACGCTCACTCGTGGGATTCCTAGCGTTCCTAGCAGTGATCACTACAAACTTCGACTCGGTGGACCTAAACTTTCCCTTATCCGGATATGTGGAAGTAGATGCTCCAGCTGTGGACTTATTCTTCGCATGAGAATAGCGGGAGTGGGCCTTAGAGGCCAGATGTTTTTCAATGTCGAGGGCGGCATTGAAGGTCGTATTCAGGTCCGTATGACCGTAGCGCAAGAGCTTCCTTTGAATCTTGGGTTGAAGCCCTTTACGAAATCTAGATAAGGTGACCTCGGGAATCTCCCTAAGATCACAACGCACCATACGGTCTTTCAGCTCTCCCATGTATTCTGCTACCGAATTTGAGCCCTGCAGCAGCGTGGCAAGCTCGTCAAACATCTGTGTTCGGTGGTACGCAGGGACGTACTGATCAGTTAGCAAATTCTTCATCACCGGCCATCCTATAAGTGGGACCCCATGCCCGGTTCCTAATCTCCGTTCCTCATTCAGCCAATAAGTCCTCGCACGATCCATTAACTTCATCCTGGCAACTTGGACCTTTTGAAGGTCCGTAAGGTTGTGCCATTCGAAGTAGCATTCCATATCCACTACCCAAGTAAGGAAGATCTGGGGATCATCCATACCATCGTAAGTGGGGGCATTGATCTTAATGGATCTAGTAATATCGAAGTCACGGTCTGTATGACGTTCGTGACGGGGCACCCGAGGTGAATCCCCCTCAGACTCATGGTCGTCAACCGGTTGGTGACGGTTGGGCTGCCGCGCATTACCAGGTGGCTGCGCCCTCTCTTGATTCAGTAAGATCTGGGCTAACATCGTCCTAATGTCCGTAATCTCAGTACGTAGACCCTCTATGGCCTCAGCGTGTGGATCCTCGTGCTCTCCATCAGCCATTCTAGACGTAGACGGAACAGTGTACTCTGAACCTAGTCTAGTGCGCATTCAGGTTTAAAATTTTTTTGGAAAGATGATTTTTCCTAGGGCTGTCCCTATACTTAAAACAAAATTTTTTTATAATTGAAATTTTTTTTTGAAATTTTCGCTGAAAATTAAAGATTTTAAAGCGCTATTGGCAGACCAGAATTTTTTTTTGATTGTGCGTGCTGAGAAAACTCAAGCGAGGACGTTTCAATTAAGAAATTGAGACAACCACCTCTGATACCAAATTGATGTAGAGGATGTCCGCTAGTCGGAGTTTGACACGAAATAAGGAGATCCTACTACGCCCGACACGCCATGGTTCAACCGCACCTACACAAGCATCTATCGCTACAATACGGATCGACTCTAACGCAACACATAAACCACAAGGAGGAATGATCGACTATAAAATAACGATCAGAAATGAGTCGGATTATTCCCCAAAATTAACACAAAGGTTGCCAATCCCTTTTGAGAACGAACCACAGCTATAGGCCAAGATCCGCTCAAGCAAATAGGACCTACCCGATCCGGATTTGTAAAGAAATTCATCAACAATGAAAAACGATTCAGAAATTACAAGCGATATTATTCAAAATCACGGAAATAACGGTTGCTCGATCTCCACAAAAACTAAAGCAAGAAAACACAAGGAGGGAGGAGATGTTATCCAACCCAGATTCACTTTGCACACAAGATAAGGTGGGAGAATCACTCTCTCCACAGATCCACCGACGTCACACCGAATGGGGCTGCAACCTTCTTCCTTGGAGTCACACCGAAGGAATCCATGCCGGAGTCGCACCGAAGAGGGGTGGAGGAAGCAAGAGATGGCTTCACACCACCTAGGGGCGGCGACAAGGAGGAGTCCTCTCTTGGCCGAAATTCTCCTTGGGAGATTTAGGGTTAAATTGCTTCTTCTTCCAATTCTCATAAAAAGGTCTCCTTATATAGGAGTTACAAACACACATTTAACCGTCCAAGATGGAGATGAAATCTCATCCATTCGGGCGATTAAATACACACCAAATGTTTTACATGCAAAAAATAAACAAATAAAGTCCTCACATGAATATAAAATTATTACCCAAGTATGGAATAATTTTATATTCTCAAATATAAAATAAAAAAAATAAAGTAACTAAGAGCATGATTTTAAAATGAGTCTTCAAGTGGGCTTAGCACGCCGCAGACGGAGGTTGTAATGTTGTTTTCCGTTAGCGTCATCATGGCTCCTAAAGTCTTTATGCTGTAGCGCCTCGGCAACCGGGTCATCATCAAGTAGTGGTGGCGAGGCCGCGACATCAGAGGCGGCCTCAAAGAAGATCGCTGCGGACAAGCGGGCTGAGGATTTGCGGATTGCCGCTGAGCTGATGCTGTCAGATAAACTACAACCGGCGCCTAAGCACTTTAAGCGTCAGTGGCTTTATAAATATCTTCCACGGAAGTCGAAGCCAATAAAGATAATCACAGAGACCAATGATATAGTCGTTTCGACAAGCTCGGCAGCAGAGAAAAGAGTTAAGGTCCATCGCGAATGGAGAAAGCGACTAAGTGTTTTTGACCCGGAGCGGATAAGGCGGCCTGTACACAATAGTCGCCATCTCGCCGCGGCGATTGCCCAAAGTTTGACTTTACTCTTTTCATTTTGAGTCCGCCGCAACCTGGATTTGAATATGAACTTTGTTTTCTTTGTTGCAAGACAGAAGTCGCCACCCGGCTCTGTTGAAGCAGGCGAGATTGTGCCATCTCCTGAATTAAATGCTCCAGAGCGGCCTGGCGCGATCTCTCTTGATGAGTCCGCACAAGGCGAGCAACTCGGCCTGGATAATTTGATAATGTTAGAAAAGAAGAAGTTTGAAGAAAAACTTAAAGATGTTCAAGCTGAGTTGAAAAGGAGGATAGAGCGAGAAACGGCTCTGGAGGACCAGATCGCCAGTATATCAATGTCGCTTGAGAAGTGCGAGAAGGAGAAGCGGCGGTTTGGCGAGGACGCCCGCCACTACAGGGGAAGATACTTGGCTTTGGTGCGAGAAGGAAAAAACAAGCAGGGTGCTGAGGTCCCCGTGGAGAGGCCGTAATTGCCAGATCGCCCTGCTCCAGCAGAGACTCCAGCTTCAATAGGTGGGCAGCCCGCGGCGAACGAGGTGCTGAGGCCGGCAACCGAGCCCGTGGTTCTTCTTAGCCGGATAGATCGGGAGGCCGCGCATATGCACCGCACCTTCAAGTCTATGCACCATCTTATCTACCAACTGTACGGAGAAGTGCTGCAAGGAAGCGACCAAGCGACACATCTTGGCAGGGATAGGCAGGAGCGATCTGCGCGACCTGACCACAGAGGCCGTTAAGTCTGCTTATGGGCGCGAACAATTGATTTGAGATTAAATGTATAATTTGTCTGCTTTGAACATTGCTTTGTTTCTTGATTGAACTGTGATGCGATCTTGCTTGATCTGTATAATATTGTACTGTGATTTGCACAATGCAGCGATCTGCGTGATGTGAATTTTTCTACAGGATGATGTTGAATGCGAACTGACTATGTGTCCGCATATTTTGATTTGAAAGTTACTTTGAATTTGTTTAGGAAAACTGAAAACACTGCGAGCTGGGCGGACTGACTTTGTGTCCGCTATCTTTGATTAAAAGAGGTTGGGTCTGTGCGGACTGAGCGACCAGGATGTACGGCCTGGCTGAAAAGCTGTCAGACCCGATTTCTATAAATAGAGCTTAAGTCTTTCTTCTTTATAGGAAATGAGATCGAAGCAGAAGTCCTTGCGGTCTCGAAATATGATGTCCGCACGTACTGATGCTGCGACCGCCTTCCATTATGCCGACCACAAAAAGTGCAAGCTGACTGAGGCCGATCTCGAGGCCTTTGCTGAGAAGTACATGGCGGACTCGCCGGTGCATGTCCGCCTGCCTGAGGATCAAGAAAGGATCAACTTCTCCACTGCAACTCAGATTGCAGTGCCGATTGATCACTTTGACTGCGGTTTTAAATTCCCTTTGCTGTGGGAGGTCACCAAAATCTTCGATCATTACGGCATGGTCTCTGGGCAGCTCGCGCCGAATACCTTAGCCGCCATCTATAACTACATCTCTTACTTGCGATCAGAGAAGATCGCATTTTCTTTGAATATTTTTAGGAAAATTTTTTTCAGTCCGCTCAATAACTCCAGCTGGTGGCCGCCAATATAAATGCGTGATATACTTCTACTGCCGGGGTATGAAAGTTATGGGCTTGCCGAACAAGATCCCTAACTGGACCTCAAGGTACTTGATCTTCGAAGGAGACCTTGGCTTCGCACATACCTGTCCGCAGGAGCGCGCAGATTCAGCCTTCCAGAGCGTAAAGCTTGATGCGGTGGAGACCGCAATTGTCGAGTTCTTGGCGGGAGCAAGGCTTGATATTGAGTACTACATCCCGCTGCTGCCGAGCTTAGACAACATAGCTCGCCAAGATAGTAAGTTCTGCGACCTGCTTCTGTAGTCGCCGCGACCTGCAGCAAACTGATTGATTGTCCTTTTCTTGCAGCGATCTTGACTGTACCAGCGAATCTGCCTCAGACACCAAGCGGCCTGACCCCTACACAAAGGGAAAGGAAGAAAGAAATTGCAAGAAAAAGAAAAGAAGAGGGGGATCCCGCCGCGGGCTACTCCTCTTCCGAAAGCTTTGATCTGCAGGGCTTTGGAAGAAGCCAGAAGGATCTGCGGGGTAACCCAATGATCCACTGGCATAGCAAGAATAAACATGTCCGCCTCTCCACCGCGCTTCCCTCTTGGAGAAGTCCAAGAATATCTCGCCATGCCCAGTTGCGCTGTCCGCGCTCTATGGGAAGCGCAACATACACGAGCTGAGGAATGTACCAGCTGCCGACCTCCCACTTCTGGCCGCTCAAGCCCATCCGAACAGCGCGGTGACCATCCACTTCCTGAGCTGCCTGGCAAGAGACCTGCTCAAAGTTAATGAGCAACTTCAGGGAGAAGTAAAATCGCTGAGAGAAAGAAATAAGCGATTAGGGGAAAAAGTTGCTCTTCAAAAAGAAAGAGAAGTGTAAGTTGTATTCACAGCGATCTCCATTTCATGTCCGCAGCGACCTGACTTGATTTTGTTTTTTGCAAACCGCGTATGATATCATGAACCATAGCTTCCAAGACACAATGTTCCCTCATGTGAAGGAAAGCATCGAGATACCTATTGAGCGTTTCATTGAAGGCGGCCTCGCCAGGGACGGTGTGGAAGGAGTGCCTTTTCTCCAACTCTTCCCAGAGTTAGAAGATCAGGTCGCAGCCATGGAGCGAGCTGCCAAAGGAAAAGCAATTGCTGACGAGGATGAAGAAAAAGACAAAAGTGAGGGGATTGCAGCCGACGATGAAGCCGCAGAGGATGCTGGGTCAAGCCAGCAGATTGAAAGCCAGTCCGCTGAGTCCGCCTCTTCTACATCAAGCTGCGATGACGGTAGCTCGCAAAGCGAGTTCACGGGAAGCGAGAGTTCTGATGGCAATGGAAGCGGCTTAGGGGGCTATTCTCCTGATGCAAACATCGATGGATCTTCAAGTCCGGATGAGTTTCCTGTAACAAAGAAGCGCAAGAGCTCGACATTATGAATGTATTTTGCTTTTTAATTTGTAATAGAAGTGGCGGACTCGAATTTAGAGGCCGCCGGGTATTAAAAAGATGTAAATTGACATTAATGAAATACAAAGGATATTTTGTTCAGATTCTCTTTTGCTATTTTCATTGTTCATTTCTTGCTCTGCAATGCTCTGTTAAGACTTGGCGAGATGTTTGATAAAGCAACTCTGGTTGAGAGAAAAATCAGTCCGCGCTACTTAGATTCCAGGCCGCTTGCTTCGGGATTGCATAAGTTAGAGAATGTAGATAATAATCTAGGCCGCCGACATTGATGTTTCAGTTCGTGAAGGTAATATAATAATAAAAAAATGATTAGGTTGCAGCTCGCCAAAACATATTGTTTGAATAAGATATGCCTGAATATGGAACCATCCAGCTCGCCAGGAAGATTGGAATACTGTCAACGCGGGCTTTGGCGAATGCCAACTGCAGTCCGCGCTTCTGTTTACTATGATTGATAATTAGCTTTGCGAGCTGAGAGGAATTACGAGATTGACTGTGCGAGCTGAAAAAGATTGTTATTGATTCTTCTGCACGCTTCATCATTGAAGAATTTAACCTGGCGATCTGATAGATCAATCTTTGCGGGCTGAAAACGAGTAATAATATATGAACCGATGATCCACAACTTAGGTGACCAAGCGGGCAGGTGCCTTCAGGGCAGGCATTGCTTTCCTCGCAAGGTCATGAGAGCTGTGCGATCAACCCATTGAAATCCTAGCGGACTGAGCGGACTGAGCGGATACCGAAACTTTGTCCGCATTTCAAGAAATGATCCACTGCTCCAGTGATCACGCGGGCAGGTGCCTGCAGGGCAGGCATTGCTTTCCTCACGAGGTTATGAGAGCTGTGTGATCAACCCATTGAAATCCTGGCGGACTGAGCGGATACCGAAACTTTGTCCGCATTTCAAGAAATGATCCACTTCTCAAGTGACCATGCGGGCAGGTGCCTGCAGGGCAGACATTGCTTTCCTCGCGAGGTTATGAGAGCTGTGCGATCAACCCATTGAAATCCTGGCGGACTGAGCGGATAACAAAACTTTGTCCGCATTTCAAGAAATGATCCACTGCTCAAGTGACCACGCGGGCAGGTGCCTGCAGGGCAGGCATTGCTTTCCTCGCGAGGTTATGAGAGCTGTGCAATCAAACCATTGAAATCCTGGTGGACTGAGCGGACTGAGCGGATACCGAAACTTTGCCCGCATTTCAAGAAATGATCCACTGCTCAAGTGACCACGCGGGCAGGTGCCTGCATGGCAGACATTGCTTTCCTCGCGAGGTTATGAGAGCTGTGCGATCAACCCATTGAAATCCTGGCAGACTGAGCGGATACCGAAACTTTGTCTGCATTTCAAGATATGATCCACTGCTCAAGTGACCACGCGGGCAGGTGCCTGCAGGGCAGGCATTGCTTTCCTCACGAGGTTATGAGAGCTGTGCGATCAACCCATTGAAATCCCGATGGACTGAGCGGATTGAGCGCATACCGAAACTTTGTCCGCATTTCAAGAAATGATCCACTGCTCAAGTGACCACGTGGGCAGGTGCCTGCAGGGCAGGCATTGCTTTCCTCGCGAGGTTATGAAAGCTGTGCGATTAACCCATTGAAATCCTGGCGGACTGAGCGGATACCGAAACTTTGTCCGCATTTCAAGAAATGATCCACTGCTCAAGTGACCACGCGGGCAGGTGCCTGCAAGGCAGGCATTGCTTTCCTCGCGAGGTTATGAGAGTTGTGCGCTTCAAGTTAATTTAGAGAAAGAGAACACTGCTCTCTTGCCTGGGATTAAGACCGATTTAATCAATTGGGCAGGTGCACGCGGGGTGCATTGCTTTCCTCAAAGGATCAAACGGGTTGTGGGTTCCTTGCAGGCACCTCTTGAGAGTATCAAAGAGTGTTCGAGGGCACAGACTTGGATTATCTATGGGCAGGTGCCAAATGACATTGCTTTCCACAAAGAGACCATCAAGGTGCACGCTATCCCTTACAAAGCATGGTAGAACTAACAACCAGCTGGGATCCAAAATCTAGTAGCCCACCGCGCGAGAATCTGCAAGCTCCTACTACACGGTGCGAAATCTCCCCGCAACACGTGGTCATCGCGGTGTTACGCTAATGACAACGACTCTCGGGGGGGGGGGGGTCCGAGATGGACTTGGCGATATCTCTTGATTCAGTGATCTTTTATTTTGAGTTGCAGATAAGGAGAAGTGATTGCTCTATGCAAGAAAAAGTGTTAGCAGGAAATTCTCATTGATATAATCATTGAAATGAATACAGATGATAAATGTTTGTTTAAGAATAAAACCGCTTTAAATCATCATCATTCCAAGTATGAGGCATGTCTTCCCCGTCGTAGGTTTGCAGTTGGTATGCCCCATTTTTCAGAACTTTTTTAATGATGAATGGTCCGTTCCAGTTCAAATTCAGCTTACCTACTGAACCAGTTCTCGCGGCTGCATCTACCTTTTTCAGAACGAGATCTCCCACCAGAAAATGCTTGACCCTGATATTCTTGTCAAAATATCTGGCCACCCTTCGCTTGACTTCCTCCTTCCTGATGACGGCTTCATCCCACATTTCTTCAATTTGATCTAAGCTATGTTTCATGTTCTCGTTGTTGATCTCAAGCCAGTCTTCCCAACTTTGCCTGGCCAGCAGGACCCTGAGAGTCGGAACCTTAAATTCCACCGGGATGAGAGCCTCTGAGCCATGAGCAAGCTTGAAAGGGGTTTCTTCGATAGCGGATAAGGGGGTCGTTCTGAGGGTCCATAGAACTGAAGGGAGCTCATCTGCCCAGCTGCCTCTCAGATTTTGCACCTTCTTTTTTAGCAAATTGTGTATCTGCTTATTCGCTGCTTCTACCTGGCCGTTGCTTCTGGGATGATGAACTGACGAGAATCGCAGTTCTATGCCGACTTGTTTGCAAAAGTTTTTCATCTCTTCATTGTTGAACTGCGGCCCATTATCCGTAATTATTGCTATCGGGATCCCATGTATGCAAATTATCTCCCCCCACACAGTTTTTTATCACCTGGGTTGTTGTCTTTTCTAGCGCCTTGGCTTCAATCCATTTGCTGAAATAATCAATCATAACCAGGATAAAACGTCGCTGCCCACTCGTCATAGGAAATGGTCCAATGAGATCCATTCCCCAAACCGCGAAAGGCCAGGGTGTGGTGATTGACATAAGTCGTTGAGATGATTGGAGTTGAAGCGGAGCAAATTTCTGGCACTGGGCACACTTCTTTGCATAGGATTCTGAATCTTTTCTCATCGTGGGCCAGAAATAACCTTGTCGCAATATTCTTCTTTCCAAAGTTCTTGCTCCTGAATGGCTGCCACATTCTCCGGAGCACCATTGGAATCTCCTCCTCAGACACGCACCTTGCCATTAGGGAGATGAAAGTTTTTCTATAAAAAATTCCGGAGATGAGATTATAATTTGACACTTTCATTCTGAATCTTTTCTTATCCTTCAATGCCTGAGGTAATTCTCCTGTTGAGAGATATGATATGAACGGATCCATTCAAGAGGGTCGTTGTTCAACCTGCATCAACTCCCCTTCTTCCGTAGCCGGGTAAAAAAGATCTGAAGTTGTCTCTCCTGAGGGGAGACCAAACTTTGCTAGCTCGTCCGCCTAAGTATTGTGCATTCTTGAGACGTATTCAATAGTGAAACTTTTAAACCTCCCAATCTCTGCCTTCACCAACATTAAATATTTCTTCAAGATGGTCTCTTTTGTTTCAAAATTTCCCAGTACTTGTGACGCCATTACTAAAGAGTCGGTTTTAACATGCGCATGATCTATTCCCAACTCCTTCGCAAACCGCAGACCTGCTAAGAGTGCTTCGTATTCTGCTTGGTTATTTGTGGTGGAAAAGAGAACTTTACGGCCTGCTTTAGCTTGACCCCGTTGGGGTTAATGAGGACTACTCCTGCTCCTGAGGAGTTTTTGCCTGAAGCCCCATCTATGTAGATTGTCTATGCTAACGGAGATTGATCGGCTTGTATAGTATTGGACTCAGTTGTGTCTATCAAAAAATCTGCCAATATCTGTGCTTTGATAGCCGTCCTTGGTACATATGAGATATCAAACGCATTAAGTTCAATTGACCATTTGGCTAGCCTCCCAGAGTGCTCTGGTTTTTCTAGGATACTCTTCAATGGCTGATCAGTAACCACCTTGATTGAGTGTGCTTGGAAGTATGGTCGAAGCCTTCGGGCAGACATTATTAGTGTCAGTGCAAACTTTTCGAGAATCAGATATCTGGTTTCTGCGTTCTTCAGTATATGGCTTACATAGTACACTGGATATTGCCTTCTTCCTTCCTCTCTAACAAGAACTGAGCTTATTGCTTCCGAGCCAACTCCTAGGTAGATGTACAACATTTCTCCATTTCGAGGACTTTGAAGCAAAGGAGTTGAGGTGAGTTGCTTTTTAAGTTGCTCAAAAGCTTTCGCGCACTCTTCGGTCCATTCGAATTTAGATCCCCACGAAGAGTTTTGAAAAACGAAGCGCTTTTATCCCCTACTATGGAAATAAATCTTTCAAGGCCTGCTAGTCTTTCCCCCAGTTGCTGAACCTCTTTCGGGGAGCAAGGTGATGACATATTGAGGATTGCTTTAACTTTATCTGGGTTAGGGGCAAACCCTTCAGGTGTAAGGAGATGACCGAGAAATTTTCCTTTACTTGCTCCAAAAGTACATTTCAACGGGTTTAACTTCATATTATACCTCCGCAGAGTAGTGAATGTTTCTGCGAGGTCTTGTAAGTGCGAAACAAAGGTTTTACTTTTAATAAGAAGATCATCGACGTATATTTCAAGATTTCTTACTTTTTGTTTTTTAAAAACAAAATCCATCATGCGTTAATAAGTAGCGTCTGCATTTTTTAGCCCAAAAGGCATCACAAGATAGCAGTAACAGCCATCGTTCGTGATAAATGACGTATGGAGAATGTCGGGCTTATGCATCTTAATCTGGTGATAACCAGAGAACGCATCTAGAAAACTCATAAAAGGATATCCAATCGCAGAATCTACTAAAGCGTCTATCCGAGGCAGGGGATAACAATCTTTGGGACACGCTTTATTCAATTTAGTAAGGTCAACACACATCCTCCATTACACCCCTGGCTTCTTCACCATTACAACGTTTGATACCCAGACAGGGTATTGAATTTCGCGGATGAATTTAGTCTTGAAAAGCTTGGCGATCTCTTCCTTGATTGGCTCGGCCAGCTTCGTCGCCACCTCCCTCTTCCTTTGTTGAACAGGATTGAAGTCAGGAGCAATATTGAGGTGGTGACAAGTGACATCGGGATCTACTCCTGGCATGTCCTCCGCTGCCCAGGCAAAGACATCCAGGTTCTTCAATAAGCAGGCGATCAACTCTGCCTTTTCTTCCTCAGGGAGCTCCGAGTTGATAGAAAGTCTCTTTTCTTCATCTTCGTCAATTGGAACTCCTTGGGTTGCCTGGGCAGGCTCCAGGTGAACTTCCTGGATTTCCTCCTGATCTCCGATCTCTTCTTGGGGGGCCATCTCTTCTGAAACGACGACTTGAGCCGCCTGAGGAGGAACCTGCTCGATCATGTTGACCGTTTTGACATAGCATTCTCGGGCCTGGCCGTCGAAGGTGGTCACCAGGAACTTGCACTTCAAGCCATCTGACAAGCACCTCATAGCTACGACATCCTCATAGGCCTGGAGGTGAGCGGCTGGGTCTGTCTCTCCAGTGTAAAAGGGAATGCGAGGTTCTCTGAAATTATTGGGAGCCTGCTCCTGACGGATCCTGTCTACAAAAGGAGACTCTTCAGCTTGAGCTAGAGTAGAGATCGCAGGAGGCCGTGCGACCTGATTGTTCTCAGCAAAGTCAAGTCTGCGGGCTGGACTTCCCCTGGCCACCTCACGGAAAAAGTCCATAAGAGGAGCGAGCTCATCTGCTTGAGGTTGCAGTGGAGCTGCGGGCTGGATAGGCGAGCTGGCTGGCTGTAGCGTTGCTGCCAGCGCCAGGCGAACTAGCGTTTGGCGGACTGGCGTTTGGCGGACTGCCTTGTCCGCGGAGGCCGCTCTGGGATGGTCAAGTCGTTGAGTAAGCGCGGTTAGGGCCCGGCTGATTGCGTCGAGGCGTTGGTCAGTCTCTCTACGAGACTGTTCGGCCTCTCTTTGGGATCGTTCAAGCGCGTCCCATAGGTCATCTGATGTGCTTGAGCGACTTGAGCGGACATGACAATGAGATGATCGGTGGTCTGACATTTCAGTCCGTGAACTTCAACAGTTACTTGGATCTGATGGTCGCATGTTGATGTTGATGCAAGAAATGCGCCCTCTAATTCCGGCAAAAGGGAAAAAGAGGTAGGGGAGATTGCAAGTAACCGTTTACTAGTGGATGAGATGAGAAAGGAGTAATCAGGACCGCTGATCGCGGTAGTGCCGGGACAGGCTGGAGACCGCAAAGTCCGAGATTCGAGTCCGCAGCCTCTAATAAGTGTGCTCCTGAGATCGAGTCAGCGTGCTTTGGGTGCACCGCTTCCCCCTATTTATAGGTTCTGGGGGCCTGCCCAAACGGGCAGGGCTAGAATAACCGGCTGCCCGGGGTACAGGAAAACCGGGCAGCGGTGACGGGAAACAAAAAAGAGAAGACAAGCTAGTCCGCGCAAGAGGGGCGGACTGGACTCGCGTTCTGGAGCTTCCGACTATTGTTGCAAGACGCGATCCTGGCTGGAGGGCAGCGGCCTACGCGGGCTGGCGCTTGGGTTCGCCTGAAGAGCTGGCGGACGGGGCTGCTCTAGAGAAACGGAGACCTGGGCGGACTGGAGAATCGAGTCCGCCCATTAAGAAGGCTGGCCTGGGCTGGAAAACATCCCGACTGGACGATCTGGGCGGACTGGAGGGTTGAGCCCGCCACTGGAGAACTGGATCTTGAACGTGGCTATACCGACCTGGGTGGACTGGAGAAGTGAGTCCGCCACTGAAGGAGGACCTGGGTCCCTGTTGAACATGTTGCGGATTCTGGGGTTAACATTGCCCTACTTGTTCCCATGGATACTACCATATTTGGTACTTTCCTCTTGGAGGATCATCCTGGTATTGTTGTCCTTCTCAGGATTAAGTATCTGAAAGGCTCATTTGACGAGCCTCCCCTCCCAAAAAGCATGCACTCTAGTATGGATGGTTTGTATCTTTACACTAGTGCTCATCGCACACGCGATGATTTTTCGTATACACCTCCTGGCGAGCCAACTGATGGGCTTTGTCATTTGAGAGGTATCCATCACACTCATGCATGTTCCTTCGGGTGATGGCGTCTTTCCCATCGATTTTTCTGTCTGTCACCAGGTGAACCCCCAAAAGACAATTGTCACGCCATTCAATCACAAATCAGTGCCAAAGTCTTAGGTAGTTACTGGAGTGTTCATATCCTTAAGAAATTTTTCTACACCCCACTCGAAGAACCTCCCGATAAACCACCCATATTCAGAAACCTTCGCTATATGGTATCTGTTGTATGTCATTGTTTCGTGTTTGTTGTGTTTCCAAATTCCATGCCTCATTTAAATGAGTTTGTCAAGTCTTTGGTTCGTCACTTGCATGCATCTAAAAAGTCTTTAATTCAGCATTCACATACAATTCATAAGTCAGTTCAAAAGATAAATATAATAAGTAATTATTATTATTATAAAGCTCCAACAGATAAGCACAATAACAATATTTTAAATATCGGATGTCGGCGACATATCAGATTGAGTTTTTAAATGTCGGATGTCGGATGTCAGAGGCATGTCAGGGATATTTTAAAATATCGGATTTCCACGTCT
This sequence comes from Platanthera zijinensis, assembly GCA_039513925.1. Taxonomy (NCBI): domain Eukaryota; kingdom Viridiplantae; phylum Streptophyta; class Magnoliopsida; order Asparagales; family Orchidaceae; genus Platanthera; species Platanthera zijinensis. Next base: position 75,368,018 of record CM077089.1, on the reverse strand, counting down.
TATAAATAATTTTTTTATGTATACTAACTATAATTATACAACAAACAACAACACTCCCTTTATCCCACTATAGTGGGGTCGGCTATAAGGATTCTTTTTCACCATTGTGCCCTATCTTTTGTCATAATCTCACTAATGCGTAAGTACATCATGTCTTTTCTTATAGTTTCATTCCAAGTCTTTATTGGTGTACCCTTCTAATAGTCTCCTTTGATACTAACTATAATTATATATTATAAAAATGAAAAAAAAAACAAATAGATAAAAATGAGCCATTTATGTATAACCCTGTGTTCGCCGAGTGGGCAAATCAGAGTGACTCCATAGCTCCAAGCGAGTAGGAGAGGCGGGCTTGCTCTCGACTAAACCGACGAGCCCAAATCAGCATTACAAGTCGGGGTGCTGGGCAGAAATCGCCCCAGGCGGGCGAGTGCAGGTTTCATCAGGCACTCGCCGAAGTGGCGGGCGAGTGCTGGTTTCATCAGGCACTCGCCGAAGTGGCGGGCGAGTGCTGGTTTCATCAGGCACTCGCCGAAGTGGCGGGCGAGTGCTGGTTTCATCAGGCACTCGCCGAAGTGGCGGGCGAGTGCTGGTTTCATCAGACACTTGCCGAAGTTGCGGGCGAGTGCTGGTTTTATCAGGTTCTCGCTGAAGTGGCGGGCGAGTGTTGGTTTCATTAGGCACTCGCCAAAGTGGCGGGCGAGTGCTGGTTTCATCAGGCACTCGCCAAAGTGGCGGGCGAGTGTTGGTTTCATCAGGAACTCGCCGAAGTGGCGGGCGAGTGCTGGTTTCATCAGGCACTCGCCGAAGTGGCGGACGAGTGCTGGTTTCATCAGGCACTCGCCGAAGTGGCGGGCGAGTGCTGGTTTCATCAGGCACTCGCCGAAGTGGCGGGCGAGTGCTGGTTTCATCAGGCACTCGCCAAAGTGGCGGGCGAGTGCTGGTTTCGTCAAGCACTCTCCAAAGTGGCGGGCGAGTGCTGGTTTCGTCAGGCACTCGCCAAAGTGGAGGGTGAGTGCCGGTTTCGTCAGTCCCTCGCCAAAGTGGCGGGTGAGTGCCAGTTTCGTCAGGCCCTCGCTAATCCAGGAATGTTCTCTATGCAAGATTATATTTGTTTGTCTGCTGATAACCATTCTAAACAGCGGAGTTTGGCTGCTGGCAGACAAATTTGGGGTGCATTTAGTAATTCCAAAAGGCGGGATTGCGCTATTGGCAGGCCCGGCAAGAAAAACTATAAATAGACCCTGAAGGGAACCTTTGGAGAGGATCCAGTTTTTTGTCTTCTTCCTCGGGTCAATTTTGGGTGGTTTCAAAGCCTCTCCTCTCCAAGGTGCCAATTTCAACATTGGCTTGAGAGGGGAAGCTCTCATCGATCTTCCGAGTGTGTGGTGGGACCTTGGCGCTGCAGCCAGGGTCTATGCCAAGTTCCAAGTCTTTCGTTTAGCGATCTTTCTCAGGAGAAGTAGGTGTCAACTGCCCCCTTTTGGGTCTGAACTCTTCGTTGGGTCAAATCTTGTTTCCAACATTTTTGGTGCGGTGAGCGTGGGCCGCAACTTACACGGGAAAATCTCGAGAGTTCCATGGTTGGAGATAGGGAACAGGGTGCTTAGCACGGCGGCTCGCCACTACCTTCAGCGGCTCGCCACTACCTTCGGCACCAGCTACGATTGAGATGCTGGAGCAGTTCAAGAGGGAGGTCCTGGAGACTATCCTTTTCGCATTCGCCACAACGCGTGGTGAGTGCTCGATCCCCGCGATCCAAGTGGTAACGCCGTCGGGGATGGGAGAGAACGCCCCGAGATAGAGGCCAGGTAAGGAGGCGGCGAGCGAATGGAAGGAGCAGGATCTAGCGGGGAGAGAGCTTTTCCCCTGCCTGGCGAGTGCAGGCCCGACGAGTGTGGGTTTGGAGAGTGCGGCCCCGTCCTGCTAGTCGGTCGCATGCGAGACCCTCGAGTGGCGGGAGCCCATTCTGCGAACTGGTTGTTTTCGCGCCAGTTCCGTAAGGGTTCAGGGAGTCAGAAATGACATATTATACTGGCAAGGATGATCCCGTCCAACATCTGTAGTGGTTTGAAGACATTGTGTCCATCAGGCCGATGTCGGACGCGTTCAGTGTCGTCTCTTTGCCACCACCTTGAAGGAGAAAGCAAGAGACTGATTTCACCAGCTCCCGATGGGGTCGATCTACGCGTTCGTGGACTTGCGCCGAAGTTTCCAATTGCGTTTCTCAACGTCGAAGAAGAGGAAGAAAAGTGTTGAGGCACTCTTCAAAATCCAGCAGGGAATAGTGGAGTCACTGGCCAGCTACGTGGACAGGTTCTAGGAGGAGATTTTGCTCATTCAGGAGGCGCAGAGGTTCGCCCTCCAGCTCGCATTCACTGTGGGGCTGCACGAGGGGTTCTTCAAAATGAGCTTGAATCCGAAGCCACCCTTGTCCTTCGAAGAGCTGATGGAGAGAACAACAAAGGAGATTGAGGGAGAGGCGACAAACCCGACATTCGCCAAGAAGCTGGCAAAGTTGAGCAACTCGGAGTTGAGAGAACAAGGAGGTTATAGGAAACAAGAAGGAAGGAGGAGGGAAGAGCCGAGACCTCAAGAGTTGGGGTGGAGACATCCGCAGGGTCAAGGAAGAGGGTTTGCCCAGGGAGGGGGGAACACCCAAGAGGTCAGGGGAGGTTTAACCCTCTGGGATGGAGACAAGGATAGAGACCACTCCTACTCCCTCCGCAACAGGCTATGGTGATCGGTCGGGTTAGGGGCAGAGGAATAGGAGCAGGAACAGGAGCAGGAGTTAGGAGAAGGAACCAGCCAGCAGAAGGACGGAGAGAGGTGGCGTTGCCATACTGTGACTTCAATCAGGAGGAGGGCCACACGACCGCCACCTGCCCAGAGTTTCTGGAGATCAGGAGGGCAAAAGGCCTAAGGGAGAAGCAACCACGGGTGAGGATAGAGGAGGTAACCGACGGGGCGGAGGAAGAGGACCGGTGCCTGGATAGAGAAGACGTGGGCACTCGAGGGGGGATTGGCGTGATCCATGGTGGGGATAGAGGCCACCCAGAGGGCGAGCCTACACACCATGTATCGTCGGAGCGCAACTTCGACATCCCAAGCCCCACCTCAGAGGAAAAGATCACCTTTTCTCGGAAGGACATGCCAGATCACGAAGATCCGTTCTGCGATGCCCTGGTGATTCAAACCGCTATCGAGAACTTTACCGTCTCACGGATCCTCGTTGATAACAAGAACTCAGTCAACGTTATCTTCAAGAAGGCATTCGATGAGATGAAGGTGGAGTCGGGAAGGGTGTTGGCCTCGGACGGTCCGCTGTTTGGGTTCTCGGGGGAGAGGAAGGAAGTGGAAGGAGGGGTCAAACTTCATATGACCTTGGGGGGACAGTCCTGCAACTGTCGGTTCGTCATTGTCGATGCTCCGAGCAGCTACAACGCCATCTTTAGGTGACCACTCATCAACGCGTTTAGATGTGTCCCGTCCTCGTTCCACCAGTGCTTGAAGTTCAGCGTGGGGGGAGTCCAGATCAGGGCCAGGGGAGACCCAAAGGTAGCAAGGCAATGCTACGTAACGACCGTCAACACCATCTCCTGGAAGGAGGGAGCCGATGAGATGGGAAGGGAGATGGAAGAGTGAGCAAGGCAGTAAGGAGGGGTGGAAAAGGTGGAGGTTGAGTTGGTTGGCGGAGTAGTGGAGATGGAGAAGTTGGAAGAAGTTGCGAAGAAGACAGAGGCTGAATAAGAGAGCTGGGCCCAAGTGGATGGGCTGGATGAGCTGTCGGGAGACCGAGAATGGGAAATGATCGTTGGGGGAGTGGAGGAGGAAGAGGCATTCGTCCAAGGAGAGATGGTGGAGGGCGAATAGGAGGAGCAGTTCCGACTGGAGGCCGTGGAGGAAGTAGTGGAAGTGGAGGTTATTTCCCAGGCAGGTAGATTGGAAAAAGTGAGGATCAGTGGGGAGCTCAGCTCAGAAGACCGGGAAAAGGTCCTGGCCTGCATCCGACAAAACGTCGACATCTTTGCTTGGAGCACGACAAACATGCTAGAGATCGATGCAGACGTGGCTTGTCACCGCCTCAATCTTGATCCCAGCGCACGTCCCATCCGACAGAAGAAGAGATCCGTCGCCAACAAACTGGTTGGGCCAATTCGGGTGGAGGTGAGTAAACTTCTTAAGGATAGGTTTGTATCGGAGATCCAGTATCCAGGCTGGGTCTCCAATGTGGTGAGGGTTAAGAAGGGGGATGGGCGTTGGAGGATGTGTGTCGATTTCTCTTTATTGAAAAAATCATGCCCCAAAGATTGTTATCCTCTGCCTCGAATCAACGAGCTGGTTGACTCAGCCGTCGGCTTTTCTCTAATGAATTTTCTAGATGCATTTTTAGGGTACCATCAGATTCGCATGCACCCGCCTGACATCAAGGATGTCTCCTTCATCACGAGAGATGAGTGCTGCTACTATAAGATGATGCCCTTTGGGCTGAAGAATGCAGGGGCAACTTACCAAAGAATGATGGACCGGGCCTTCCGGGAGCAAAATGGTAGTAACTTGGAGGTCTATGTAGACGACCTTTTGGTAAAAACATTGGGTCTCACCTCCAGAACTTGATAGAAACGTTTGACACTTTGAGAAAGTTCAAGATGAGGCTCAACCCCCAGGAGCGTGTCTTCGCTAGCAAGGGCAAGTTCTTGGGCCACATTCTCACCCCAGCGAGCGTAGAGCCTAACCCTGACAAAGTGAAGGCCATACTAGAGCTGGAATCGCCAAGGAGTGCGAAAGAGATCCAGCGCATCATGAGGAAGTTGGCTGGGTTAAACAGGTTTCTCTCCCTGGTAGGGGAGAAGTTCTCACCTTTCTTCAGATTGCTGCGCAGAGGCAAGAAGTTCGAGTGGACCTCCGAGTGTGAGGGGGCTTTCCAGTCTTTGAAGAAACAACTCACACATGCCCCCACTACACCAAGGTCTAAAGGAGGGGGAGGACCTATCCCTGTACTTGGGTGTGGGGGCTGAGGCAGTAAGCTCCGTACTGGTTTGGGAGGAAGGTAGGAAGCAACACTCAGTTGACTATTTCAGTAGGGTTTTATGGAAGGCGGAACTCAGATACCCAATCCTGGGGAAGCTAGCATTCGCATTGGTTGTCTCGTCCAGGAAACTCCTGCCTTACTTCCAGGCGCACTTCATCCGAGTGGTGACCGATTACCCCCTTCGCAACATCCTGGAAGGGGTAGAGCACTCATGGAGATTAGTAAAGTGTGAAAGTCTTTGTTTCAAGATTAGTTAAACACCTAGGGGGGGTGTGTGTGAATATGTTTTTGTGTCTTTTATGACTATCTTTTTGCTTTGGTGTGTTGTGATTTAGTTTTAAGTTAGCTTTCAAGAACACACAACAACGCACAAGTATTTATAGTGGTTCCCCAAAGTATGAGTACATCCACTTTTTCTCCCACCTTTCTAACAGTGTGTTAGACAAGACCAACTTCTCCAATCTCAGCTCAATGAGCTTACAACACAGATCCCTCAGGATCTCTTAGACTCCTTTCAAGTCCTACCTCAGGCCCAAGGCCCTACACTCAGAGATATAATCTCCTACAGCTCAGTAATCTGCACCACATCACCTACTTCAGACTTTATCCAAAGTTCTACATTCAGGCTAGGAGGATAGCCCTACACTCAGATCCACTACAGGATCCTACCTCAGGGAATAAATCTCCTACAACTCAGGCACACAGGCCTTACCTCAGATCCACGAAAAGATTCTACAACTCAGCTTTTATATATCAGGCTTACAGGTCAGATCTGTTAAGATCCTACAGATGAAGTGTTGGTTGTTGTTGATGATTGACTCCGGAGAAGTGATCTCTGAGTCTGCCTCTTCCTGAACTGAGAAGACTCAGTCCTATCTTCTTCACAACACCAAGAATAGATCTTCAAGGTTGTTCTGCTTGTGCTGTGAAATACCCTGCAAAACACTGTTTCTTCAAGCCTTTTGAGTAGATGAGTTGAATGCAGTGGACTTGAAGATGAACCACAGTTTGGTTTGCTCTGCTCCTTCTAACTCAGAGAGTGAACTTTCTGAACTTGCCGTTGAAGACTAAATGATGTTGCTGTTCTTTTCTTCTTCAATCAGCTAATCTTGTCTGAAGTTCTCAGACCTGCTGTTGAACTCAAGTTGCAGAGCTCTTCTTCTTCGTTTTCCTGGAAGAAGATGAAGCAGACTACTTTTCTCCAACAGGTGAACCCGTAAATAATTTCCCAGAACGCTGCTTTTTATTTCCCGTAAATCTAACGGCTCTATGCGCAGTATGGACCCCCGGAATGGGCAACTGCATCACAACTTTTGCATTAAATGCAGTACTAAGGGCAAACGACGCATTTTTTCTTCTAGCAAGCAAATCTCGCGATATTTGAATTTCTGTTGACGTCAGCATGACTCAGCGCTTCTGAACTTAGAAAAATCCAGACAGACTTCTCAGGCGTTGAGTGAAGCCTTGTCACTCAACGCAAAAGTACTTAGCAGAATTTTGCATCTCCAGGCGTTGAGTGCATTGAGTGAGCCTTGCTCACTCAACGCAAAAGTACTTAGCGTAATTCTGCATCTCCAGGCGTTGAGTGAGCCTTCCTCACTCAACGCAAATAGACTTCTATAGTCTTAACTGATTAGGCGTCGAGTGAGCCTTCATCACTCAACGCATCTGGACTTAGTTGAATTGTTTGTTGAGTAGGCATTCAGTGAACTGCCTTCACTCAACGCTTCTGAACTTAGACAGATTTTCTGTCTACTCCTTCTGAGGCTTTGACTGCTTGAGCTTTTGTTAACGCTTCTGCTCTTCTAGTGTTGATTGAAGTGAGTTCACTCAACGTTTCTGGACTTAGTTGATTTTCTGCCTCTTGATTGAGGCGTTGAGTGAACTGCCTTCACTCAACGCTTCTGTCCTTAGCTAGATATCTTGTTGAGTTGGCGTTGAGTGAACTGCTTTCACTCAACGCTTCTGGACTTAGTGGATTTTCTGCCTGTCCAATAACCAGTCTTCTTGATTGAGGCGTTGAGTGAACTGCCTTCACTCAATGCTTCCGTCCTTAGCCAGATATCTTGTTTAGTTGACGTTGAGTGAACTGCCTTCACTCAACGCTTCTGGACTTAGCCAGATTTCTAGTCAGTAACATTGCGGCTTTGACTGTATGTAGTTCTCTCAACGCTTTTTCTCTTCAGACGTCGAGTGAACTGCCTTCACTCGACGCTTCTGGACTTAACGAGATTTCTGCTTTGCCAACAACTTGCCTTGATTCCAACTAGTATTGTGACCCTGATATCCTGTTTAATCATGGTATAGTAGACAACCTGCATACACTGAACTTGAACATAGATCAAATACAATTATGCACTTAGCTTTGATGGTGATGCCTCTTCAAATTCATGGAGCATTGAAGGGCAATATTCCCAACAAAGTGGTCGGTGGAACTGAGCAAGTTCGATATCTCGTTTGTCTCCAGGTTATCGATAAATACGCAAGCGGTGGAGGATTTCCTGACAGACTATGCGGCCGAGAGTGAGGAGCTCGAGCCTTCCTCCCCTGCAGCATGGGAGATGTTGGTAGACGAAGCTTCGGGGAAGCATTCCTATGGGGGAGGGTGATCCTGGTAAGCCCACAAGGGGCAAGAATCAAACAGGCAATAGACATTCACTTTCCATTCACCAACAACCAGGCTAAATACGAGGTTATGATCACAGGACTTCACTTAGACAGGGAGTTGGGGGTGCAAGACTTGGGGGTCTCGACGGACTCCATGGTGGTGACATGCTAAGTCAGAGGAGAGTTCGAGGCCAGGGAGCCAACTCTCCAACGCTACATCATAAAGGTCAAGGGCCTCATAGGACAGTTCCGCACTTTCTCGATCCAACATGTGCCAAGGGAGGAGAGTGCCCCAGCCGATCTTTTGGCCACGTATGGTCCTCGGGCAGGAAGCACAGTGACAGAGCTCTTCCGACCGCCCATTGAGGAAAGGGGCTAATGGAGGTGGAACAACGAACGTCATGGATGGACCCGTTCATCACCTTCTTGATTTCGGGCAAGTTCCCGGAGGGGGACGTGGACAAGAGGCGGTTTAGACATAAGTCATCATACTACCTGTTACGTGAAGAAGGGTTATATCGGAAGACCCTCATTGGGATTTATCGGAAGAAGTGGTTCCCAAAGTCCTAAAGGAGATTCATTCAGGGGAATGCGGCGGCCATTTCGGAAGTAGGACCTTGGGGGGAAGGGTGTTAAGGCAAGGTTATTTATGGCCGAGTCTCAGGAAGGATGTGACAGAGTTTGCAAAGAAATGTCAAAAATACCAGCTGTTCGCTCCCCTCCAGCTCCTACCTGCGCAGAGGCTTAGGACCATCACAACCCTGTGGCCTTTCGCAATCTGGGGAATGGATCTGGTTGGATCCTTCCCCCAGGCCAGCGGTCAGAGGAAGTTTCTGCTGATCATGATCGATTACTTTTCAAACTGGCTGGAAGTAAAGGCGTCGGCCAAGGTAACCTTTCAAGTTATCAGGAATTTCGTATGGGGGGAGATAGTCTGTCGACATGGGCTCCCCCTAGCTATAGTCACAGACAACGGACCGCAGTTTGCTAGCAATGAGTTCGTCAGTTTCTGCGGCCAGCTGGGCATAGATCTTCGATTTGCGTCAGTCCACCACCCTAGAAGTAATAAGCATGTGGAGGCGGCCAACAGATAATTGTGAACTTGCTAAATAAGAAAGTCGAGAACCTGAGGGGTAATTGGGTGGAACAGCTCCCCTAAGTCCTTTGGGCCTTAAGAACTACGCCGAATACGACCACGGGCGAGACCCCCTTCAAACTCTCTCATGGGTCCGAGGTTGTGCTACCAATCGAATTCGTGATGAGGTCAGCAATGGTGATCGCGACAGGGGAAGGAGACGAGCAGTGGCGAATGGAGAATGAGGAAGAACAAAAGCTCTCGCTTGACCTGGTAGAAGAGCTTTGGGACCTAGCGGCCGTCCGACAAGAAGAGGTCAAGCGACGAATGGCTAGGTATTTCGACAAGCACATCCGAGTCAGACAATTCCAGAAGGTCAAGCTTTGGTACGGACTTCTCGGCGGCCTTCTTGTCCGACAGCTCGCTCGGAGCAGGGATCCTCTCCGCCGGGGTTCTTGCGGCCTTTTCCCTTTTGCGGATCCCTGAGATTTTGACCTCTTGGTTGCAGGGGAGGAAGGGAGTATCTCGCGATCCGCGGGGGCGACCCGCTTTTGAACAGCGAGCCCGACAGAGGTCCCCAGGAGCTCCCGACAGACAACTGCGGCCGCCTCAATACGAGTAAGATCGGTGGGCGCGACCCTAGCACTGGCATAAGGGGGGTGCAGGGGGATATCTCGCTCTCCTGCGGATGGCACCAAGATCAGTGGAAGAAGAATACAAAAAAAGGTGGGGGCAAATGCGAGAGGTAGTACCTGCTCCAGGGAGAACTGGTGTAAGCGAGTCGACATTCCTCCTCAGGTAGCTAACCTCAAAGTTCTTCCCGACGAAGAATGCGAAGAGGTTGGTCTCGTGACCTCCCACCGTGGGAGGGCGGTAGGTGGCCTCATCCTGCTAGATGTGCAAAAAGGGGATGTTGCCAAAATCTCTGTTGACGAAGACGAATTTCCTCAGCCAGTTGTGGTTTTTGTTGGCTGTCTCGGGGACTTTGGCGTGTTGACTGGAGAAGAATGCGGTTCCGTCCTTATTAATCAGGAAGGTAAAGATTTTGTGACTCGACAATAGACAGGGGAATTCGACCACGAAATCCCGTGAATGCGAGCATGTGGAAAGTTGGAACAAATAAAATTTTCCTAAGTCCTTGCGGTGGCTCATAGAAAAGTAAATACGGTTCGCTACTTGCACAATGACCTACCTAGAGCCGAGCGATGGTTCTGGCTAAGCGATAGAGATCCGAGGCATGAGAACGTGGAGCTGGGGAGAGTGCCGAACAGAGTAAGAGGTTATGCAATAGTGTAAAAGAAAATTGAAAAATAAAAATTGATGTTGGTAATATAAACAGGGGACTCGCCCGCAATAAAACAGATGTATACAATATAAGAGGTAAATACAAAATGAGTACAAAAGTGCCAAAAAGGGCAAAAGAGGTCTCGCCTCGAGTTTACAACAAAAACAATTACAATTACAAGTCACTCCGAGTCGGAAGCTGACTTCTCGCTCTCGCGGAGGACCGGATCTAGCTTGTCCTCGGAGTCCGGGAGCGGGAGGAACAGCTCGGGGACCACCTCCTCCACCTTAAGCCTCTCGCCCTCGCTCGTCGTGAGGCCAGCCTGCTGCATCACTCGGAGCGTGTGCCGCGCCGCCTTAGTTGTGTTGGCCTGCAACATCTCGTCGAGCTGACTTCTCGCTCTGCCCAGTTGCTCCGCGAGCAGCTTCTCCGAGGTCTCCAACCTCGTCTTCAGGCTCGCAGCCTATTTCAGCGCAGCATCGAGCTCTCGCTCGCTATCTACGACGTTTCGATCAAGGTGTTGGCTGCGACGCCCTATCATGTGGGCTAGTTCCAGGGCGCGAAGCTGAGCTCGCGCGCTCTCATGCACCAGCGTTCGGGTAGACTCCTTGTCAAAGATCGCAGCATCCTCTCGCCCGTAAAGGCCGAAGGCGAATGCATAGGCCTGATCGCTGGTGGTGTCCTGCTCTATCCAGGAAGGGAGAAGGGTGGAGATGGAAGCCATGTTGACCTCGCGATCCTAGAGCAGCAAGGGCTCTCCGGCCTCGTCGCCGTGCTTCTCGCCAAAGCCAAAATTTCGGTGCCCTTTTGGTACGGACTTCTCGGCGGCCTTCTTGCCCGACGGATTGCTCGGAACAGGGATCCTCTCCGCCAGGGTTCCCGCGACCTGTTTCCCTTTTGCGGATCCCTGATATTTCGACTTCTTGGTTGCAGGGGAGGAAGGGGGTATCTCGCGATCCGCGGGGGCGACCCTCTTTTGAACAGCGAGCCCGACAGAGGTCCCTGGGAGCTCCCGACAGGCAACTACGACCGCCTCAATACGGGTAAGATCGGTGGGCGCGACCCTAGCACTCGCATAAGGGGGGTGCAGGGGGATATCTCACTCTCCTGCGGATGGCACCAAGATCAGTGGAAGAAAAATACAAAAAAGGTGGGGGCGAATGTGAGAGGCAGTACCTGCTCTAGGGAGAACTGGTGTAAGCGAGTCGACATTCCTTCTCAGGTAGCTAACCTCAAAGTTCTTCCCGACGAAGAATGCGAAGAGGTTGGTCTCGTGACCTCCCACCGTGGGAGGGCGGTAGGTGGCCTCATCCTGCTGGATGTGCAAGAAGGGGATGTTGCCAAATCCCTTGACGAAGACAAATTTCCTCAGCCAGTTGTGGTTCTTGTTGGCTGTCTCGCGAACTTTGGCGTGTTGACTGGAGAAGAACGCGGTTCCGTCCTTATTGGTCCGGAAAGCAAAGAGTTTGCGGAAGGCGGCGAGGTTGAACTCAATCCGCTCTTCGCACAGGAAGCAGGAGAATGCTACTAGCATGACAACAGAGTTTCGGTTGAGCTGGGCCAAGACCACGCCCAGGTGCTTGAGAACCAGGCGCACCTCCGGCCAGATTGGCAATCGCAACCCCACCTCGAAGTGCGAGATGGGGATGGCGAGTTCGTCGGGATGAAGGTCGTTGATTGATTCGAACTCGCCCGGGAGGCGAGCAACAAACCCGGGCGAGATGTAGTTAGCAACCACCAGGAGATATTCATTCCTGGTCAGGTTGCAGTGCAGGAACGTGGAATCCGAGAAAGCCCACACACTCTTCGACCTACCCTCGGCATCACCTCCACTATCGCCCGTCGATGGTGCTTGCGAGTGGTCTGGAGTGCTTGCGAGATCTTAAGGACAAAGACGACACAGGAAGGGGCTATTAAATACGGTGGGTGAGGGAGTAAATGATGAGCTATTTATAAAAGAAATAATGGGCGGGAAGAGGTCGAGGCAGTGGGGGTGCAGATTGCAAAATTTTCCACACGCCTCGATTTCCGAGTCAGCCCAATTTCCCTCTCATTCACCACCAAATCCAGGCCCATCCTCCGATGGCGAGTCCAGGAGGGTGAAAGAGGCGCGAAAAACAAATCCCCGGACTATGCGTGTAGAGTAAAAGTTACTGATATTACTAATCGTGAATACTCAAGCTAGATCAAGGTAATATTACAGAATTTGGAGAATAAAATAAAAAGTGCAGCCCAAGAGGTAGGGTTGGGAGATGCGAGTGCCGGTAGGATCAATGAGGGAGCCATTTCCATCTACCCCGGTCTCGCACTTCCGAATTCGGCGACACGCGAGGATAATGATACTCGCGCACGACGCGGAGCTCCTGTTGAACCAGACTCAGCTGGTCCTCAGCCCGCAAAATATGCCTCCCAGGGGAGGTCACCTCACTGCTAGCTCCTCGTCGCATCTTGCCGAGGAGTTGCGCATAGTCCCTCTCAAGGTTCGAGAGTCGCCGCTCTACAGCGTCCCTGTCCTCTTGGACTTGGTCATAGATCTCGCGCAACATCAGACCGTTCTTTCTGAACAATTCGGTCATCCGTCTCTTCAGCACCACAACGTCTGTCGGGTCGCCCAAGAAGTCCGCAATCTTATCCGTGGAAGGAGGAGGCGAGAATTCCTCCTCAATTTCGGTGGATGAGACCTCTCGGTAGTCTGCGTATTGAGGCTGTTAGCCAGACAAAAATCAAGCTTAGGGGAAGAGGCATAACCGGTATTGTTGCTAACCCGGTGAAGGTATAATCCCCTTGCCAGGGCGTTGGCGAGAGGTACCGGGCTGCCCCTGAAATGGTTACCTGGAGGTGAAGATGAGGGATTTCCCCATGCCGGGGTGGGCTGGCGTGCGATCCATGAGCTGGTGGGGAGCGGGAGCAGAGCCGTCGAAGTTCCCTTCGGCCAGGAGGTTAGAGACGGTAGTGACGACGAGTGCGGCCTGGAGAGGAGGTGGCTTCGGCGATGGAGCAGGCAGACCAGTGGTTCTAAAAGTGGTAACAACGAAAGGTAATGATTAATCAAAGCCCAAAGGTCCCGAAGGGTCAGAGCGAGAAAGGATGAGTAGCTCACCAGGTGGAGGCGAAACACTTGGGATAAAGGGGAGCTCAATCCCCATGACCGTATGACTAGCCCTTACCGACGAATGCGTTGATTAAGAGTCGGGTTCTCGCACACGGTCTCCTCGGAAATAGTTCTCTGTGAGCAATCGAGAACTCTTCAATCCCTCTTGACATCTGATGAAGCAATCAACTCATGTACCTGGGGGGCGAGTTCAGACACGAGTTGCGGGTTTGGAAGGGAGGATCCGCCCTTCTCCAGGTTGTGCCTGACCATTTTGGCTCTCTTCGGCCAGATGGGCGAGCCCGGAGTCTGTCGGGCAGGACAAGGCGCGAACTCAATGGTGGAAGACCAGTTATTCTCCCCCTGCAGCATCTAGGAGAGCCCGGACTTCGTCCGAAAGTGACATTGTGTGGCTACAGTAAGATGCCTTGGAAGAGAAGGGAAAAGGGATAAAGTGGCACCCCCACTCCATTGGTTGGAAGTATTTATAGTGCAGAGCAGGGACCCACCAAAAGATTAAGTCCAAGTCCAACTCAGCGGGTACTCTCCGAACACTGGGGTTTGCACTTTTCTTTCCGAGCTTGGGACAATCTCGCAAAGAGCGGGGATTGTGTACAATCCCGTGCTCGCCGAGTGGGCAAATCAGAGCGACTCCGCAGCTCCAGGCGAGTCGGAGAGGCGTGCTTGCTCTCGCCTAAACCGGCGAGCCCAAATCAGCATTATGAGTTGGGGTGATGGGCAGCAATCGCCCCAGGCGGCCGAGTGCTGGTTTCATCAGGCACTCGCTAAAGTGGCGGGCGAGTGCTGGTTTCATCAGGCACTCGCTGAAGTGGTGGGCTAGTGCGGATTTCATCAGGCACTCGCCAAAGTGGAGGGCGAGTGCTTGTTTCAGCGAGTGCTTGTTTCAGCGAGTGCTTGTTTCATCAGGCACTCGCCAAAGTGGCGGGCGAGTGCGGGTTTCATGTGGCACTCGCCAAAGTGGCGTGCAAGTGCTGGTTTCATCAGGCACTCGCCAAAGTGGCGGGCGAGTGCCAGTTTCGTCAGGCCCTCGCCAATCCAGGAATGTTCTACATGCAAGATTATATTTGTTTGTCTGTTGATAGCCATTCCAAACAATGTAGTTTGGCTGTTAACAGACCAATTTGGGGTGCATTTAGTAATTCCAAAAGACGGGATTGCGCTATTGGCAGACGCTGCAAGAAAACTATAAATAGACCCTGAAGGGCACCTTTGTAGAGGATCCAGTTCTTTGGCTTCTTCCTCCTCAGGTCAATTTTGGGTGGTTTTAAAGCCTCTCCAAGGTGCCCTGTTTCAGCATTGGCTTGGTAGGGGAAGCTCTCATCGATCTTCCGGGTGTGTGGTAGGACCTCCGCGCTGCAGCCAGGGTCTGTGTCAAGTTCCAAGTCTTCCGTTTAGCAATCTTTCTCAGGAGAAGTAGGTGTCTGCTGCCCCCTTTTGGGTCCGAACTTTTCGTTGGGTCAAATCTTGGTTCCAACAATTTATATTACGAAATAAAATTGAATATTATCTAAGATAAAATATTATTAACAAACTCAAAATTATACATTCCAAAGTAAATTTAATAGTTTGCAATAATTTTAATTTCATATCAATAAGTTTATTACAAATAATTTTTTTTAAAAAGTTAAAAATCCTTTATTGATTGTAAGTTTTTTCAAACTTATAAATTTATATTAAAAACATACAAACATTCAACTAAAAAATGTATTAAATGTTTTCATATTTTTTTTTTGTAATATAAAATTAAAAATTTTGAAACGCTTATGCAAAATTGGTTGTAAGAATAAAACGTTAAAAAAATCAAAACAATAAGTATAATTGATTTAAATATACATAATATAATATATATAGGTAATTTAAACATATGCTGCTATTATGTTAATATAACATAACATAAAATAGCGAGTGATATATTTAAAAATTGTGTTGGCCGGTATATCGGAAAATATCGGACATGTCGGCCTATATTTTACAAAAGAACATAATGTATTTTTTTAGAAGAACATATCGTTTTGCCCTAAAAAATAGCATGTCGGGAGACATGTCAGATGACATTTAAAACAATGCACACGTGGGCACATAACTTTAAAATTGGAGATCATTTGATGATTCACATACGACCTGAGAGGTTCCCACAAGGAACATCAAGAAAATTAAGTGCTCGTTGAACTGGTCTATATACAGTTATTCGACGGATTGAACTGGTCCATATGCATATGAGATTGACATCTTTTAAAATATAGGGATATACCAATTATTCAATGTAGAGGGCTTCACGCCATATTATGATGAGCGTGTGTATGTGGATCCCTTTCTCACTCCCATGCTCGAGTCACAACACCCCTCACTTCTGCTTACCCCACTCCAACCTCGACCTGATTCCTCTCAGCCCTTGCCTGATAAGTCACACCATGAGGGCCACCTCGCATCACCGATGGTTACATCAGTCTAGCTTTCAGGCGGAGATACATTTTATTTAGAGTTGCAAACTACTGTTGAAGACATACTTAAGATTGTTACACATGACTTCACCGCCGTGTGCGGGCGAGATATGTTGCGTTTTATTGTTCGCTGGAGTGACGGTCCATTCTCAGATGATAGTTGGATTCTCCCAGAGGAGCTTGAGCAAATTGTCCCTAGGTTACACCGAGAGCATGACCATTTTCACTGACCATAGATTAGTGCTTTCAATCCGGGATTGATGGAGATTCCGGTGATTCGCTACCCGTTCGGACGATCCGAGTCCATGGATGCATATCACTCTCGCCTCCCTGCTACAGCCCGTCCTTTGAAAACTCCACGCCGCTCTTTTGTTGTTTTTCCTGTTTACTCCCCAAGACTTCACGCCCTGGCTTTGAGATCCCGTGAGCCTTGTCCAGCCCAACCCATCCTCTCTTTGCAGGAACTTAAATCCTTCTCGTAAAGCTTCCAGTCTTCCATGCCATTACCTTCTAGATCCAGTAGTTACCCTATCCAGAAAGCCCGTGAGAAGTAGCCCAACAGTTTTCTCCCAGGAATTCAGGGAACCCTTCTTCCCAACAACCCATATACCTTTTTGTAAGCATCCCCTAGACTTCCCCACCTCCCTTCAGCTCCCATTCCCCTGGAATTGATTCCAAAGCTTTTCTCCTACCGATTCTCCAAATCTAGCCCCCTACATCAACCCATTAAAGCACCCCGGCAGCCCGGGATCTCCTCCATTGCCACTTTCAGCTGTCGCTTGCACGCGTAAGTCACTAATTTAGAGTTTGTTTTAAATTCTAGAGTATATGGACTATATTTGTTAGATGCAAAATTACGTGCCGGTGTTTTGTGAAATCAATTGATTTATTAGAACGATTCGGCGTTTGTTTAATATAATTGCACCTTAATTGGGCGTGAATTTTTATATTTGTTTTCCAATTAAAACTTATTGCGAGCAATTGTGCATCTATTAATCTTCATTTTAATTAACTGCTTGTGAATAATTTGCAATTTAGCAAAATCATTTGTTTCCGCGTTAACTTTACCTTTGATTAGATTGCGTGCATGTTTTCATGACATTTTGGGGTTTGTCATAGGTCCATCACATTCATCGTGTGATCGCTTGCACTATATGTAGGGTTAGAGCATGGAACGGTCATCACCTATAGATTCGTTCTGCGTCACCGACATTGCAGAAGACTATTTTATAATATATGATTGTTGATGGTTACCGTTGTGGAAATAGTTATAGGGTGCAGTAGTCCATAAAGCGTTGCCCTTTCTTTGTTGTCAAACGGACAGGTTTGGTCTTTTTACATGAATAGATTTTTGTCAAACAGACAGGTTACATTTTTTGGTGTGCTTTATGCTCATTTTAGGATCTTTGTAAGACGAACAAAAATTATTTTAAGATCAAACAATATTGAATGATGAAATCTCAAAAATGATCTTCGGAGAGCTAAAAATGAAGTCCTGCAAAAAGCATAATCATTTTTTTTATAGAACTAGTGACAGGCACGGGCCTTCGGCCCGGGGGGCATTCGACGGGGAGTGACATTTGTCGTGGGGACGACATTTATCGTGAGGGCTATATTTGTCGTGGAGCTACGTTTGTCGTGGGGGCTACATTTGTCATAGCGACAACATTTGTTGGGGGCGACATTTTTTGTGGGGACGACATTTGTCGTGGGGACGACATTTGTCGTGGGGACGACACTTGTCGTGGGGACGACACTTGTCGTGGGGACGACACTTGTTGTGGGCGTGACATTTGTCGTGGGCGTGACATTTGTCGTGAGCGGCGACATTTATCGTGGGGGCTACATTTGTCGTGGATGCTACATTTGTCATGGCGGCAGCATTTGTTGGGGGAGACATTTGTTGTGGGGACGACATTTGTCGTGGGGACGACATTTTTCGTGGGGACGACATTTGTCGTGGGGACGACATTTTTCGTGGGGACGACATTTGTCGTGGGCGCAACATTTGTCGTGGGGACGACATTTGTCGTGGGCGCAACATTTGTCGTGGGCGCGACATTTGTCGTGAGCGGCGGCCCACGACATTTGTCGTGGGCGCGACATTTGTCGTTGGGGCGACATTTGTCTTTGGGGCGACTTTTGCCGTGAGGGCGACATTTGTCGTGGGAGGCGACATTTGTTGCCGGCGGAGACATTTGTCGTTAGGGGAGACATTTGTCATGGGGGCGACATTTGTTGTGGGTGCAACATTTATCGTGGGTATTACATTTATCATGGGGGGCGACATTTGTCATGAAGTATACATTTTTGTGTGGGGTCACTGGACTACCACAAAAATAGAGAAGAATTGTAATCACAAATATACCACAATAATCAGGACACTGAAATTTATAAATCTGAAATCCAAGGGTCCGTTCGACGCGCAGGCTTTGGCTTTTTGGAATTGGTTTTGCTCAGAAAAACAATATTTGTAGGAATTGGTTTTTTGCAGAAAACAAATTCTGTTGTTCGGCTGCAGGATAGTATTCAGTAAACAGAATTGACATTGATACCTAAATGTTGTTCGGCTGCACAAATGAAATGATTTTCTGGAATTGTAATAATTTTAAAATTGAACAATTTGAACACATATATAACATTTGGATAAAACTCTCAATTTATAAGTTATTTTTTATGACAACAACGCACAAGATAGAAGGATGAAGAGTAATCAACTGACAAGTACACACTGATCACACTTCTTTATCCAATTTAGATTTGTATGGCCGCCACAATCTCAAGAGGAAGAGGAAAAAGAAGATATGTATGACCGTCACAATGCAAAAAAAATCTCAAGAGGAAGAGGAAGAAGATAAATAGGAAGAAGAAGTGGAGAAGGAATTGGTACCTAGAGGCGAAAATTCTGAAGGAGTCGGCGTCAGAGCATCAGAGGAGGAAATATCTGATTTAGGGCACGGAGGAGTCGGCGTCGGAGCAGACATATTCCAGCGGCGTTGGAGGAGTCGGCGTCGGAGTGTCGACGTCGGAGCATCGGGGTCGCGCAGTCGGCGTCGGATCGTCGGGGTCGGGGCACGAGAGCGGGATCGGGGTCGGGGTCAGGGCACGGTAGCGGTGAAATTCTGGAAAACCTGCAGCGTGAGGTAAGTTTTGGGGGACTGGATTTTTACGTATGCAGGAAAACCCCATGGTTTTCAAGTGAAAATCAATGCCCATCAAATTCTGGGGCGTCAAACAGGAGAATTGGCTTTCTGGAAGGCAAAACCAATTCCAGAAAGCCAATACCTGCACGCCGAACGGACCCTAAGGCTATGTTTGGGAGCCCGTTTTGACTCCATTACGTTCTAAACGGACCGGAGGAAAGTTGTTTGGAAGCAACTAAAATGTTGTCATTTTAAAACGGCCGGTTTAAAACCTACTTTTTCCTCCGTTTTGAAAAGGTCATGGAGACCTCCATTCACCCTTTCAAAACGGTCGTTTGGGATATTTTTTTAATTTTATTTTATTTTATTTAATCAATTTAACCCCTATAAAAAAAATATAATTTTATCCATAAATTTGTAAAAAAATCACAGATATAATACCTAATTTTGTTTTTAAAAATTCAGAAAAAATTGGCCCGAAATAAATAAAATTCATGTGAAGATAATTTTGAAAATAATTTAAATCGTCACCGAAACGGAGATTACCCAAACAAAATCTCAGTTATAAAACCACAGTTTTAAAAATACAGTTTAGCATCTCCTTTTTGAACTTCTCCTTTTTAAAACGACACCGGTAGGCCAAACAGAGTCTAAGATTTATTACTTGAAAATTGAAAAAAAGAGGGAATAGATAGAGGTATACCTCTTTAATATACTGATCACAATATCTCTATTCTTTTTTGCTGCCCCTCGACCGAGTAACGAAGATGCTTGACTAATAATGCTCACTTGCAAATACATTGTGTACATGAGCTCGCCGTCTCTATTTCTTATTGATTTCACTCCAAATTAGTCCTGCGAGGCACAACTGAATGGATTACCATGATCATACATGAAAGAAAATGATAGAAATGGAAAGAATGTTATTACTCACGGAGAAGAAGTTGGTCTCCTTCATGACTCAGAAGAACAATGCGAGGTAGCCTCTGTGTCCTTCAATTTAACTATGATTACTCAATGGTGATTGAACCTTTTGACGTGTCTATGATGTACAGCAAAACTGTTAATACTTGCAAAAAAAGAATGTAAAAAAATCTTGATTAGATCCCAAAACTAAGGCTCATTCTGAACTGTAGTGTGCAGATTTATGCAATGCAATGTGCTGATTTGTACAGCAAAACTGCAATCTGAAATCTGCACAGCATTTTGTTGTTTGTTCTACACAGTAATGCAGTTTTTTGCACATCAAAAGTTTAGATTTCTACAATTAATTGCAGTGGAAAAAAAGAATTCACACCATATTGCATATGTAGCTCGATGGGTGTTGAGTAGCTTGATTGATGTTGAGAAGTAAACTTAACTGGCAACATCCACAGTTCTTAAATGCAGTAAAATTTCTTAGTTGAATAAATTGTTCACCAGAAGCATAATATAGGATGAAAAACTGAAACCCCAGAAAAAAATTCTAAATGGAGTGAGAGGGTTTAGGGCATACTTTTATTTGAGGAACAGTGAGCTGGATAAAGGTGGTTGGTGATGCCAAAATTAGTGCTATGCCTAAATTATACGAAACTGATAGGTTAGGAACCCAAATCTTTATTAACCTGGAATTGGGAAGAGGAGAAATAACAATTATTTTTGTTAGATACCTAGTTGCAATATGAAAGAGGCAATGTGAATCAAAACACGTGTTACCTTTACTATTCGGCATTGTTTGTCCGAAGTTTGGCAAAATTTCTTTGAACACCACATTTTTAGTGTAAACACTTTCGTAGTCATTGACTGATCCATCTTTAATCAAGACCTTTGTATTTTGCTCATAAACACCATATGGAGTATTTGAGTGAAATAGACAATTTAAACAGTTTAAAAGTAGCTAAATTTTATCAAGTATGAATTAATCTGGAGAGCAGACCTGATGATGAGAATCACTTTTGAACATATATAGAACTATTTCAAGAACTGATTTGGAGGTGATTCCTGAAGCAATTAATTTCTGATTTTAGTTGCCGGTGAAAATGTAAGAGATTAAGAAAGGGCTGCATTTGTTCAGAGCAGGTGAAATTATTCTAACCTCCCCCTCAAAATTTTCGCCAATAATTTCCGAAGTCAAGGCCAATGTGTTTTGTGGCTGTGGAAATAGTGCAAACAATTAGAATGCTGCAACCACTAAATTTGAGTTAACAGAAACTAAATGAAAATTCAAAAACATAAAGAAATATGTTGTTGAAATGGTAATCACAAAGTAGAAATGAAACGGAAATTGATAACTTACGGATGATCCGGCGGTGGAATAAATGGAAATCCTCTTGAACCAAAGCGAGATGGACCGATGAGGCAGCGCAGCGTAGAACTTTTATCGAGCAAAGGTAGCGGAGAAGATCTTGGAGATGGGAACGTAAACCTATGTGAAAGTTAAATAAGAGGTTGAGCGATCTCGTTGCCAGAGACTCAGAAGAAAATTTACCTCGATCTGGTGGCAAGACGAAGAAAGATCTGGTGAGCGATCCCGTTGCCGAAGAGACGTCAGACGGAGAAAGAAAGATCCTGCGATGAGAAACCAAAAAGATCATGTGAGCGATCTTGTGGGAGAGGCAAACTGTACAGTAAATCGAGAACTTACCTAGATATGGCGGGGTAACTAAGGAAGTTCTGGTGAGCGATCTGGTTGCCGGAGAGTTGCGGTATGACAGAAGAATCGTCGGCAGGAGGTGGTGTTGTGAACTCGCGGGATGGCGTGCGACGTTTACTTAGGTTTGGGCGCGGGAGGAGTGTTCTAGAGGGGAAGGCTGCGATTTCTATTTTGTTTTGGAGCAATGCGTTTGGACAAAAGTGTCCCTCAGGTTTTAATTTTTTTTGAATTTTTATGCTGGCTGATGCGTGATTTATTGTTTTTGTAGAAGGGTATTTGATGTAGGACGACACGTAGGGTTTGCGCGCCTGTCGATTTTTTTTAGGAAATCCTAAATGCATGAAATGAAGAATTGTGATTTGAGCGAACGTTGCATGAACTTTAAGAAATGAAGCAACTAGGGTTTTTTAAACATAATTACTCTTTTGTTTAAAATGAATTTTCTTGAAAAATGATTCAATTTTAAGTTCGGGAAGAAAGTTCGCAAATTTCGTTCCGTTCCCCTTGTCGTAGCAAAACGGAAATCATGAACTTCAAATATGTTTTTGTTTGGAATTTTTGACGCAGTGTTCGCTGACAAAATTCGGGCAAAAATCCAACAATGGATCTAATTATTCTAAGAGAAAATGTTGACACGCACAAAGGAAGAGAAAGAAATAAGTTACCCACAAAAAAATGTGTCTTTCTGTATTCGAAGTCGATGACGATCATGCGAGGAATTCCTCATCACGTTCGATATCTCACTTTGAGATCGGGCGCTGTCGCACACGGGCATCACGGAATTAAATTGCTCTCTCACACTTAAGGTGGCTCCACGGATTTACTCGCTCTCACACTCAAGGTGGATCACGAAATCTCAGTCCCTCAAGGTGGATCCACGAAATCCCAATTGCTCAATTATGCCAGGAAGCCACAAAACTGAACTACGCAACCGAACTACACAATCTAAAATCCTAAGTCGACGACAGTTCCAACACCCCTCCAACAGGGATCAAGAAAAACATAAACAATCACTAACAACCAACAAGAATAGCTAAATCTCATAGCAAGTGCAACACTAACAACCTGTCCACAGGAATAAAAAAAAAACAAGCAGCATTCAACCATTGTCACCCACCAACAAGAATACAAATTGAAACCCAAAAATAAATCTCACAGCAGAACTGGACTGTTCATCTTCTTCCCAAGACAAACTTTAGCAAACAGCTTCAAAAAGAATACAAGAAATCAAATTCCCGGATTCACAAACGGGAATCAAACTAACATCACCTAAAATAACATCCTCACAAGGAAGCAGGTCTACCAATCCTATCTGCTAAAGCACGCGGCAAGTTACAACAATCTTCAAATTTCAATCATCAATTTTTTCCACCTAAAAAATTTACAAGCATTCCCTTATATAGAGTTTGACAGAAAGCAAAAGGAAGAAAAATTAAACAGTTATCCTCCATGGGCGGCCATGGAAGAGCTCAAATCGTGGAGATGAAACCACCGGGAATGGGCATCGTGGCAGGGGACGTGGCTGAAACTGTTGTCGACACAGTCCGAGAAGAGCTCGCGGCTGGTCACTGAAGAAACATGAGCTCATTGTGGGTGGAGGAAGACACGACGTGGGGCTTTGGCGACGAGATCGGCGGAGAAGCAGTGGCTGTGCCCTAACCCGTGCAACAACTTTGACGGGAACCGACTCTGGATCAGGAGAGAAATGACTGCTGGACCGTTCCGGAAGAAGACTTGAACCGGGTCTTCTTTGGGTAAGATTTAATACATTATCTTGTATATCTTGTATATATATACCTAAATGTTTATACATATATGTATCTATACAAATTTCAAGAAAAACAAAAACAATTTACATAATCTGCAATTAATTATAATAATGCAAAATAATAAAATGCATTAAACGACTCAAGGTCGGTAGAGGTCTGGTCGAGTGCGATATCAGACACTTTTGCGACGACCTGATCCGGAATTGCCTCCACCAACTCTCCCCCTCTCGAAATCACTCATCTTTGGTGAGTGCTCCGAGCGGTAGTGCTGTAGATGATCAACATCCATGCACTGTAACTCCTCGGCCAAGACCCAGCTGATCTCGGTCTCTGGTCTGCCATGCCAACGAACCAAATACTGTTTAAAACCACCATTAATAGTGGTCACTGTCTCGTCATCCAATATCTGCTCGAGAACCAAAATTTGTCGTGGAAGTCGACCAGCAGCTCTGGGAACTGGTATTGTAGACTCATCTAGTATCTCATGCTCAACTTGTAAGCTGACAGTGGAAATGGGAGGAACTGCAGTGGATGTATCCGTAACTGAATGAATACCGGTGTGTCCTGTATGTGGCGCCTCACTCTCACTCACCAACACAGAAGAATCAAATGGAGGAGAAGACAAGGGAAAATCTAAAGACTCATGCGGTTAATCGTGGAATAAAGTCAAATCTGGTACGTTAAAAACATGATTTTCTCCCCCAAATGGAAGACATCTCAAGTTCATACGCATTTTGCCTAATCCGCTTCACCACTCTAAAGGGCCCAGTTCTACGGTCAGTTAGCTTCTTTACGGTACCCGATGGTAGTTATTTTAGATTTAGCCGAACCATAACCAAGTCATGCACTTTAAAACTAGTAGCTCTTTTGTGCTTGTTAGCTTGAGTTGTGTAAAGATCGTAAGTACTATGCAACTTCCGCTCAATCTCTTTATGCAAATCATGCAAATGTAATGTATACTTATGTGCAAACTGACTAGTCCTGAAAGTGAGTGGTAGTGGTGCTAAATCTAGCGGCACTCGTGTAGTGTGACCATGAACAACCTCATTAGGTGATAAACCTGTGGATCTATTCTTCGAGTTATTATACGTCAACTGGGCGTGAGGAAGAATTAGATCCCAATTTTCCTGGTGATCTCCTACCAAACATCGCATTAAATTTCCTAAACTTATATTCACATCTTTAGTTTGAACGTCGGTCTGCGGATGATAAACGATTAAAAATAGAAGTTTAGTACCTAAAAGTCTCCAAAGTGACTTCCAAAAATAACTGGTGAACTTAACGTCACAATCAGTAACGATAGTCTTAGGTATTCCTCGGTGTGCAACAACCTCTTTATAATAAATATGGGTTATATCAGAGGCGTCATCAGTTTTGTTGTAGGGGATGAAATATGCCATTTTAGAGAACCGATCAACCACTACAAGTATGGAATCGTGTTTCCTAAAAGTGCACGGCAACCCAAGCATAAAATCCATGCTAACATCATCCCAAGGAGTACTAGGCACCGATAAATGTATGTATATTCCAGTGGGCTGCTTATTGCCCTTCGCTACCTGACAAGTATGGCAGCTACTGACAATCTGAGCGATAACCCGCTTCATCCCGCGCTAATAGAATCGCTCTTCTACTAAGGCTATCGTCTTATCACGTCCAAAGTGTCCACCTAAGCCTCCGCCATGTAATTTCCATAAAATGAAATTTCGCAAGGAGGTGCGGGGAATACACAGACGGGTCCTGTAATGCCCCAAAAACTTAAAAGGGGAACGGTTGGCATTATTCAGGCCAAGTTGGGTTCTGGCTAGGTTGACACGGCCTGTGACACGGACGTGTCACATGGCGTGTCATGCTTGAGATCGACGAGATCGTGTGGTCGGCGAAATTTTGGTCAACGAGCGTTGAGACAGGGAACACGGCTTGGGACACGGGCGTGTCCTAGGGGCGTGTCGGTCACTCAACGCCTCACCGAGCACTCAGCGCTTTTCTGGCGTTGAGTGAGGGCACACGACATGAGACATGGGCGTGTCAATGGTCGTGTCCTGCTCGGGTTCGTTTGCTGGTTTGTGCTGGGGAAGTTACACGGCCAGGGACACGGACTTGTCCCAGGCGTGTCTAGCACACGACATGTGACACGGGTGTGTCACATGGCCGTGTCTTTCTCGGGACGTTTGGTCCTGTGTCGTATGCAGCACACGGGCCGTGACACGGGCCTTGACACGAGCGTGTCACATGAGACACGGGCGTGTCCCAAGCCGTGTCACAGGCCGTGTCCTTGTCGAGATTTTCTGGTTTGACGGCGAATGAGAGACACGGCCTTGGACACGGGCGTGTCACAAGCCGTGTTCGGCCCAGGATGTTTATTTTCAGGGCGAATCGTGGCCGTCCGTTTCCTTATTTTGGGATCCAAGGGCTGTGGGTGCTCTTTGCTGGATTTAAGGCCAGGAATATGGTTTTCAAACCCTCATTTCTCATCTTCATCCTCTTTCTAAAAGCTTAGAGAGAGGGAAGAACTAGGAGGAAGAAGGAGGTCAACTCCGGCCGCCGGTGAAGCTTCGGAGCCCCTTTTCGCGAGCGGAGTCCAGATCCGCGAAGGCAAGATCATTGCGGTGGTGTTCATCCAACCAAGTTCTTCATGGCTAGGAAGAGAGGTCGTAAGGTAACGACACTTCTTCTCTTGGTTTTTAGGATGCCCGTTTAACATCTTTTCTTTTCAGATTTGGGCTCCAGATCTCTCAAATGAGAGGGGTTTGGGTTGCCATGGTTCAAGAGGAACCTCCGAGTCGATTGTGTCCGTCCCCGGCATGATTTTGCATTAGAGATCCGCTCCGTTAGTGGATTAGGAATTGTGGGTGAAGCCGTAGTCGCGATCGTTAGTGCGACTCGGTGATGTTGCATACCAAGCCTTGAGGATTCGGTAGAAATCCATTATGGCAAGATGCCGTTGTGATGTATGCATTTTCCCCCTTTTCTTGTGTGAGTACTCGTAGCCGGAACCGGACAAGGTTAGCTCTGCTTTGGCGGTAGATGGTTTCCTTGGTGCGCGAGAACGTTGCAATACAAATGGTGGATTAGGGTGAGAAACTTTATAGTTGTGCTGTGCTAAGGCGTGGCTATGTCTCCGTGGTCGACTGGCTATCCCGTGACGTGGAAGTCATGTGGGGAGAGTGTCCCGACGAGACTAGTCCCCTTCTGTGAGACTGACGAGAACGACGAGCGTAGGGCAAGCCCGGGCAATAAAGCCATGAGCGGGTGGGGTCCAGCAAGGGTTCTTTGAATCGGTTTGTGTGTGAGACGAAATCCTGACGTGAGAAGTCAGAATTTGCAGGCAAGCCCGATGTTTAAGACCCATGTGCGGGTGGGGCCTTTGCAAGATTTCCGTGTAACAGCGCTTGGGCCATTAGGGACATAGTAGTTCCCCTTTTGTTTGCGGCTTTATGACAATGGGGAAACGGAAGTACCCAGTTGTTTGATGATGTGTTAGATGCATACGAGATAGGGTGCCTTTGGCAAAGCCCGGGTTTGCATACATGCTGCATAGTAGGCCCCTTTCACACTGTTCTCAATATAGAAAACGTGTTTGTTGTATGAGACATCCAAACATGTTTTAAAGCTTTATATATTCATGTATATGGTATACGAAGTGCTGACTTGCAGGTTGGAGGGGTACCCCGGGGTCCGTTAGGGGCGGCCGGGAGGAGATGTGTTGGTTACACAGTAGAGGTCAGCCTTTGCTGACCCACGTTACTTCAAATCTTTACAGGGCAAGGATCGCAAGCGGGAGCTAGTGCGCCGGGCAAAAAGCCCTAAGACTCATGAAGTGTTGCCGTATTTTTAGTTTGCTTCCTATGATTGTATGATCCATGTTTTAGACATTGTCCGGCTCGCACGCCGAGGTAGCTTAGGAGTGTTTTTGCACGTTGATGATTGACCTTGTGGTCTTTTTATGTTGGACTCTTTTGTGTAAGGCCGTAAGGACATTTGATACTCCTATTAGTGGTGGATAACTTCTAGTTGTTTGGTTTGTTTCCACTGTGTTTATTTCTGAGTTATGAGATCGGGTAGTAAATATCATCTTATAATGCTGAAGCTGTGGCGTCTGTATCATGTGGGGCCCCGGCCAGACCCATATTATGCGGTCATTACAAGGGAGGTGTTACAATTTGGTATCAAAGCCAGGTTAGCGTTCCAAGGAGAGGATTCGTGGTCGAAAGTCATAATCGAATCGCGTATAAGAAGTTATCCACATAGGAGTATCACAGGACCATGAGTGTCCTTGTGTTTGAGTCTTGCGATTAGAGACTGATTTGTTTTTACTTTGCTTGTGTTAAGAGTGCAAGCAACGAGGCGGGAACATCGAGGACAAGAGAAGAGCTTTCGGCGAGCAGCCCTACTGCGCATGGTCCTTTAGGCATGGGAGTAACCCCGTCCGATTTTTGCCGCATGCTTGCAGAAGCAATGGTGGCAGCCCAAGCTGCAGCGGCAGCACAAGTAGCAGCCCCCTTGCTCAGGTAGCAACTCCTACTACCCCGGGTACGACGACGGTCGTGCCGGGTGGAGAAGCCATGCGAGCAGAGCTGATGGCCGAAAGGGTGATTGTCGGTCAAGGGGACCGGCAAATGAAGTATTTTCTGAGCTTCCATCCTCCAACATTCAAGGGAGTCTGTACGCCGACTGATGCAGAGGATTGGTGGGCATGGATTCAGGAACTTTTGAGGGCGCCAGAGACGCCAGAAGAGAAGAAGGTTGAGTTTGCAGCCTTCATGTTAGAAGGAGACGCCGAGTTATGGTGGGTGAGCCATAGTGGCCGGCAGTTTCCGGGACGCATCCCGTCCATTGATGAGTTTGGGAATGCTTTTCTGAAAAAGTACATTCCTGCGTCGACAAAGTTAGTCCTCCAAAGACAATTTCTGCACTTGGTGCAGCGAGACAAGACTGTGGATGAATATGTTCAGGAATTCACTCGATTGGGTCATTATACGGGAACCACCATGGCAGATGATGAGGAGAGGGACAACCTCTTCTGCCACGGATTGAGGGAAAACCTGAGGCAACCACTCATATCCATGAAACGCGCAGGTTTCAATGAGTTGGTTGAGGCGTCTAGAATTTTGGAAAGTGATATGCAGTGAACCCAGCGTCGCAAGAGTTTCACACCCAAGCAAGGGGAAAGGAAGCCTTCTCAATCCCACGGGAAGTCGGAAGGGAGCAGATGGAAGAAGAAGCCTCACTCGTACAAGTCCGGTGAGAAAAGCAACTGGACGTCCGAAGGGTCTCGCTCTAAGGGACCTCTGACGTGCTATAATTGTGGCAAGACAGGGCACATAGCAAGATTTTGTACTCAAGGAGACACTGAACAAGAGCCAAGGCAGGAGTAGACTGTGCGCTCCGGCCCCAGTGCCGCAGAGAAAGGGAAGATGGCAGAGTCGAACGCTTCTTGGTTCCAACCGGTGCAGCTAAGGGCCTATCACCTTGGGCAACATGAAACGATCCGTCAACCCGATGTAGTGACAGGTATGAGAGTTTAACTTCCACCATGGGTTTTCATGCTTTCAAGCCGTTTATGTTTGTTGCATGTGTTTAGGCTTTGTGATAGTTTTTGGGTATCCCTCTAGGGTACTGTTTGATATGGGAGCGTCGCACTCCTTCCTTGCGTAAAGCTTTATCCGGAGGATTGGAGTTGAGTCTTTCTCAACGGACCCAGAGTTGAAAGTGCGCATGCCCAACGGGTCATCCATGACTACCAGGGCTAAAGGACGTATATGTTGGAGTTTAGACGGTGTCGACTTCATGTTGATAGTGGCAGTCTTACCGTTGACAGAGTTTGACGTAATATTGGGGATGGACTGGCTGGCAGAGCAGCGTGCCAGTATTGACTGCCTGTCCAAGGTGGTAACCCTGAGGGGCGAAGGAAAAGCAGAAGTCAAGTTTGAGGGTCTCCACGGAGTGGCCTGTTCCCTAGTTTCGGCCATGCAGTTAGTACGGGCGGTTAACCAAGGAGGTGTAGCCCTTGTAGCATTGTTGGAGGTTAGCCTTTCCAGGTTATCTCTTGCAGAAGTACCCGTAGTGGCAGAGTTCGAAGTCGTGTTTCCTGAGGAGCTTCCGGGAGCACCTCCTCGGCGGGAGATTGATTTTTCTATCGAGTTAGTGCCAGAGGCTAGGCCGGTGTCACGTCCTCCCTTTAGGATGGCACCAAAGGAGTTGACCGAACTCAAAGTTCAATTGCAGGAGCTTTTGGAGCAGGGGTATATCAGACCTAGTTCTTCACCGTGGAGCGCGCAGGTGTTGTTCGTAAAGAAGAAGGACGGTAGTATACAGTTGTGCATAGACTACCGAGAGTTGAACAAACTGACTATCAAGAATAAGTATCTGATTTCTCGGATAGACGATCTGTTCGACCAGTTGGTGGGGTCGGTGGTGTATTCCAAGTTAGACTTGAAGTCAGGATACTACCAGTTACGAATTTGAGACGAAGACATACCCAAGACCGCGTTTGGCACGAGGTATGGTCACTTTGAGTTTTCGGTGATGACGTTCGGGCTGACGAACACACCATCCGTATTCATGGACTTGATGAACCGAGTATTTCACAAATACTTGAACTTGTTTGTAGTCGTCTTTATTGATGACATCCTTGTTTATTCCAAGTCGGAAACGGAGCACAAGACTCACTTGAGGATAGTGTTGCAAGTGTTGAGAGAGAACCAGCTTTATGCAAAGTTCTCCAAGTGCGAATTCTGGTTGGAGAAAGTGGCGTTTTTGAGCCATGTGATTAGTGGGGATGGGGTGGCAGTAGATCCAATGAAAGTGGAAGTCATCAGAGATTGTCCAGTATTGAGGACCGTGGCGGAAGTCCAGAGTTTTCTTGGACTAGCTGGGTACTATCGAAGGTTCGTGGAAAACTTTTCGCGGATAGCTCTACCCCTCACTTCACTAACTCGTACGGATCAGAAGTTCGTGTGGACACAAGAGTGCAATCAGGCGTTTGATACCCTCAAGGAAAGGCTGATGACGACGCCAATCCTAAGTCTGCCGAAGGGGACTGAAGGATTTCAAATTTTCAGCGACGCATCCGGATGCGGTTTGGGGTGCGTTTTGGTGCAACATGACAGTGTTATTGCCTTTGGGTCTAGGCAGTTGAAGCCTCACGAGAGAAACTACCCCGTCCATGATTTGGAATTGGCGGCAGTAATTTTTGCGCTGAAATTGTGGCGACACTACGTTTATGGTGCGAAAGTGGAGATCTTCACGGACCACAAAAGTCTGAAGTATCTCCTATATCAGAAGGACTTAAATATGCGGCAGCGCAGGTGGGTTGCGTTTCTTGGGGACTACGATGTGGTGATTCAGTACACACTAGGAAAAGCCAATGTGGTGGCTGATGCCTTGAGTAGAAAATACTCTGGGCAAGGAAATTGGATCGAAGCTCATGATGAGCGATTGAGGCGGGACTGGGAGTCCCTCGGTATAGAGTGTGTAGCCAGAGGCGAGTCTAATGTGGCTCGGTTGAACTGGATTGAAATGCAGAACGATTTGTGCGATCGTATTCGGGAAGCGACCCGTTTGGATGCGGAGTTCCAACCATACGTGGAGGAAGCTCAAAACGGTGAGGGTAGTGCCTGGGAGATGATTGATGGGATCCTGAGGAAGGGCGGGAGGATTTGTGTACCGCAGTTCGGCAAGCTCCGTGAGGAGTTGATGTTTGAGGCTCACTTCACAAAGTACTCCATTCATCCGGGTTGTACAAAGATGTACTTGGATATGAAGAATCCTACTGGTGGCCTGGTCTGAAGTGGGACGTAGCTTTGTATGTGAGTCAGTGCCGAACTTGTCCCTTGGTGAAGGCCGAGTGTCAGAAGCCGGGCGGGTTTTTGAAGCCTCTTCCTATCCTAGAGTGGAAATTCGATGACATCTCTATGGATTTTGTGCATGGGTTACCTAGATCGCAGCATGGTAACGACGCAATTTGGGTGATCGTGGATTGCTGATGAGCGATTGAGGCGGGACTGGGAGTCCCTCGGCATAGAGTGTGTGGCCAGAGGCGAGTCTAATGTGGCTCGGTTGAACTGGATTGAAATGCAGAACGATTTGTGCGATCGTATTCGGGAAGCGACCCGTTTGGATGCGGAGTTCCAACCATACGTGGAGGAAGCTCAAAAGGGAGAGGGTAGCGCCTGGGAGATGATTGATGAGATCCTGAGGAAGGGCGGGAGGATTTGTGTACCGCAGTTCGGCAAGCTCCGTGAGGAGTTGATGTTTGAGGCCCACTTCACAAAGTACTCCATTCATCCGGGTAGTACAAAGATGTACTTGGATATGAAGAAATCCTACTGATGGCCCGGTCTGAAGCGGCTTGTAGCTTTGTATGTGAGTCGGTGACAAACTTGTACCTTGGTGAAGGCCGAGTGTCAGAAGCCGGACGGGTTTTTGAAGACTCTTTCTATCCCAGAGTGGAAATTCAATGACATCTCCATGGATTTTGTGCATGGGTTACCTAGATCGCAGCATGGTAACGACGCAATTTGGGTGATCGTGGATCGCTTGACCAAAGTGGCACACTTCATCCCAAATCGGAAGGAGGACAGCGTGGAGAAGTTGGTGGAATTGTACGTTCGCAACATTGTGAGACTGGATGGGATTCCGAAGAGCATAGTTAGTGATCGTGATGGACGTTTCACGTCTAAGGATTGGAGGTTGGTGCAGAAAAGCCTGGGCACGAAGCTCAAGTTCAGTACGGCCTTCCATCCTCAAACTGATGGGCAGACCAAGAGAACGAACCGTACTATGGAGGATATGCCGAGGATGTGTACTCTTGACTTCGACAAGAAATGAGATGATGATCTCTTCATGCTAGAGTTCGCATATAACAATAGTTACCAAGCAAGTATAAAGATGGCGCCATACGAAGCTTTGTATGGGAGGCGGTGTCAAACACCGATGTCTTGGACAGAGACGGGAGACACCAAGATTTTGGGGAAAGAAGTTGTAGCTGACGCATGTGAGTTGGTGCGAACCATTCAAGAGCGCATGAAGGTAGCCCAAGAACGGCAAGCGAAGTATTTTAATGCTCGCCACAGGAATGTGGAGTTCGCGGTAGGCGATTGGGTTTATCTAAAGATCAAGCCGTTCAAAGGCGTTTCGCGGATTCGCCGACTCAAGAAGTTGAGTCCGAGGTTTTTGGGACCGTTCGAGATTATAGAACGGGTGGGAGAAGCAGCGTACCGGTTGGCATTGTCCACGGAGCTG
Organism: Platanthera zijinensis; assembly: GCA_039513925.1. Lineage (NCBI taxonomy): Eukaryota > Viridiplantae > Streptophyta > Magnoliopsida > Asparagales > Orchidaceae > Platanthera > Platanthera zijinensis. The sequence continues at coordinate 75,335,679 of CM077089.1, read as the reverse complement.
AGTGGATTACACGATGTCTTCCATGTCTCTGTCTTGAGGAAAGCTTTGGTAGAGGCTAGCATGGTGATCGAATCGACAACAATGCCGATAGAAGAGGACTTGAGGACGCGAGTTCGTCTAATCAGTATAGAAGATTCAGAGATTCGGCAGTTGCGGAACAAGGAGGTTAAACTCGTAAAAGTTCGTTGAGACAACTGTGGTCGCGAGGAGCTTTCGTGGGAGCGAGAGCAGGCCATGCTTGAGGAGTACCCCGAGCTTTTCTTCTCAGGTACCGTTTAAGTTTTGCGTACTTTCCATGTTTAAATTTCGGGACGAAATTCTTTTAGGGGGGGGGGGAGGAATTGTAACGCCCCAAAAACTTAAAAGGGGAACGGTTGGCATTATTCAGGCCAAGTTGGGTTCTGGCTAGGTTGACATGGCCTGTGACACGGGCGTGTCACAGGGCGTTTCGTGCTTGAGATCGACGAGATCGTGTGGTCGGCGAAATTTCAGTCGACGAGCGTTGAGACAGGGAACATGGCCTGGGACACGGGTGTGTCCCAGGGGCGTGTCGGTCACTCAACGCCTCACCGAGCACTCAACGCTTTTCCAGCATTGAGTGAGGGCACACAGACTGAGAAACGGGCGTGTCAATGGTCGTGTCCTGCTCGGGTTCGTTTGCTGGTTTGTGCTGGGGAAGTTACACGGCCAGGGAAACAGGCGTGTCCTAGGCGTGTCTAGCACACGACATGTGACACGAGCGTGTCACATGGCCATGTCTTTCTCCGTACATTTGGTCCTGTGTCGTATGGAGCACACGGGCCGTGACACGGGCCTTGACACGGGCGTGTCACATGAGACACAGGCGTGTCCCAAGCCGTGTCACAGGCCGTGTCCTGGTCGAGATTTTCTTGTTTGACGACGAATGAGAGACATGGCCTTGGACACGGGCGTGTCACAAGCCGTGTTCGGCTTATGAAGTTTATTTTCAGGGCGAATCGTGGCCGTCCGTTTCCTTCTTTTGGGATCCAAGGGCTGTGGGTGCTCTTTGCTGGATTTAAGGCCGGGAATAGGGTTTTCAAACCCTCATTTCCCATCTTCATCCTCTTTCTCTTAGAGAGAGGGGAGAACTAGGAGGAAGAAGGAGGTCAACTCCGGCCGCCGGGGAAGCTTCGGAGCCCCGTTTCGCGAGCGGAGTCCAGATCCGCGAAGGCAAGATCATTGCAGTGGTGTTCATCCAACCAAGTTCTCCATGGCTAGGATGAGAGGTCGTAAGGTGATGACACTTCTCCTCTTGGTTTTTAGGATGCACGTTTAACATATTTTCTTTTCAGATTTGGGCTCCAGATCTCTCAAATGAGAGGGATTTGAGTTGCCATGGTTCAAGAGGAACCTCCGGGTCGATTGTGTCCGTCCCCATCATGATTTTGCATTAGAGATCCGCTTCGTTAGTGGATTAGGCATTGTGGGTGAAGCCGTAGTCACGACCGTTAGTCCGACTCGGTGATGTTGCATAGCGAGCCTTGAGGATTCGGTAGAAATTCGTTGCGGCAAGATGTCGTTGTGATGTATGCGTTTTCCCCCTTTTCTTGTGTGAGTACTCGTAGCCGGAATCAGACAAGGTTAGTTCCACTTTGGCGGTAGATGGTTTCCTTGGTGCGCGGGAATGTTGCAGTACAAATGGTGGATTATTGTGGGAAAGTTTATGGTTGTGCTGTGCTAAGGCGTGGCTATGTCTCCGTGGTCGGCTGGCTATCCCGTGACCTGCAAGTCATGTGGGGAGAGTGTCCCGACGAAACTAGTCCCCTTCTGTGAGACTGACGAGAACGCCGAGCGTAGGGCAAGCCCGGGCAATGAAGCCGTGAGCGGGTGGGGTCCAGCAAGGGTTCTTAGAATCAGTTTGTGTGTGAGACGGAATCCTGACGTGAGAAGTCAGAATTTGCAGGCAAGCCCGGGGTTTAAGACCCATGTGCGGGTGGGGCCTTTGCAAGATTTCCGTGTAACGGCGCTTGGGTCGTTAGGGACATAGTAGTTCCCCTTTTGTTTCCGGCTTTATGCTAATGGGGAAACGGAAGTACCCAGTTGTTTGATGATGTGTTAGATGCATACGAGATAGGATGCCTTGGGCGAAGCCCGGGTTTGCATACATGCTGCATAGTAGGTCCCTTTCACACTGTTCTCAACATAGAAAACGTGTTTGTTGTATGAGACGTCCAAACCTGTTTTAAAGCTTTATATATTCATGTATATGGTATACAAAGTGCTGACTTGCAGGTTGGAGGGGTACCCCGGGGTCCGTTAGGGGCGGCCGGGAGGAGATGTGTTGGTTACACAGTAGAGGTCAGCCTTTGCTGACCCACGTTACTTCAAATATTTACGGGGCAAGGATCGCAAGCGGGAGCTAGTGCGCCGGGCGAAAAGCCCTAAGACTCATGAAGTGTTGCAGTATTTTTAGTTTGCTTCCTGTGATTGTATGATCCATGTTTTATACATTGTCCGGCTTGCACGTCGAGGTAGCTTAGGAGTGCTTTTGCACGTTGATGATTGACCTTGTGGTTTTTTTATGTTGGACTCTATTGTGTAAGGCCTTAAGGCCATTTGATACTCCTATTAGTGGTGGATAACTTCTAGTTGTTTGGTTTGTTTTCGCTGTGTTTTGTTCTGAGTTATGAGATCGGGTAGTAAATATCATCTTATAATGCTGAAGCTGTGGCGTCTGTATCATGTGGAGCCCCGGCCGGACCCATATTATACGGTCATTACAGAGGAGGTGTTACAACTCATACATGGCAGGTCCAACACTTGTTCATTTCTACTGTACGGAAAGAGAGTAGTGTTGAACCCGGTGCGACCCACGCCACCAACATCCCGCACGAGTAGTAGTGCGAAGGAATCTCTTCCTCCCACCAAAAGGAAAAAGACTCTTAGCATTATACGAGGCACTGAGTTCCATCGAGAGAGAGTTTCGATAGTAGATTTTATTATGCCTTGGTGATTTTACTGGCATATGACGTACTGGAGAGGTATGAGTATATTCTTATACCTGCTAGGAGACTCTTAGAGGAGTTCCAGGATATACACTCTGATGAGCTTCCGGCTGAGTTACCTCCCATGAGATGTATTCAACATGCGATAGATCTAGTTTCTGGAGCTTCCCTCCCGCATTTACCGCATTACTGATTGAATCCTGCTGCCCACGAGGAGCTGCAAAGATAGATCAGAGAGTTACTTGATAGAGGCTTTATTCGTCATAGCCTTAGTCCATGTGTGGTGTCTACCCTCCTTGCTTCGAAGAAGGATGGTACTTGGCATAACAGTCGTGTTGTCAACAAGATCACTGTGAAATATCGATTCCCGATACCCCGACTAAATGACATGTTGGACATGCTGACTGGAGTCACGATCTTCTCTAAGATCGACCTTCGTAGTGGTTATCATCAGATTCATATATGCAAATGAGTCGAGTGGAAGACTGCCTTCAAGTTGAAGGATGACTTTTATGAGTGGCTTGTGATGCCATTTGGGTTATCCAATGCCCTAGTACTTTCGCTCAGATGATGAACCAGGTCTTTAGACCTTATATAGGGAAGTTCATAGTGATTTATTTCGACAACATTTTGATATATAGTCAGACTGAGAGTGAGCATTTTACTCACCTACATACTATCTTCGAGCTCCTGCGAGCCGAATGACTGTATATCAACTTGAAGAAGTGTGTACTTATTGTTGAGTTTGTTATCTTTCTTAGATATATAGTGAGCTCCGCTGGTATCACTATGGATCCTGAGAAAGTTTGAGTAATTCGTGAGTGACCTACCCCTCAGAACATTCACGACGTCCGTAGTTTTCATGAACTAGCCACATTTTATCGTCGATTTATTAAAAATTTAAGTACGATTATGGCACTTATCACTGAGTGTACGAAAAAAGAAAACTTCTAGTGGACATCATCGACAGCTAGAGTCTTTGAGATTATCAAGGATAAAATGTCCACTGCACCTGTTTTGAGACTCCCTGATTTCAGTCAAGTGTTTGATGTATCATGTGATGCCTTGGGAGTTGGGATAGGAGGTGTACTTAGTCAAGAGGGTCACCCGGTTGGATTTTTCATTGAAAAGCTCTCAGGCTTGAAGCTGAATTATTCCAACTATGAGCGCAAGTTCTATGCAATTGTACAGATGTTACATCATTGGGGGCATTATTTGTTGCCTATGGAGTTTGTCCTCCACTCTGATCACCAGGCGCCGCGTTATATCAATTCGCAACAAAAGTTGAACCCTCGACAGGCTAAGTGGGCATCATATTTACCGGAGTACACCTTCGTTCTCAAGCACTGTAAGGTAACGAAGAATAGGGTTTCCGACGTCCTTAGTCGAGTCACCCTCGTATTATCACAGATGCGCACTCAGGTGATAGGATTTGAGTGTGTCAAGAATGACTATTATAGTTATCCTGATTTTAGCGATATCTATGATGCGATACATTCGGATCCCTATCACGATGAAACTGATTATCACATTCGAGATGGATATTTGTTTCGTAGGACCTGCAACACCTCCCCTGTAATGACCGTATAATATGGGTCCGGCCGGAGCCCTACATGGTACAGACGCCACAGCTTCAGCATTATAAGATGATATTTACTACCCGATCTCATAACTCAGAAGAAAACACAGCGGAAACAGACCAAATAACTAGAAGTTATCCACCACTAACAGGAGTATCAAATGGCCTTAAGGCCTTACACAAAAGAGTCCAACATAAAAAGACCACAAGGTCAATCATCAACGTGCAAAAGCACTCCTAAACTACCTCGGCGTGCAAGACGGACAATGTCTAAAACATGGATCATACAATCACAGGAAGCAAACTAAAAATATGGCAACACTTCATGAGGCTTAGGGCTTTTCGCCCGGCGCACTAGCTTCTGCTTGCGATCCTTGCCCTGTAAATATTTGAAGTAACGTGGGTCAGCAAAGGCTGACCTCTACTGTGTAACCAAGACATCTCCTCCCAGCCGCCCCTAACGGATCCCGGGGTACCCCTCCTACTTGCAAGTCAGCACTTTGTATACCATATACATGAATATATAAAGCTTTAAAATAGGTTTGGATGTCTCATACAACAAACACGTTTTCTATGTTGAGAACAGTGTGAAAGGGGCCTACTATGTAGCATGTATGCAAATCCGGGCTTCGCCAAAGGCACCATATCTCGTATGCATCTAACACATCATCAAACAACTGAGTACTTCTGTTTTTCCATTGACATAAAGCCGCAAACAAAAGGGGAACTATTATGTCCCTAACGGCCCAAGCGCTGTTACACGGAAATCTTGCAAAGGCCCCACCCGCACATGGGTCTTAAATCCCGGGCTTGCCTGCAAATTCTGACTTCTCACGTCAGGATTCCGTCTCACACACAAACCGATTATAAGAACCCTTGCTGAACCCCACCCGCTCATGCCTTCATTGCCCAGGCTTGCCCTATGCTCGACGTTCTCATCAGTCTCACAGAATGGGACTAGTCTCGCTGGGACACTCTCCCCACATGACTTGCACGTCACGGGATAACCAGCCGACCACGAAGACATAGCCACGCCTTAGCACAATACAACCATAAACTTCCCCACCCTAATCCACCATTTGTACTGTAACATTCCCGCGCACCAAGGAAACCATCTACCGCCAAAGCGGAGCTAACCTTGTCCGGTTCCGGCTACGAGTACTCACATAAGAAAATGGGGAAAACACATACATCACAACGACATCTTGCCGCAATGGATTTCTACCGAATCCTCAAGGCTCGCTATGCAACATCACCGAGTCGGACTAACGGTCGCGACTACGGCTTCACCCATAATGCCTAATCCACTAACGGAGCGGGTTTCTAATGCAAAATCATGCCGAGGACAGACACAATCGACCCAGAGGTTCCTCTTGAACCATGACAACCCAAACCCTCTCATTTGAGAGATCTGGAGCCCAAATCTGAAAAGAAAAGATGCTAAACGTGCATCCTAAAAACCAAGAGAAGAAGTGTCGTTACCTTACGACCTCTCTTCCTAGCCATGAAGAACTTGGTTAGATGAACACCACTACAATGATCTTGCCTTCGCGGATCTGGACTCCGCTCGCGAAACGGGGCTCCGAAGCTTCACCGGCGGCCGGAGGTAACCTCCTTCTTCCTCCTAGTTCTCCCCTCTCTCTAATCTTTTAGAAAGAGGATGAAGATGGGAAATGAGGGTTTGAAAACCCTATTCCCGGCCTTAAATCCAGCAAAGAGCACCCACAACCCTTGGATCCCAAAAGAAGGAAACGAACAACCACGATTCGCCCTGAAAATAAACTTCCTGAGCTGAACACGGCTTGTGACACGCCCGTTTCCAAGGTCGTGTCTCTCATTCGCCGTCAAACCAGAAAATCTCGACTAGGACATGGTGACACGGCTTGGGACACGCCCGTGTCTCCTGTGACACGCCCGTGTGAAGGACCGTGTCACGGCCCGTGTGCTCCAAACGACACAGGACTAAACGTCCCGAGAAAGAGACGGCCATGTGACACGCCCGTGTCACATGCCGTGTGCTAGACACGCCTGGGACACGCCCGTGTCCCTGGCCGTGTAACTTCCCCAACACAAATCAACAAACGAACCCGAGCAGGACACCATTATTGACACGCCCGTGTCTCAGGCTGTGTGCCCTCACTCAACGCTGGAAAAGTGTTGAGTGCTCGGTGAGGCGTTGAGTGACCGATACGCCCCTGGGAAACGCCCGTGTCCCAGGCCGTGTTCCCTGTCTCAACGCTCGTCGACCGAAATTTCGCCGACCACACGATCTCGTCGATCTCAAGCACGACACGCCCTGTAACACGCCCGTGTCACAGGCCGTGTCAACCTAGCCAGAACCCAATTTGGTCTGAATAATGCCAACCGTTCACCTTTTAAATTTTTGGGGCGTTACATGAGTACATCTCAGTAGGGGTGCAAGTTGAGTTGAGCCGGCTTGAAAGCTCGATGAGCCGACTCGAAAAAAGCTTTACTCGAGCTTGAGCATGTCGAGCTAGAGCTCGAGCCTGATTTCGAGCTTGATTTCGAGCCGAGCTCGAGCCTAAGTAAATATTTTAATATATGTTCACGAGCTCGCGAGCCGGCTCGCGAGTTTTTTTAATTAAATATTATATATTATTAGTAGTAAATATTTTAATATATTATAATATTAATAAAATATTATTAAAATAATAATAAATTCGAGCTGAGCTCGAGCATGAGCTTGAGCTTGAGCTCGAGCTCAAAAAAAGAAGCTCGAGCTCGAGCTCGAGCCAGCTCTTTTTGATGAGCACGACTCGAGCTCGACTCGTTTGCAGGCCTACATCTCGGTCATACAACCAAGGTCTCCCTAGTAATACGTGGCACACATCCATAGACATAACGCCATACCAAAGCGTATCAGAGTAGGGACCGATAGTGATAGGCACTAAACATCTTCTAGTTACTGATAACGTAGTCTTGGTGACCCATGCTACCTGGAATGGGGAAGGGTGCGGCTCAGCAGTGAGTCCCATGGGGGCTAAAGTTGCCTTAGCTATCACATTCATACAACTCCCGCTATCTACTACTAAACGACATACTTTCTCCCCAGCCTTGAAGTAGGCCTGGAAGATGTTCGTTCGCTAATAATCGGCTGATTCTTTTGGCGTAGATAACATACATCTCACCACTAGAACGCCGAGATCTATCTCCGCTACTGTACTCTTCATCGTTCAATATGTGTGAGTCCCTCTCGTCTCCAGCTTCTTCTACAGGCTCATCCTCCTCAGTCACCTCATGAATAACTAGCGTACATTTCCTCTTGGGATAATCTTTAGATATATGGCCCATCTGCTGGCACTCATAACATCAGATCTGTGAAGGTTTCACAGTTCCCATAAGGGATTTCCCTTTTTGATTTCTCGTATAGGTCGAGGTAGGCTTTTGTTGGAGTTACCATGGTGATCTAGAAGTGGTAAACATGTAATCTCACTTCCAACGCGATATGAGCCTGCATGGTCGCACATAAGAGCATGTGGAGAAGTTGGAAAATTGAATGTGTTGGTAAGGGTTACCAATCACCACCCAGAATAGGTCGGGCAAACGTTGCCAAAGGAAAAATCGTCGAGAATCAAAGGGTGTCGTCGAGTATGTCTTGCCGACTAAGGCAAAGTCGTCGAGAATCGACGGGAGTCGTCGAGCCTGTCTCGCCGACTAAGGCAAAATCGTCGAGAATCAATTTGCTGAAATCGTCGAGAATCGAGGACAGTGTCGTCGAGACTGTCTGCTGATTCTCGCCGAATCTGGCTGCTGATTCTCGCCGAATCTGCCTGTTGATCTCGCCGACTGATTCTCGCCGAACCTGTAAGTGATTCTCGTCGAATTTTCCAGAAACCTTGTCCTGTGTGGTGTGCGGATAGCGATACTTTTATGCTTTTGGTATAAAAGGGGACTTAGGGTTTTGGGATAAAAAAAGGCTCTCGACAGATCGGGAATTCCTCCTGTAGCTGGATCGAACCCGACGGAAGTGTTTCGTCGCTCGCTCTGCCAAATCCTGAGCCCCGCCGGACGGAAGAGTTCCGCTTCCGCCGCCTCTTCGCTCCGCCGACCTCATCCTCTCCGGCGATAGTCGCCGGCATTGCTTTTCCTGGAGCGGACCTAGCAGTCCGTGGAAGTGCAAAGGTGCGGTTGATCTCCTTCCCGACCCTTCGTGCGACGAAGCTCGGTGTTCTACCGCTCGTGTGGATTTCTGCAGAGACGTGGACGTTATTCCACGTGTAACTCACCACCGACGAGGACTCGAAGCTTGGAGCATCTCCGTTGAGTTGTGACTCAACGCCACTAAGGTATTTTGCCTAGTTATTTTTGTTTACTTCTTGATTCAACATTCGTGGCCCGATCCCATCTCTTTTGGGTTGTCTTGATGTGTTATTCCTTCCGCTGCGTGCACAAGCGTTGTGCCATCCTCAAAGAGAAACCCAACAGTGGTATCAGTGGGAGGTTCCGGCCATGATTGTTGTTTTGGAAGTTAGGTTATTCCAGTGCGTGTAAATCTAGGGATTTAGAAGTGTTTTAAATGTCTAGATTTATTCCTGGTACATCAATTGTTGATGGTTTTTCCCAAGGGATATCGGTGGGCCCATAACCCACAGGTTAGGGGCTCTGCCCCTTGGAATCCGGCCAGGAACGTCTGGGATTTCGTGATAATTTCTAATTGTTAGAAATTGTTGTCTCCTTAGCAGTAATCGTCACTCGAATGGTTAGTGAACCAGTGTATTGTTTTGGATTTTGCATCCAACAATGAGAGACGAGCTTGTCTACTGTTTTAAGTTGAGTTGTCTTTGCTTTTGTACAATGCATGTAAATCTGAAGATTTGGAAGAGTCCGGATGTTCAGATTTAGCCCTTCCTTTCTATCAAATGTTGATAGTGTCAGGTTGTGCACATAAGGGATGCATGTGGATTTTAGAAATTATATTTCTGTGGATGTGCACATTGATCAAATGTTGATCATGGTTAATTGTTAACCCATAATCAAAATCCCTTCCTCTAATATTAAGTGTTCGGATGCCTTCCGATGGATGACACTCTTCCTGCCTCGATCGATGAAGTGTGGGCTTGCCAAAGCAAGGTGCATTAATCTATCTTGGTAAGGGTGCGAGCAGATAATTGTGATATCCCACTGTCGACAACAGGTCTAGCTTAACTAGGTGACCTCAAAGGTTGAGTGCCTAGAGGTATAAGGTTGGCATGCACCATATGATGGATGCGAATAAGGAGTTATTCACTAACCATACAAGAATTGCATGAGGATGCAATTGGCAAGCGTTGCCTACCTAAATAACCGCATTGTGAGAGGAAAGCCAAAGGCCCAAAGCTGACTCATTGTGTTGGTGAAATACGGATCTTGTCCACTAAGAGAGTAACTCGCATGAACTCTCCGAATTGATAGTGAGGGTTATTATTTCGAATAAAATAGTGGGAGTTTTAATTGAAGTCCAAATTAAAATAAATTGTATTTGAAATCTTGGTACTGATATTATTCTGCGTGAATTCTTGTAGAATTCCATGGCAAGTTGTTCACACTCCACTCCGTCTCTGAGAGCCATCCTTGAGAAGGATAAGCTCAGTGAGACTAACTACATGGACTGGTACAGGAACATGAGAATTGTTCTCAGGCAAGAGCGAAAGCTCTATGTCTTGGAAGATGAAGTCCCCGAGGTGCCGACCGGGAATTCTTCCCGTGCTGATAAAGATACTTATAAGAAGTATACTGATGACGCCTTAGACGTCGAATGTCTTATGCTTGCCACCATGAACTCTGAGCTTCAAAGGCAACATGAGAACATGGGGTGCAAGGAGATTGACGAGAATCTCAAGAAAATGTTTCAAGGGCAGACTCGTCAAGAGAGGTTTGACGTCACAAAAGCGTTGTTTTAGTGCAAGATGGGAGTTCGAGACTCAGTAGGGACTCACGTACTCAAGATGATTGGGTATATAGAGAACCTTGAAAGGCTGGGTTTTCCTTTGGGTCAAGAGTTGACCACAGATCTGATCCTGCAATCGTTGCCGGACAGTTATGAGCAGTTTGTCTTGAACTACAACATGAATGAAATAGACAAGACACTGCCCGAGCTCCTAGGCATGTTGAGAACTGCCGAGATCAATATGAAGAAGGCCAAGCCTGCCAGCCCCATACTGATGGTGCATAAGGGCAAGGGCAAGGCCAAGGGCTCTAAGAAGACGAAGGTGGGACCTAAGTCACATCTCGAGCCCAAGTCTTCTGCACTGATGAAAAAGAAGAGCACGGTGAAGGAGGGGAAATGCCACCATTGTGGCAAGGCTGGTCATTGGAGGAGGAACTGTTCTTCTTATATTGAGGGTCTGCAGAAAATGAAGGGAGGTATGACTTCCGCTTCAAACATTTACGTTATAGAAATAAACCTTTCTGCTCCTTCATCTTGGGTATTGGATACCGGATGTGGTTCACACATTTGTACAAATGTGCAGGAACTGGGAAGGAGAAGATTGCTGAGTAAAGGGGAGGTGGACCTGCGTGTCGGCAATGGAGCAAGAGTTGCTGTTGTAGCCGTAGGGGTTTACCGTCTTTCTTTGCCCAGTGGGCTTGTAATAGAACTAGATAACTATTATTTTGTTCCGGCAATAACTAGAAACATTATATCCATTTCATGCTTGGACATGATTGGATTTTCTTTTATAATTAGGAACAACTGTTGTTTTATATTTAAGAATGATGTTTGTTATGCTGTAGCCCAATTGTTTAATGGTCTTTATGTTTTGAACTTGGACCATCAGATCTATAATGTAGAAAATAATAAAAGACTAAGAACAAATGACCCAAACCCTACATATCTATGACACTGTCGTTTGAGCTATATAAACGAGAAGCGCATATCCAAGCTCCATAAAGATGGACTTTTGGACTCATTTGATTATGAATCATTTGAGCGATGCGAATCTTGTTTGTTAGGCAAAATGACTAAAACCCCTTTCACTGGTTATACTGAGAGGGCTGAGGATCTCTTGGGTGTTGTACATAGTGATGTATGCGGACCCATGAGCTCCATGGCTAGAGGTGGGTATTTCTACTTCGTTACATTTACTGATGATTTTTGTAGATACGGATATGTGTATCTTATGAAGTGCAAATCCGAGACATTTGAAAAGTTCAAAGAGTTCAAGAATGAAGTAGAAAATCAGTTGGGTAAAAGGGTTAAAGCACTCCGATCTGATCGAGGTGGCGAATACCTGAGTCATGAGTTCCGTGATTTTTCTGAAAGAGTGTGGTATTGTATCACAGCTCACTACACCTAGAACACCACAACATAATGGTGTGTCTGAGAGCAGAAATCGTACTCTGTTAGACATGGTACGTTCGATGATGAGTCATGCAGACTTGCTTGTTTCCTTTTGGAGTTTTGTTTTAGAGACTGCTGCAATGACACTGAATCGCGCTCCAACAAAAACGGTTCTGAAGACACCATATGAGATATGGACTGGGAAGCGTCCTAGTATGTCATTCACTAAAATTTGGGGCTGTGAGGCATACGTGCGACGTCAAATGCCTGACAAGCTGGAACCCAAATTGGATAAATGTTATCTTGTGGGATATCCTAAGGAAACGAAAGGGTATTACTTTTACCTACCGTCCGAGGGCAAAGTGTTTGTCGCAAGGACTGACATCTTCTTGGAGAAAGAGTTCTTATCAAGAAAGACTGAAAAGGTAGAACTTGAAGAAGTTCAAGAACCACAAATAGTGAATGAACCGGAATTGGATTCTGAGACAGGACTACAAGATGTTGTAGCTAGAGAACCTACTAAAGAAACGCAAGTCCTACGTAGATCTGGTAGACCGAGATTTGAGCCTGAGAGATATGGATTTCTCATGTCTCAAATAGGTAATGTATTGCTTATGAATCATGATGATGAACCAGCAACCTACCAAGAGGCTATGAATGAACCGGACTCCGAAAAATGGCTTGAGGCTATGAAATCCGAAATGGACTCTATGTATGCAAACCAAGTTTGGAACTTGGTGGAACCACCTGAAGGGGTATGACCCATATGGTGCAAGTGGGTCTTCAAGAAGAAGACCGACATGGATGGGAATGTACAGACGTTCAAAGGGCGACTGGTGGCTAAGGGTTTCAAGCAAATTCATGGTATTGACTATGATGAGACCTTTTCCCCTGTTGCCATGGTAAAGTCCATAAGGATATTACTTGCTATTGCTGCGTATTATGACTACGAGATCTGGCAGATGGATGTCAAAATGGCTTTCCTTAATGGAAACCTCCTTGAGGAAGTGTACATGACACAACCCGAGGTTTTTGTATCCCCAAATGAAGCCACTAAAATATGCAAGCTGAATAGGTCCATCTATGGACTGAAGCGGGCCTCTCGAAGTTGGAATCTTCGTTTTGATGAGAAAATCAAAGAGTTTGGTTTCATCAAGAATAAATATGAGCCTTGTGTTTACAAGTGAATCAGTGAGAGCATTGTTATCTTCTTGATATTGTATGTAGATGGCATACTTTTGATTGGGAATGACATTCCTACCCTGAAAGTTGTTAAGAATAACCTAGGAAATTGCTTTTCTATGAATGACTTGGGTGAAGCGACTTATATACTCGGTATTAAGATCTATAGAGATAGATCGAAGAAGTTGCTGGGTTTGAGCCATAGTACATACATTGAGAAGGTGTTGAAGCGGTTCAACATGCTTGAGTCCAAGAAAGGATTTTTACCCATGTCTCATGGTGTGAATCTCTCTAAGGACCAATGTCAAAAATCTTGTGAAGATAAGGACCGCATGAAGTTGATTCCATATGCTTCGGCAATTGGATCAATCATGTATGCAATGTTATGTACTCGACCCGATGTCTCCTTCGCTTTGAGCATGACTAGCAGGTATCAGTCAGACCCCGGTGAGTGTCACTGGATTGCAGTCAAGAATATCCTGAAGTACTTGAGAAGGACAAAGGATGTGTTCTTGGTGTATAGTGGAGAGGAATAACTCGTTGTAAGTGGTTACACGGATGCTAGCTTCCAAACTGATAGGGACGACTCAAAGTCTCAGTCAGGTTTTGTGTTTTTCCTTAATGGAGGAGCTGTGAGCTGGAAGAGTTCCAAGCAAGAGACAGTTGCTGATTCTACTACAGAGGCTGAGTATATCACTGCAGCTAATGCAGCGAAGGAGGCTGTATGGATTAGGAAATTCATCGGCGAGCTTGATGTAGTTCCTAGCATTGTTGGTCTCGTAGTTCTCTACCGTGATAACAATGGTGCAATTGCACAATCTAAGGAACCTAGATCCCATCAGCGCTCCATGCACATACATCGGCGGTTCCATCTTATTCGTGAGATTGTCGAACGAGGAGATGTGAACATTTGCGGAGTGCCGACTCCGGAGAATATTGCAGATCCACTGACAAAGTCTCTCGCGCAGAGAAAGCATGATGGTCATACTAGATCAATGGGTATACGATACCTAAATGATCAACTCTAGTGAGAGCCTTGTGGGTTGCATGTAAACTTATATTCTGTTGGCTGTTTATTGTTTATTCATATGATGAATTGTGTACCTATGTTTTTCCTTTTACTATTAATGGCTAGTTCTTTTATTATGGTTTCTCTATGTGATAGTTAAATGTTAACATAATAAATACCCTTAGAATGTTTGCTTCCATATGACATCAAGTACGAGACTTGAATGTGAGAGCCTGTGATTTATTTGAAGCTTCATTCTTAAAAGGTCCCTGGTCATTGTATCATCATAGAAACCAAGGGTGATGATGATACATTAAGACTAGCACGTGCGTTGACTGATGACCAGTTCTCACAGATCATGATATTGTGATATCAAGTCATCACGTGGGTACTTGTTAATGAACAAGTTGTACTGGACAGACCCAACCTGAGACTACTCTGTGGATTGTTATCTAAATGTGTCACGAGTAGGTCTCAATTGACAATGGTGTTGTGGTCCTTTGACCTGAAGTCACAACATTCATCAAGTGAGGAAGAGCGTGCTTTGATGCCATCTAAAGTCTTCCTTGAGAAAGGTTGATGATAAAGGTGGTTGTTGGGCACATTACGAATCATTTGGGTGTTTGTGTGTGGGCAGATATGAGATTTGTCCTCCTATATGACAGGAGTTGCATCCATGGGCCCCTTGATGGAACTGGACTGAGAAATGCATGACCATGCTTGGTTGAGTCAATATGTGATATTGGACTCACCATTCTCTGGAAGTCCGTTCTAGATCAAGAAACTCGGGTTGAGCTATTATGAGGGTGATACGGTCCATACCTCTAGTTCTTTTCGGATGTAAGGGACAAAGGGACAAAGACAACACTGGGACATTGTTCATAAAGGCTTATGAGTTATGAACTCTTATTGCTTGGGGAGCAATGATGCATTTCTAGATGCCGCTCATTGTTTGTAAGGTTTTTGGTTTGATACTTTCAAGATCAAGTGGGAGACTGTTGGAGTTACCATGGTGATCTAGAAGTGGTCAAACATGTAATCTCACTGCCAACGCGATATGAGTCTGCATGGTCGCACATAAGAGCATGTTGAGAAGTTGGAAGATTGACTGTGTTGGTAAGGGTTACCAATCACCACCCAGAATAGGTCGGGCAAACGTTGTCAAAGGAAAAATCGTCGAGAATCAAAGGGTGTCGTCGAGTATGTCTCGCCAACTAAGGCAAAGTCGTCGAGAATCGACGGGATTCGTCGAGCCTCTCTCGCCGACTAAGGCAAAATCGTCGAGAATCAATTTGCTGAAATCGTCAAGAATCGAGGACAGTGTCGTCGAGACTGTCTGCTGATTCTCGCCGAATCTGGCTGCTGATTCTCGCCGAATCTGCCTGTTGATCTCGCCGACTGATTCTCGTCGAACCTGTAAGTGATTCTCGCTGAATTTTCCAGAAACCTTGTCCTGTGTGGTGTGCGGATAGCGATACTTTTATGCTTTTGGTATAAAAGGGGACTTAGGGTTTTGGGATAAAAAAAAAGGCTCTCGACAGATCGGGCATTCCTCCTGTAGCTGGATCGAACCCGATGGAAGTGTTTCGTCGCTCGCTCCGCCAAATCCTGAGCCCCGCCGGACGGAAGAGTTCCGCTTCCGCCGCCTCTTCGCTCTGCCGACCTCATCCTCTCCGGCGACAGTCGTCGGCGTTGCTTTTCCTGGAGCGGACCTAGCAGTCCGTGGAAGTGCAAAGGTGCGGTTGATCTCCTTCCCGACCCTTCGTGCGACGAAGCTCGGTGTTCTCCCGCTCGTGTGGATTTCTGCAGAGACGTGGACGTTATTCCACGTGGAACTCACCACCGACGAGGACTCGAAGCTTGGAGCATCTCCGTTGAGTTGTGACTCAACGCCACTAAGGTATTTTGCCTAGTTATTTTTGTTTACTTCTTGATTCAACATTCGTGGCCCGATCCCATCTCTTTTGGGCTGTCTTGATGTTTTATTCCTTCCGCTGCGTGCACAAGCGTTGTGCCATCCTCAAAGAGAAACCCAACAGCTTTGACACACTCTCCTTACCTTTCAGTTCTTCTTTCTTGTAAGGGGTATTTGTTTTATTTTGTGGTTTGAACCAGGAGGTTCTCTTTTGGTGCTCTTCTGTATCGATGACGATATATACAGTCCCAGCAAAGGAATAGTGGTCATATCAAATCAACTCATTGGGGATCTCAGATCGCAGTCTACACTTAAATTTAGTTGATGTATCTCGTGGGTGTTCGACTATGCTGCACCTATTCATAAGATCCTTCATCTCAGCTAAATAATCAGAAACAGATTTAGACCCTTGATGTAGAGACGTCATCTCGTCTCGTAGACGGGTCTGGTAGTGTTTGGGAATGTACTGCTCCTCTAATATGACTTTCATTTGTGCCCAATGTGTAATAAGAAGGCGTCCATTTCTCTCTATACTACGTTCCTCACCTATCCAAAAAAATTTTACTCGCCTAGACAACCTCATCTGGGCAAACTGAACATTTTGGTCTTCCGTCATACGATACCACTCAAAATAGGTCTCTATGTCTATAATCCAGTCTGAAAAGACCTTGGGAACATCATAAAGTGGCATTTCTAACTTCACTACGCGTGTAAGATCTGGTCACCTATCCCAGGGAGGATAGTCATAATCATCATCGTAAGGATCACGACTGTCTCAACACCGTGGGGGTGGCAGTCGATGCCAATCTCTAGGTCGATCATCATGATACATGGCCGGTATGGGCCTACGATGGTCTCGCGGTCGCTCTTCTCTAGCTACATCATTATAGGTTCTCTCCTGATAATGATCTTGCGTACCTAGGAAAGGCTCTCGTTGGAGTTCAGGAAAATTCCTACCACGGCCGTACTCAAAGTCAAGCCTATCAATGGGATTTCTAACCTCTTCCTCAAAAAGAGTGTTTCTGCTAAGTGCAGACCCTTCTCCATAAGGTGGTGGGACTTCATAATTGGGTCGCGCTGAATGCTCATCTCAAACTGGAGGTGACATTGACGCTCGAGGGGGTACTTCCAAGTTATTCACCCTAGCACTAAGGTTTTTGAACCCCTCTCTCATTTGATAGACGCTCTCGGTTAATGTCGCCATTTGGTGGGAAAAAGGTAAAAACTACGAGGGTAGTTCATTCCCTTCGTTTCCATGATTTGGTTGACCATGTTCAACTTGACGCATCTCCGAGTTTACCTCGTGAGGGTGTTCATGTGGTGAATTGTGGTGTTGTGAACTTATACTCACTAACTGACTACTACGCAGATGAATGCAAATGTATGATTTTGCAATAATAATAAAAGTCTTTTTTTGAAAATAAAATGCTACGCGTGTTCCTATTCTACGCAGGGCGGATCCCAAAACTTAAATTTTTTTGGAACCTGCCTCTGGTATCAAATTGACGTAGGACGACGTGTAGGGTTTGCACGCTTGTTGGCTTTTTCTAGGAAACCCTAAATGCATGCAATGAAGACTTGTGATTTGAGCGAACATTGCACGAATTTTAAGAAATGAAGCGACTAGATATTTTTGTAAAACACAAAATTACAATTTTGTTTAAAATGAATTTTCTTGAAAATTGGTTCAATTCTAAATTCGGGAAGGAAGTTCGCAACTTTTGTTCTGTTCCCCTTGTCGTAGCAAAACGGAAATCATGAACTCTAAATACGTTTCTGTTTGGAGTCTACGACGTAGCGTTCAATGACAAATTCGGGCAAAAACCCAACAATGTATCTAATTATCCTAAGAGAAAATGTAGACACACATAAAGGAAGAGAAAAACAAGTTACCGACCGAAAGATGCGTCTTTCCGTATTCGAAGTCGATGGCGATCACACGAGAAATTTCTCATCACCTTCGATATCCCACTTCGAGGTCGGTCGCTATCGCACACGGGCACCATAGAATTAAATCTCTCTCTCACACTCAAGGTGGCTCCACAGATTCACTCGCTCTCACATTCAAGGTGGATCACGAAATCTCAGTCCCTCAAGGTGGATCACACGAGGAATTCCTCGTCACCTTCGATATCCCACTCCGAGGTCGGCCGCTATCACACACGGGCACCACAAAATTAAATCGCTCTCTCACACTCAAGCTGGCCCCACGGATTCACTAGCTCTCACATTCAAGGTGGATCACGAAATCTCAGTCCCTTAAGTGTTTGATATTTGGTTTGGATCCAAATTTGAAAACGTCATAAGAAAAGGGATAGAGTATCTTGGCCATTTAATGGCTTTTCTTTTTAGAGAGAGAGAGTGTGTTCTCTCTCTTGCATGTATTAAAACCTGAAACCTCCTGTAGGTTTTGACATAATAAAATTGCCGGCCTGGGAGAAGCTGCAGCCGCCCATTGAGAGAAGCCTCCTGTTGGAATTGGAGGAATCGGTCAGAAAGAAGACAGCCGCCCAAAGGATCATTCAGAGGAGAAGTTGCCGACCAATCCTGCTCTTGTTGGAGGGAGGATTCGCCGCCACCGTCTCACTCTTGGTGCCGCAAGGGGTGGGAGACCCTTGTTGGATGCCGCCGGTGGTTTCCATTGGTGCAACACAGTGCGATGGCGGCAGAGCTTTTTTTTTTTCTCGTGTGAGACTCTCGATGTATCCACCGGCTTTGGAGGAAATAGCCACCGGTCTTGGAGGAGATGATCTCTACCGGTCTTGGAGTAGATGAGGCGGTGCGGGCGTGACGACGAAGGCTTGCGGTGGTGCAGTGGCCTTGACGGAGTTTGTCTCCGGTGGTGCGGACATGGCGGCGAAGGCATGCGAGAGTGCAGTGGCCTTGATGGTGTTTTTCTCCGGTGGTGCGGCTTGGCGTCGATGGTGTGCGTGAGTGCAGTTGGCCTCGACGGTGCTTCTCCGGTGGTGGAGGCTGGTTTGGTCGTCATCGGACGACGAAGGTTCTCCGTGAACTTTGTGCGTCCGCTGTGCTAGCGGATTGCAGTCCAGATAATTCTAGGGGTGAGGAGCAAAAACCAAAAACCGACAAAACCGACCGAACCGACCAAACCGACCAAACCGCACCGATTTTGAAACCGAGCCGCCCGGTCCGGTGTCGGTTCGATTTGGAGCATTTGTAAACCGAAGACTTATCGGTTCGGGTCGGTTTTCAAGTTGTGAAAACCGATCAAACCGAACCGAACCGATTAATATTAGGTGTTTGTTTCATAGTTATTGTTTTAAAAGATAAATAAACAACCACATGCTTTGAGAAAAATGACCTTAAAAATTGATTATTGTGAATCCTGGAGCTAAATTCTCAATTTCATTTATATTTATCATGGGATGATTAAAAAAGATCATTCAACTCCTCGGACTCAAAATGACTTAATTCTAAACCTCTTTCAGTCATTTAAGGGGATAAAGATGCACATGAAAGTTATTTAATCATATCATTTGCATTAAGTAATAAAAAACAAAAGTGAATTCTTAATTTTTGTATCGTAAAATGAAAAATTACAACAACAAATTAACATTTTGGTTATTTAACTATGGATTGAAGCACCATCAGGTAGTTGCTAATGAGACATGATACTCTTAAATCAAGAAATGTACAGCTAGTCGTAGAATGTGCATGCATATAGTCCTAAAAAAATAACATGGTAAAAATGGATATATGGGCCAATAAAAAATGAACGCGGTCATCCCTAGCAAACTTAGAGCTCAGCAATTTCATGATAAAAACAAACTAAATTTTATCTCAAGTTCATATTAAATTAACACATAATGCAAAGATACTCATAAAATCAAAACCCAAGTTCAAGAAGCTAAGTTCTCTAACTCGAGTTATCATCTCTCATTGCCTGCCTCGATCATTTTCTACAGTTTTCAAGCACATTATTTCATTTTCAGTAGAAACCCCATACTTCATAGATGTAATTGTCACAGTTTTTAAGCACAGGACAAGTGGAACCAATGAATGAAAATAGTAATTAGTGGAAAATCAAGGTGGTTGGAGTTAAGCTCGTAAAAAACTGACACCAAACCGTCAAAAACCGAAAAATAACCGAACCGACTTTGAACCGAACCGACTGGGTTCGGTTCGGGGCGGTTTGGACAAACCAAAAACCGAGGCATGTTGGTTCGGTTTCGGTTTGGGTCCAAACCGACCCAAACCGAACCGCTCGCACCCCTAGATAATTCTCTCTCCCGCAGATCGAGCGAGTCCGGCTCTCCGCGGTGTTTTCTGTAACGGACGTCGGTACATTTTTTTCATATATTATTATTGCAGTTATATTAATTTTATATATATGCAGAGTTCTTTGTTCAGATTTGTACGTTCTTGCAAACCCTGTATTAATTTGATTGTGTCTGGGGATAGTTTTCGGCGTTATATCCCAACAAGTGGTATCAGAGGGAGGTTCGGTAGGGGGCTGATTGGACATTTGAGGAACGGTTTGACTGCGGTGGGTGACAACTAGGTCCGCTCCTCATCTTTTCAAATCTGACCTTTGAATTAATCAGGTCTCCTGGTCATGTCGTAGGACAACCATGATAGGGAAGAACGTAAATTTGGACGGTGTTTATTTGAAGAAGTGCGACAATGACGGATTTGATCTATGACAGGTGGCACTGCATGAGAAGGTCATGATAACCGCGGATATGTTACAGAGAGAAGATTATCTGTGGGAACACGATGTATGTTCAGACAGTTTCTGTGTCAGTTAGAGGCAACTGGTGCAGAGACGGAGGAAGATGTGAAGACCCGTTTCACCTCTTACCTCGCTCACTTTTTTTACCCCGCCTTAGTGACGATGCTCTTGTATGAGAATGATACAATGGAGCTGGTGGAGGTCACGATCACAGTGCTATCCAGACATATGTTTGTGGTCCCTACTCCTGAGGGAGGTCACATCTTGGCAGCAGTGGATGGGTAAGGTGAGGCAGTTTGACAAGGGATTGAGTGGAGCACGATCTCGATCCGGGCCAAAGGAAGGTGTGGTATTTTACCAGTGCAGACAGTGCAGTCACACAGGAGATCGAGTTCGCAGCGTGCAAAAGGGTCTCGAGACCAGTGTGCGGACAGAGTGACAGCTAGGTCAGGTTGCAGAGTGATGAGGTCCTCACCATCACTGAGAGTCTGTGCGACTCTGACAGCTAAATGTTTGACATCACTGAGCGGATTGGATTCAGGTGGCGAGAGTTGGTTGGCCCGAGACGGAGTCCTGATGGTGGAGTGAGGATGTACCATGCTCAGGAGTGCTGTGTAGCGCGGTAGTTTGTACCGGCTAATGGGGACCACAACGTGTGGTGGTGTGCCCATGATTTCTGAGGCCGACATGGTGGATTGTCGTGGTGGTACAGAGGATCGTCCTTCTGGGACTCGGGTTATGCGAGTCAGTTTCTACGACCACGTTGCGGCGACGTTCACGGGTTGAGCCAGAAAAGAGATGAGCCGACTGGAGCAGGTCGGTTGATGCCTCGGACTGAGGTGGTGCTATGTGCAGACTTGCTTAGTGCAGTTGTTGCTGTGTGCAGCCAGTGCTTCGTGCAGGAGGTGGATCCGGATCCCGAACCACGGTGGTGATTGTTGGATATTTGGTTCAGATCCAAATTTGAAAACGTCATAAGAAAAGGGATAGAGTATCTTGGCCATTTAATGGCTTTCCTTTTTAGAGAGAGAGAGTGTGTTCTCTCTCTTGCATGTATTAAAACCTGCAACCTCCTGTAGGTTTTGACATAATAAAATTGCCGGCCTGGGAGAAGCTGCAGCCGCCCATTGAGAGAAGCCTCCTGTTGGAATTGGAGGAATCGGTGAGAAAGAAGACAGCCGCCCAAAGGATCATTCGGAGGAGAAGTTGCCGACCAATTCTGCTCGCGTTGGAGGGAGGAGTCGCCACCGCCGTCTCACTCTTGGTGCCGCAAAGGGTGGGAGACCCCTGTTGGATGCCGCCGGTGGTTGCCGTTGGTGCAACACCGTGCGATGACGGCGGAGCTTTTTTTTTTCTCTTGTGAGACTCTCGATGTATCCACCGGCTTTGGAGGAAATAACCACCGGTCTTGGAGGAGATGATCTCTACCGGTCTTGGAGTAGATGAGGCTGTGCGGGCGTGACGGCGAAGGCTTGCGGTGGTGCAGTGGCCTTGACGGAGTTTCTCTCCGGTGGTGCGGACATGGTGGCGAAGGCATGCGGGAGTGCAGTGGCCTTGATGGTGTTTTTCTCCGGTGGTGCGGCTTGGCGTCGATGGTGTGCGTGAGTGCAGTTGGCCTCGACGGTGCTTCTCCGGTGGTGGCGGCTGGTTTGGTCGTCATCGGACGACGAAGGTTCTCCGTGAACCTTGTGCGTCCGCTGTGCTAGCGGATTGCAGTCCAGATAATTCTCTCCCGCGGATCGAGCGAGTCCGGCTCTCCGCGGTGTTTTCTGTAACGGACGTCGGTACATTTTTTTCATGTATTATTATTGCAGTTATATTAATTTAATATATATGCAGAGTTCTTTGTTCAGATTTGTACGTTCTTGCAAACCCTGTATTAATTTGATTGTGTATGGGGATAGTTTTCGGCGTTATATCCCAACATTAAGGTGGATCCACGAAATCTCAATTGCTCAATTATGTCAGGAAGCCACAAAACTGAGCTACGCAACCGAACTACACAATCTAAAATCCTAAGTCGATGACAGTTCCTACACCCCTCAAACAGGAATCAAGAACAACATCAACGTTCACTTTACTTCCACCTTACAAAAGTATTCACGTAATAGCTAAATGTCACAGCAAGTGCAGCACTAACAACTTCTCCACGGGAATAAAAAAAACAAGCAGCATTCAACCATTGTCACCCACCAGCAGGAATACACAGATTGAAACCCAAAAATAAATCTCACAGCAGAACTGGACTTTTCATCTTCTTCCCAAGACAAACATTAGCAAACAACTTCAAAAAGAATACAGGAAATCAAATGCCCGCTTCACAAACGGGAATCAAACTAACATCACCTAAAATAACATCCTCACAAGGAAGCATGTCTATCAATCCTATCTCCTAAAGCACGCGGCAAGCTACAACAATATTCAAATTTCATTCATCATTTTTTTCCAGCTAAAAAAATTACAAGCATTCCCTTTTATAGGGTTCGACATAAAGCAAAAGGAGAAAAATTAAACAGTTACCCTCCATGGGCGGCCATGACAGAGCTCGAATCGTGGAAATGAAACCATCGGGACTGGGCGTCGTGGCAGGGGATGCGGCTGAAACTGCTATCGACACAGTCCGAGAAGAGCTCGTGGCTGGCCGCTGAAGAAACAGGAGCTCATCGTGGGTGGAGGAAGATGCGACGTGGGGCTTTGGCGGCGAGATCGGCGGAGAAGCAGTGGCTGTGCCCTAACCCGTGCAACGACTTTGATGGAACCGGCTCTGGATTGGTATAGAAATGACTGCTGGACCGTTCGGGAAGAAGACCTGAATCAGGTCTTCCTTGGGTAGGATTTAATACATTATCTTGTATATATATATATATATATATATATATTTTCAAAATCACACCATCATTTTAATATCAGTCATCCGATTATCTCAATTTCAAACCATAGCCGTCAGATATTTAATGGTCAAGAGAGAATATTCATAGGTCTCTTATCCCTATATGATGTGAGTAGGATAGAGGGGAAGAGAGAGAAGAGAGAGGCAATAGTGGGTAATTATAAGAGTTGAAAGAAAGATATTATATAAATATTATATAGATAAAGTGGGAGAGGGGGGAGGGGCGGCGGAAGAAAGGATGGGGGGAGTGATAGAGAGAGAAAGGTAATTATGAGAGGGAGAGAGAGAAGAAGAGAGATATTATATAAATTATATATATATCTACCATATATATCAATATACATATCTTCAAAAATCACACCATCATTTTAATATCAGCCATCCGATTATCTCAATTTCAAATCATAGCCGTCAGATATTTAATGGTCAAGAGAGAATATTCATAGGTCTCTTATCCCTATATGATGTGAGTAGGATAGAGGGGAAGAGAGAAGAGAGGCGATAGTGGGTAATTATGAGGGTTGAAAGAAGGATATTATATAAATATTATATAGATAAAGTGGGAGAGGGGGGAGGGGCGGCGGAAGAAAGGATGGGGGAGAGATAGAGAAAGAAAGGTAATTATGAGAGGGAGAGAGAGAATAAGAGAGATATTATATAAATTATATATATATAAATTTGGGGGGAGAGTGAGAGGGAGAGAGATATTAAATAAATATTATATAGATACAGTGAGAGAGGGTATCAGGTGGGGACGGTGGAAAAATGGATGGGGGGAGAGATAGAGAGAGAGACAGAGAGAGGGATAATTATGAAGGGGAGAGCGATGGGAAAGAGATATTATATAAATTATATATCTTTACTATTATAGCAAAAGTAATCTTTGGTGCAACATTAAAAATTGCCCAAGAATATATACCCTTGCCTTTTTAAGGTAATTAGATAATATAAGAAGAGAGAGAGAGAGGGAGCGGACGAAGGCCGCGTGAATGTCAAGCGGGCGAAGTTCGCAGCGATGCTTCGAGAACGGGCGAAATCCGTTCGAAGATGCTAGTTTATACTTAAATGATTATACATATATATATCTATACAAATTTTAAGAAAAACAAAAACAAATTACATAATCTGCGATTAATTATAATAGTGCAAAATAATAAAATGCAATAAACGACTCAAGGGAGGTAGAGGTTTGGTCGAGTGCCATGTCAGACACTTTTGCGACGACCTGATTTGAGCTGACATCTATCACTATTAATGGGTTATTTAATATTTAATCAAAGGGTGTTTTCCCTTTTAATATAGTATAGATAATAAAATAAAATTTAAGTGTGATGATATATTTAACTTGTTTTTTACTTTTATATTAAAAATTCATGCAGGGATTATGTTCTATCCTCTAGTTTATTAAAGAAAATAATAATTTTTTGCTAAAAATAATATTGCTAAAAAGTTGTTCATGACCTGGGAGCCTTATTACATAAAAAATGAAAATGTTAACATGAACTTTATCGTGCCTGCAGCATTGAACACCTTAAGCTAGTTTTCGTTGTGAGATAAAGTGAATGCAATAATGAGTGTGTTGCCTGTGTGAGATAGATTTAATATGTATAAGATTAAATATACAAGCACAAGTAATTATATTTCAAAATGATTTTGGTACTTGTGTGATAAAAATAGTACATTAATATCTGTGAATTATTTTCTTATAATTCTTTCATACGGTGAGGATTCTCCCAAATCAGTAGTTGCTAAAAAGTTTTTTTAGTGAGAACCAGTTAGGCTTTCATCCAGACTACTACTAATAGTTTATGCTGAGTACTAACATGAGTGGATAGTGTTTTAGGCTCTGTTCGACTTGACATTTTTGATCTAATAGGTTTGAAGAAAATGGAAATTTTTTTTCGAAAGGCCTGCTCGACCAACGAAAACACAAGAATTGGTGGGGTCATGATGCATGGATTTACTATGCATCGCGGACCCCACAAAATCACATGCTTCTCGTGTATTTCATTTTCTGGGACCTGAAGGAAAGTCTGCTTGGCAGACCGTATTTTTGCTCGAAGAAAACTATCATAGGATACTTGTTTGGCATAATAATGATTATGGCCGCCTCCAAGAAAAAATTTCTAGTTTTGAACATAGAAGAGAATGAAGTTCTTTAGAGGCCGACGTTCACTAATGACGGTTCATAAATCGCGTTTATGACCGCCATTGCCACGCAAAATGGAGCCTTAGGGTCCGTTTGATTCTCTGGTGGGCTTCCGGTGCGGGAACCAATGCCACTAACGGAGCACCCTGGGGCGTTTACATTTCCGTCACTGAGCATCTCATACCTTAGCCCCTTCCCTCCGGCCGCAAACTCTAGTGAGTTTGCTTCCCCACTGAAGCCCCCGGAAAGCCAAACAGGCCCTTAGTGTGAAGCAATTATAGTACTAACATGTTTTTTTTTATCATGGGAATATTTCACTTGCTCCTGCTAATGTTTTAAACTATTATTATTTTAAAAAATATTTGTTTTCAAACATTGACTTTCAATCCAATGCAATACTTTAAAAATACTATATACGAACTATATAAAAACTTAAAAATGAGTGAACCTCTCATTCTAACCCTAGTCTGATCCCCCCCCCCCTTCCCCCCCGATCAGGCCTCACTCTAGTCCACTAAATTGACTGATTTTAAGTGTTTCCAATTTTACCCCTGCGTTTTTGTTATTTCTCCAAAGCTTCATTTGGTCAAGTCATCAATTCTCTTCTCTTCCCCCGCATGGACTGAAGGCGCCGTAGCGCCCCAACCTCCTCACTCCGGTGATCGTTTTTTTCAGGTGGAAAATACCTCGGTGAATCCTTCGCGGGAGACGGAGACGGGCGACTCAATCCTTCTTTGCTCGTTGGAAGGGAATGACGATCTCCTCCCTCCTCCTTCCTCCTACCTGACGATCTCCACAGAGTGCGAATGGAGCGGCGATCTCCTCTTTGGTTCGAACTCCGATCCCTCTCTCTCTCTCTCCCGCAGCCCTCTCTTTCTCTCTCGCTCACCCTTTTTTCCCGCAGGAGGAACTTCGCCCAGGGATGTCTCCCCTCAATCTTCCTTCTGTGTCTGCATGCGGGCAACTGTCGGGTCGCCTTCTTCCCCGACGGAAGACTTCCCCTGCAACCACCCACCATTTCTAGTACATTTTCCTCTTGTCTTTCCTTTAACAAGTTTAGGGATTGATACTGCTTCAAACTCCTCACCCATTTTCACGGCATTCTCTAGGGCATCGCCCACCATTTCTTAACCATCGAAGAGGTCACAACTTCTGAAAGACAAATCCAGCAATCCATTGCTTGCACCATCGAAGAGGTCACAAGTTACCATCGAAGAGATCACATGTTTACAGGACGCCAAATCCAGCACTCCATTGCTTGCACCATCAAAGAGGTCACAAGTTACCATCGAAGAGATCACATGTTTACAGGACGCCAAATCCAACACTCCATCTACGCTTATTCCAGGTTATAAATCCAGCACTCCATCTACACTTATTCCAGGTTTTGCTGAGTTTTGCTTCAAAAATTTCTGAGTTTTGCTTCAAATCCTGAGTTCACTTTGGTTAAAATTACATTCTGAGTTTGTGTTCTCATTGAACTTCTGCTGGGTACTTTATTCTCATCCGAAAATAAAGGTGTGCTACCGTATGAATGGTAATCGCTGGGTACTTTAATTCATTACTTCACTCATCCTCCAGAACTTCCCAAGCCCAAAGCTGCTTATCCCTCAACTTCTGCTATTTCCCTCAACTTCTTCTCTCATTGAAGGCGTGTTCTCTCTCTAAAGGATTTTTTTTATTTGACTGGGATTTTAATTTGATTTCCATAAATGTGATTCAGTAGGCTTGGTTATTTGATTAGCAGTGGCATTTTCATTTTACTAAAGTCTCAAGTTTGGAGAAGTGTATTTTCATTCTATGCATTTCATTTGTGTGATTCTAGGCATTTCATTGATCCTGTATTAAGATCAAGCTTGGAGGATTTTCTTTTACTTCAATCATCCAAAATAGCATGCCTGAGGCTTCTTATTCAACTCATGCAGCCATAGTATGTTTTCAATAATAGGTCAAGAAAAGACTGGATCCATCTAGATCTAATGAGCTTTTAAGATTTTTTTATTGTCGTTTGTTTGGCTTTTGGATCTCACGAATATATGATTTTCTGTTTCCTGGGTGGCATGATTCCATCTCAGATCAAAATTTTATATAGGTTAAAGAAATTTTGAATACATTCAATCTCACCCTCCTCTTTGTTTACTTGTTTTACCATTAGATTATCAATTTTTATGGTAAAACAAGTTGGCGGTCTTTAACTTTTTATATCTGAATTACTTGGCAAGGATCTTCAAATTTTTTTTGTTAATTAATTGTAATCTTCTATAGTTTTTCATCATTTCATTTATTACTTCATAATAGTAGCACTTCACTGACAGATCTATTTATTCTTGAGTTCTTTTTGTTGGATCTTAACTGTTCAATTTTCATATATAGTTGAATTTTGGGTGTAATTGGTTTTCTACTTTCTTCATCCTTACTGCTGCAAATATTTTTGTCAGACACGTGCTTCAATCATCTCCATTTTTCCACAATTCATAGTTTAAGGATCATATGAAGGTAACAGAGCACAACTTAACAACAATAATTGAAAAAAAAACACTTTGAGTTCATGGCATCGAGGCTCGACCGGCGAAATCGTGGTGAGTGTCCAGTACACCCAAATAGTCCAGAATTTCTTTGAAAATTCTCTTCCAGGTTGCAACTGAGAATTTGACAGCATGAATTTCTCATTTCCAGAAATTTGAAATATGCAGAAATTTTTTTGGGTACTTCTCAATATCTTCCTCTGTACCTTGCAATTGAAATATTTGTATTGAAATTTGAAAAAAAATGAATGTAATGTTTGCTGCTATGATTTTGCAAAAATCGCATGATTCCTATTGGAAAGTTCTCTCGCCAATAAAACCGAGCAACTATCAATTACCTGATGATAGAACTTCCTTCTTTGTGCTTGGTTCTAAAACTCCTAACCGGAAGTGTGAATTTGATGAAACCAGCACCCCCTTACAATAATGACATTTAGATTGAGATTGCACATTTAGATTGATATTATGGTCCAAAATGTGTTGTGCAACCCCACAACGAGCACAACACATTTAGATTGATATTATGATATTGTTTGGGTTTTTTGATATTTTACTGGGTCTACTAAAATCAAAATGAATGTCAATCTCCTGCTCACTAATAAGTTAGCAAAGCAAAATGATGGAAGAGGTTTTTAATAGAAGGATATAAAATCACATGCACTTGAAACTGCCAATGATGATTAGCAGATTTATATTTTGTTGAAACTGCACTTAAAAACAGATTTATATTTTCTGTCCTGCATATAGAGTTCTATGTATGCATATACAACCTTCTATCACGGTAGAAATTTTGACTTGCAGAAATGGGAATGTGCTTAAATAGATCTCTGCTAAAAATCTTGATGACATGATTGTACTGGTATCATCCATTGATGTGATGACTTGTAGTGATAAATTGAGATTGTTCAGGTATTTACAATTGAGAGTAGCTGAGAAAACTTAATTAATGATAAATCGGCTTTGAAAAGGGGTCTAGTAGAAGCTGTTCAAAAAACTTGGTAAAACTATAAATAAAAGGGTGGCAACTATTGAGCAGAGTAGAGGAAAGGATGCATAAAACCAACCTCAATCATTTGGACATTGTAGCTTCTTATTTGAAATTTTAATATTGGCATCCAAACTTCTCTATTTCACATGTTTATATTTTTATCGTATTTCTTTCTATTACCTTAAAAAACTAATAAAGTCATACAATTTATATGTTTACGAGGTCAACAATCATCATTTTGTTGGGTATATATGACATGATCTTACTGTTTTTAACATTGCAATGGGTAATTCCCTATTTGAATTGTTTTTGTTGTTGTTGTTGATTGGAATAACTATAGTTAATTCTAACCATTTCTTGATCTTGAATGAAGATGATGGTGCTGAATTACAATCTCCACTAGCAGCATGGACTAGGCAAAGGGTTGTCCCTAACATCTTTATAGGTGGAAATCATATTGGTGGTGTAACATCCCATTTCCAACTAGACCCTTAGAAGTGGTTTTGTCATAACAGAACCCTAGGAAACCCAAGAATTGAAGTATGTCGACCAAGGTTTCGAGTCACCGATTGGTCACGCCCGTGACCGACCCGTCACGCCCGTGACCTAGGGCATGACCCCTTCGACGATCGTCGACCTCAGAAAGACGATCGGCGAGCTCAGAAATTTCAACATGGGCCTGGCACGCCCGTGACAGACCCGTCACGCCCGTGACCTTGGAATGGCGTTGAGTGAGCTGAGCTCACTCAACGCCGTTGTCTGAATGGACTTGAGTGAGCTTAGCTCACTCAACGCCATAAGCTAGACGGCGTTGAGTGCACAGACTGCACTCAACGCCATCTTAAGTAAACTGGATGGCGTTGAGTGAGCAGAGCTCACTCAACGCCATAAGCTAGACGGCGTTGAGTGCACAGACTACACTCAACGCCACCTTAAGTAGGCTGGATGGCGTTGAGTGAGCAGAGCTCACTCAACGCCATAAGCTAGACGGCGTTGAGTGCACAGACTGCACTCAACGCCACCTTGAGTAGGCTGGATGGCGTTGAGTGAGCATAGCTCACTCAATGCTATAATCTGGATGGCGTTGAGTGAGGTGAGCTCACTCAACGCCATAGTCTGGAAGGGCTGTATTTTGGATGGCGTTGAGTGAGCAGAGCTCACTCAACGCCGTATCCTGGATGGCATTGAGTGAGCAGAGCTCACTCAACACCGCAGCATGGATGACATTGAGTGAGCAGAGTCCACTCAATGACGTAGCTTGGATGGCGTTGAGTGAGCTGAGCTCACTCAATGCCATTTTACTTAGACTTTTTTTTCTGGCGGTTTTAGCTTGGCTGATGGTCAGCTGAACCGAGCCGGTCTGAATAGTGGGCCCGAATGCATGATTAGGCCGTTTCTCTTATTAAGACCTAATTAAGTCTTATTTTAAAATTGTTGACCGGTCAATGCCACGTGGCCGTCGGTTTTGAAAACATGGAGGAGCCACGGCCATGGCCGGAAACCAGCGTTCACAACCATAAATGGCACTTGATGTCGTGGCCCCTTCCCCTCCACTTTAATGGCTGGATTCAAGTCCTCATGGGGAGAGGAGAAGTTTCCAGCCTCCCTCCAGCTACTTCGGGCCGTTTCACCTCCCCTCCACCATGGCCGAAGCATGCTCTTAAGGAAGCATTAATGGCTGGACAGCCTATACCCGCCCGCTCCCCATTTCTTCCCTTTAAAAAGGCTCACTAGACTCAGAGATGAAGTTTCCACCCTGACCCGACGGATTGGAGCTTGTACTGTACTGTAGAAGAATTTTGACGATGCCACCACCGCGCCAATGGCATCCCGACGATTTGCACGCCTCCAGCCCGCGAACAAGGTCCTCCCCTCCTCTATTTCTACGGGTAGATCTTAGAGTTCTTTAGGATTGATAATCGAGCTCAACGGAGCTCGATCGGGAAGGGCTCCTCTTCCTGGATTTTCCCGCAACAAATTCTAGCTTTCGGGTTCGCCGGATTCTGCCTCTCCGGCGGCCGCGCCGCCGCCCGGCGATGGACACCACCTCAACGGAGGTGGTGGCGGTAGCCGGCCAGGGAGGAGGCTGGATGGCCGACGGCAGCGTCTGGAATGTGCTCTAGGTTCGACCAATCATGGCCCTAGGCTGGAGGAAGAAGACGACCCAGCACTATTGGATTGCTTCAAGATCTGTGCTGGATAATTATTCTCTTTCTTTTAAAAATGATTTTCTGTACTGAAATAACAGTCACTTAGAAAAATTAAGGAAAAATACTTAGAGGCTCTATGTAAGGAAATGGTCAACATATAATTTGTAGCCTTATGGGTCTACTTTATTTTAAAATTGATTTGGGTCAATTTGGTCAATTGGTTTGACCAGGGCACCTCTGTTGGTGGGATCTATACCTAGAGCTGAGCAGAGATTAAAATGTGTGCCCACCCTTCATCCCTTGTCCAAAGGATCTGAAATTTGGGCAGGGAGTCTAACCTAGCTATACCTAGGGCCTGTCCAAAAAATGGAAATTTTTTGAGAATGTTTTTCTATAGTTTTTAGAAATAATTTAATAATCTTAGGGTAAATTAATTAGATGACTTAATGACTTCCAAACCTTCCCAAATTTTGGGGAGTGGTCCCTGGGTTCATCATAATGATCTGTATAATTTATCATCTCATTTGGAGATGTTTTAGATTGGAAATGAACAAACCTAAGCTTTGCCCTATTAAGCAATTTTTAGGTCAAGAGTGTACTTTGTGATTTGAGTGGTCATATCACCTCAACAGGGGCTGAGATTTTGACCACTGAATAGGCATGATTCCTAGCACTCTCTCATGGATTGTGAGGTGGATCGGGGCAGAATTGCCCTAGGACCCAAGGCCTAACCCTAAGGATGGTCTTTTGAGGGTTGTGAAGGGCATGGGGTCAAATGCCCTTGTATGAGCTTGAAATTTGGTAGAGTGGATGCTAGGGTATCCCAAGTCCTCTAGTATTTGTTTTGTAATTTATGGGATAGCACTTCAAGTCCTTATCATATAAATCATAAATTTGCCCCAATAGGCTTTTATTTATAATGATCTTTGTGGTTACTTGATCTCCATGAAATTTTGACAGAGAGTGTTTTAGCCTAATATAATTACACTGGAATTTTATTATAGTTTTTCGAGGTTTATTTTTAGTACTTTCTTTATAGACTTTTAGTATTGCAATTCTATTCAAAAATTGATTCAGAGATTATATATTGTTGGAAAATTATTTAACTTGATCAGTAGAGTTATGAGGTCAACACATTGATGTATAAATTAATTCATAATTTTTAGATGAATATTTGCAGAGGTTGCTTTGTTAAGTTAAGAAAGAGGGTGATATTTCTAAATTAGATTTTGAGGTTAATACTCACTGAAAAATTTGGAAACCTTATCAGCATTACTTTTAAAACATGACAACTATACTAGAATTTTCTTGGAATTTTTGGAAGCTTATTTATAGTATTTACTTCTCTAAGTGGTTAATTGGTGAATATGTTCACAATTAAGGATCAAGGGTTTAAATATGGTAAAATTTCTAAGAGATTTAAATTTACTGTCAAATTACTGCCTAGTATTTATCATAATTTTGTGGGGCTTTAATCATACCTAAAAAGGGTACTTCATGTTCAAATCACCCATGGTTTAGTTTTGGGGGAAATTAATTAAACACCAAATAAATTAGGAAAATTATAAGTTTCTGAACCTAGGCTAATCATGTCATGATAGACTCCCAGTAAATAACTTAAGGCTTTTGGATGAATATTTGGAGAAACTCCTATCATGTACATCATATAGTATAGGGTGGTCTACATATAGTAAAACTGCAGAAATTGAACTAGAGTGGGTAATGAACTTGGGGATATGGAATTTTGGTAGGTTGCTGGTTTGGATAGGGTAAGTTAAATTAAGTTCATTATTGGAAGTCAGGATGAGTAGAGTGTGAGATTGGCTAGTGTTAAGTGGTGTTCGGGACCGACGAAAGATCGTCCACCCCGGTTGGAGAGGAAGAGTCTCAATACACTAGGTTAGATCCAAAGTAATTTGAAAGGGATCGGACAATGGGTAGAAATCAATAATATTAAGTGCCTTGCAAAAGGGAGCTTTGGGCTTCATCCCATCGTAGTTCCTAGTGCCCTTTGAGAACCCTTCACGGGATATGCCGGGGGCAGTCCTGGGCTAACGTAAACCGTAGGAATAATAAACCAAAAGAGCAACTAGTATAACTAGGGCTGCACATTCACACACCCCGGTAGTTAGGGAGGTAGATTAGGTTGGTTTGATTGTCATTCAGTCGGTAGTTTCTTAAGGTAGATTCACGGACGGGACAGTCCGGGGAGCCGAGGGCTCGAGGGTTTAAATACATAATAAGGTGGTGGGTCTTCGGTATTTGACTGTCGTTCACACCGATGTCGGTACGTAGACTCGGCAGTGTGGGACACTTAGCCAAAGAAAGTCTGGTGGATACAACCAGCATTAGTATGCGGATACTCTAGGTTGTGTTCTTCTAGGGGCGTACGGAAGGGCTAGGCCCAGTTGTGTGGATACCCGCCTAGGAGTGGGGGGCCCGACCCACTGTCTCCGTTTGCCACTACGGAGGTTCCTGGGAGTGAAGCTAGCTGCCCGAACAGGGGGAACTAAAGGTCTGTGCGCATTGAGTCGTGTGCGTGAGTTGCATTTGCATGGATCATGGCATAGCATATCACTACACTCATATTTGCATACAACCGACACCCCAACGTATAAATCGGTATGAGACTTTTTATACGATGGGAGACTTGCAGAAGACCCCTTAACTTATAAGTTTGTATGAGCATTCATATAAGTTAAGGTTATTTACTTACTTGTTTTCTGTTGTTTTCATATATATATATTGATTTACTACATGTTCACCTTACTGCTCACTATTTTAGAACTGCTAGATGTACCTTTCATACTTAGCTGCTTATACTATATATATTTTCTGTTAGACTAGTTCCGCTGTCACCCGCCTTGCTTATTCTCCACCTTTGTAGTTTCCCTTTCCTCCTCTCCGCTCGGTGCTTAGGAGCCGTGGGGGGAGGGGTAGGGGATGATAGGGCTTAGTCTTTACGACTAATGGTTTTCGAACCACAACATTACAGGAGCTCCGGATGGGAGACAGGGGCCACCAGTCCAGGGACCAGCACCAGCGGAGTACGGTGCACATGGAGGTGGGCCAGTCTAGTTCCGGAGCGCCTGTGACCAGCTCCGTGAGTGTTTAGTATTTTTATAGCTTCCGCGATGAGTGATTTGTTGTGAGGACTCTGATGTATCGGGCTGAGCCCACTTATATATTTCATCAGTACTGTTCTTTTGCAGTACTTTCTACTTTCTATATATTGATGGACTTGCTATGATTTTATTCGTATATGATTATGTGGACATGTTTACATTCAGTGTATTGACTTACTTCTCTCTCTCTTTGTAATCGAAAAAGGCCAGCAGAGTTGGCGTTTTGTAGTGGCGGTCTCCCCGAGTGTTGGTGCCACCGCAAAGCGACAATTCTGGGCATAAGACCCCGATGGATAAAAAGAAAAAAAAAATAGGGTCTTACAAGTGGAAAAGCTGGTAATTTCTCTCTTAATACTGTTTTATAGCTTTTTTTTATATATGGAAGTAGAAGTTAGGTAATGCAAAAGAATGAATAGATTTACTTATTCTTCTTCCTAGTAAAACTATGTTAAGAACACGAGTAATCAACTATAAACCAATAAGTGTAGGCGGAAGGGCTTTGGGTCTATATTAAGCGCAGAAGACTACATTTATTTTATGATATGAGACTATTCTCAGCACATCTCTCACATGTCTTTGATCACTAACATGTGGACTATATATATTTTTATCTGGTGGCATTGCAGTGGGCCCTTAAATTTAGGATCCATTTGGTACGGCGGTGGTGGTCATCAATGCGGTGATTACGAAACGCCATCCGTTTGACGTTGTGTTATTGCTCCTGTGAGTTATGACAAAAACACCGTCGTCATGAAATATGTGATTAACATAACAACGATTTTGATGCCACCTAGAGAAAGACTAATTTTGAGCCTAAAAATGGGCGAGGTTCCTTAGGTGAGGTCGGACATTCACGAACGATAGTCCGTAACCACCACTGTATTCACGATGGCCACCACCGTGCCAAATGAACCCCAAATCTACTATGATACCATCCTAAGAACCTAAACGACCAACCTAAAGTCAATTGGT
This sequence comes from Platanthera zijinensis, assembly GCA_039513925.1. NCBI lineage: Eukaryota > Viridiplantae > Streptophyta > Magnoliopsida > Asparagales > Orchidaceae > Platanthera > Platanthera zijinensis. Next base: position 75,300,257 of record CM077089.1, on the reverse strand, counting down.
TGTAATTAGTATTCATTGAAGATGCATTGAACTGATATGATGTATTAGGATTTATTTTTATAAAGTATCAAAAGCAATCATTATGTGTTTGCCCTAGATCTATATTAAGGGCATAATGCTAACCCTATTTTTTTTGTCGTGGGGCTGTTCCCAACAAATTGATCAGAATGTGGAAAGCCATGCTTGAATGCCATCAGAGCCAGATCATGACAATCTCATCAGCATATCAGGCTAAGAACTCCATGCCACCATTCGGAAGCACGGATTTCTCCAAGCAAGCGACCATGAATCTCCGAGACGAGATGTTGGGTGAAAACCCAAATCTCCATCATTGCTTGCACACAAAGAACATGTTGGTTGGAAAGTGCTGATATGTGATTGACAAGCTTATCAACTCAACTCCGCTCTCCAATGCTTCTAGGAGATTGAATTTCTGCAACTTGTTGGCCTTTCATTGGAAGTGAATGAGTTTTTCATTTTATCAAGATTTTGGCTAGTTGCATTGACATCTACTGACTGAGTTACTATCAAAAATGCATTTTGATTCTTATTCAGGTTGTGTTTTAATGGATTTTTTTGTTAATTGGGTTGTAATGGATTTGCTTGCTAGAATATGAAGGCATGTCTTGAGATTGTTGATTATGTTTTAATGGGGTTTTTATTAGTTAGATTGTGATGGTTTGTTTGGAATTATGAACTCTGCTTCTTTTTTTTTTTCTGCTCCCATGATTGGTTGTACATTTAAAATTGATTTTGATATGTGTGGTAAATTGAAAAATATATTTCATTATATTGACAATATTTTTTAAAACTATTCTGAATTTATAATTTTTTGGACTGCGAATAAAGACATTGGACTACGAATAAATTCAATGGACTGCGAATATTATTGGACTGCAATTAGCAATTATAGGACTGCTTAAAATGTAATATTTTGTGACGTTTTTTTTTCGAAAAGCGTTATTGTAGAGTTTTAATTACGATGATATTTTGTTAAAAAACATCGTGATATAGTTAATATTTTTCTCGACGTTTTCTTAGAAAGTGTCATGATAGATCAATTATTTATCATGATGTTTTTTGAAAAGTGTTATGATAGAGCAACTACCAATTAAAACGTTTTTCTGAAAGTGTCGCATGAAGCTACGACGACGTCCGCAATCACGACGGTTTGGTGATGTTTTTATAAACATCACGAAAATTATCAAAATGCTTAAAAATCGTCACTAAAGACATAAATAAATGTTGTTGTATAACAACTTTGTTGTAGTGGTTCAAGAATGATGTTTGATCTTATTATTTTTAATAGTTAGCAAAATACATGTTATTTGACTTGGTGATTTGTTTTTGTATTGTATTAATGATCATGAAGAGGTGTCCGTTGCAGAAAATCACATAGATGTACTGGAGAAAGTGTATACATTCATGTTGTGTCTTTTTCTCATTTGGATGCCGCCGAATAAAACCCATATGGCCACATCTCTCCCTCCCTTCCTTTTTTCTTCCTTTCCCCCTTCTCTCTTTCTCCCCCCTTTTCTTCTCCTCCCCCTCTTTTTCTCTCTTCCCTCCCCCCTTTTTCCCCCTCATACTGGAGTGGAACCCGGCGGCCCCCCCGTGTCCCCCGATCTCCCCCTCTGTCGCTCGCGATTTTGCCGACAATTTTCGTTGGCGACTCGCCCGACGTCAGTCCCGACGACGTCCTTGGATACACCCCGGAGACGACGTCCTCGCCAGGGAAATGAGAACTCGGTGCCAGGGATCGTGTCGCAGTTCAACTCCGGTGATGGTTCTTCTGGTAATTTCCCCGTGTTCCCTCAGTTTGGATCAAGAGAGGTCGGGTTTTCACATGGCCGAAGAAGGCTCCAGCGCGCGGGAGCATGGGGAGGCGGATCCACCAGGGTGTGGAGGTGAAGACCTCGTCAGAGGCAGGGAGCTCATCCCGCTTCTTCGACCATCAATTCGTTTTAAAACCCCGGATTAAAGTATGAAAATTATTCACACTTGTTCTTCTGCAGGATAGGGATCCAGTCTAGTTGCCTAGCTTGTTTCCAACTTTCGGGTACATACAATCTCATCAAATCCGTCATAATCCTCCTCAGGTACAACAATTGAAAATTTTAGAATTAAATTTATATGTTCTTGATGATCATGGTGTTGGATATTGTCATTTCAATTTTCTAGTCTTAGATTTCTCTGATTTTGTTCTCAAATTTTGTCACTCACCTGGTATTTACCCAGATTTCTTTAATGGAACAATCACAATCAGTTGGAGCTAAGGAGTGGGACAACACAGAGATACCTTCTTTAGGATCTATTAATTTTTGTAATGCATAACTACCTAATGGATGTATTAATTTTGATCTAATATGTTGCAATGCCTAATTAATTTTGCTCTAATTGATGTATTAATTTTGCTCTAATGGATGAATTAATTTTGCTCTAATGGATGTATTAATCTTGAATTTCAAATTTTTTTTTAATTTTTGAACTGGTTTGTATATAACAATTTTGTCTACGTATAACAAATTTTGATTTGTACTGATTTATATATGGTAAATATTTGTATATAACCAAATTTGATTTGTCTATAACAACTCCCTAAAAAATTGACATTGCGTTTAATTCTAATTTTTTGGTTCCCCGCATTAGTAATTTTTATCAAAAGAATAGGCATTAATCACTTTTGTTTGTTCAAATTGAATATATTGGTTTTCAAGAATTGAAATGATAGAAAATCATAAAAACATAAAAACAATTTTAAACAATGTGTCAATGTGAATAGAAATGCAAGACTCAGGAGAAAACATGCGTCCGAGCAAAAATCGTGCGCACGATATGAAAACACCCAGGCAAAAAATGTCCCCTGGGGAGAAAATGCGCGCCCAGGGCGAAAAAGGGCCCCGGGAGGAAAATGCGCGTTCGGGCAAGAAAATGCGCGCTAGTGATAAAATGTGCACCCAAGCGTAAAAATGAGTGTCCAGGTGGAAAAAATTCCCACTCAGGCTGAAAATGCGCTCCATGAATAAAAATGCGCGTCCCGGTCGAAAATCCGCGCTTAGGAAAAAATGCGCTCTCTGACAAAAAATGCTTGCCCGGGAGAAATTCGCTCGCCCATGAATAAAATGCTCGCACGAGCGAAAAAATGCTCGTTTGGGCGAAAAAATGCGGGCTTGGGCCGAAAATGAGCGCATGCGTACCCGCGGGAAAAAAGCACACCTAGACAAAAAAAGCACGCCTGGGCCGAAAATGCGTGCCCGAGCTAAAATGCGTGTCCGGACTGAAAATGTGTTCCCTGGCGCAAAAATGTGACCTGACGAAGAAATGCGCGCAGGGATGAAAAAATTTGCGGACGGGACGAAAATGCTCAGCATGGTAGAAAATGCTCATATGCGCATAAAATGCCCAGTCAGACAGAAAATGGGTGCAAAGATGTAAAATACGCTCCTAGGCGAAAAATGCGTGCCCAGACGCAAAATGCGCGTTTGGGCGGCAAAAATGCGCGTACGAGCGGCAAAAATGTGAGCTCGAGCAAATAATGCGTGTCGGAGCTGAAAATGCTCGCCTGGGAAGAAAATGCACGTTTGGGAGTAAAAATGCACACCCATGTGGAAAATGCGCGCTGAAAGTTTAAAGGGTAGTCTAATCACTTAGAGGGGAGGGCGTGAATATGTGTTTAAATTATTTTGATCATTTTGAATATGTAAACTATTCTAGTTCAGAAAAGGAAAACAAAAACATCATAGAAAAGCACACAAATTTTTTTTGTGATTCCCCAGTTTATGAGTACAATCTCAGATCAACAATTTTACAACTTAGAGTTTTTACTTCTACAACTCAGGAACACCACAGGTACCCTACTTCAGATCCACTTCTTGGATCCTACCTCAAAGTGATAACACTCCCATTGCTCAGATTCAATAGATGAATCCTACCTCAGGCTTTCACAAGACCCTACCTCAAGCTTCTAGTAAAACCCTACACTCTGGCCTTCAACACAACCCTACACTCAGGCTGTCGGCACAACCCCATCCAAAGTTCTCAAGGAGATCTTACAATATTATATGTAAATAAGTTTGTTATAATGATTAGACTCAATAAAGATATTATTTTAAGTCTTTGAGTCTTTTTAGGCTTTACAGTGTAAAAAGCCTTCTTCAGAATCAACATCTGATCAACCCAGGTTTTTCTTGATAGCAGGATCAATGCTGAACTTCCTTGTGAGGTGAAGTCTTCTTGCTCTCTAGAATGAGGTCTTTCTTTGTTCTTGATGTTTGACTCTTCTTCAAAAAGGTTGCTTTTCTGCCAACATAATTTACTATTATATTGCTCGTTGATAGCCTACAAGCTCAGCTTACTCAGTTCATAAAGTTCATAAGATTAGGGTTTAATGACTCTCTGTTCACCTTTTATATTCCGGACATTCTAACATTCGAAACCTTAGAAAAATCGAGTCAAATCACTTTCTAGAAAGGATTGATTTGAAATTTGCTTTCAGTGCCTCTGTTAATTTGAAATCTCGTCTTTCTTAGTTGACCCAGTAATATCATTGTGCGAGGTTCATACACACAACAATATTTTGCTTAGAATTATTTTCTGCTTTCCTTTGAGTGTGATGATAACGATATCATTGTGTGAGTGTTACACACAACAGTATTATACTTAGAATGATTTTCTTCTTTCCTTTGAGTGTGATCACAATAATTTCATTGTGTGAGTGTTGCTCATACAACAATATTATACTTAGATTGATATTTTGTCTCCCTTTGACTGTCATCGCAACGATATCATTGTGTTAGTGTTGCACACACAACGATCACAATGATTTTGGACTTAGAAACTTCTTTATACTTTATCAGGCTCACCCTTGCAATTAGCTCAAAGATCTTCTTGATCGTTCATGATAGCCAACTACATGTCCTTTGAATTTTGTTATGAAGCCAAATTTACATGGAAGAGCTTACCCAATCGTGTCAGCTAATGCGAGTAGAAGTGTTCTTTCCAGAGATCCATTGGGCTTCATGGAATACTTGTATTAGTCCAGGGCATCATTAATGTCCTTCCTTGTTACTTCATCATCTCCTTCAACTCCATCTTGAAGCAGATGCAATACCTTAGCCAGCTTCTAGCATTCATACAATCGACTTTAAGACTTCTGTTGAGCTCACAGAAATATCATTGTGTATGGTATGCTAAAAAATGATCACAATGATATTTTACTTAGATCAGTCTTGGCTTCTGAACTTGTATAATCTTGGTCTATTTTGATCTCCAGACATAATATGGTTGATGTATATAAATTATGACATTCCTGCTCATGTCACATCAGATACATGGCTTGGAAGGTTTTTCTCTTCTTCTATTATGCTCACACAACGAAATCGTTTTGATGTTTGCTAGCAACAATCATAACAATAAATGACTTAGAAACTCTTCTTCTCATTTTATTGAGCTTATAGTAATATCGTTGTGTGTGATCTTCTAACACAAAGATATTTTTTTGTGATCACAATGATTTTGTACTTAAGAGTATTTTTCTTCTTTTTTTGTTGTGTTAACACAATGATATCGTTGTATGCTTCTTATTAACACAACAATTTTATACTTAGACCATTTCTGAGTTCTGAACATGAACACTCTTGGTCTTAACTGATCTACAGACTTGTTGGAGTTGTCTGAGGTGAAATTATATTATCCTACACATGTCACAATAGATAATCATCAAATACAAGATGTACTTATCATTGAGTGAAGGACTTCTTCAAATCTAAAACATTGTGGACAATGTTCCCAAAAATCTCTCCCTATTTGAAGGAGTCAGAACCCACTTAGTGACACAATACATATCAAAGAAAATAATGATAATTAACTAAGCTTATTATATTTAGAGCAAAGACTACATTTGCACCAATTTTGTAAAGCTACAGCTTCACACTCTCCACCTCAAAACATTCACACATTCGTACTCTTACTCACCCCCCTCAAGTCATTCACACATCCCTTAAGTTATTCACACTCTCACACTATCTCCCCCTTTTTGACTTCTTCGAAGATTATTTGCTCAAGGGCATCCTTTAATGCTTGAGGCTATTCTCATCCATTATTTTTTAGAAATATTTATTAGGTTTTTTTGGAATCCCAACCTAATGTGGGTTATATTCTCAACTTCTTGACTCAAACTAACCATTCCAAGACCTTGAGCTTGGATCTCAATGCGTGTCTCCCACTCAGCATTAACATTTACTATCTCATTTTTCAGTGTGTTATGCTGGAAGATTCTTCCCAGTATCCCACTTAATTGAGGCAATCTTCCCCAAAACACTAATAACAACAACATTTTTATCCTCATGAACTACTATATCTATTACATGATATGGAAATTTGATAAGTAAAGCTTTGAACTCTACCTCTCCCTCAACTGAGGCACACTTCGCCACAACACTGATTAGGGCAAATGTAGTTTTTTGTTGGGAATTGTATCCACAATAACCTAGATTTGTATGAAGTCACCCTTAAATTAAGATTAATTAAGTTGTATTTGATGTCTTGTTTGAGTTATGTGTTTGCAGGACTTAATTGCCAAAGTGTAGACCAATGTCAGTCTATAATGAGTCACCAAACACAGGACCATACAATGTAATCCCTCATTGTATGATCTATGGTGTTGACTCATGTGTAGCCTCTCTATTGGGATACACTTCACTTTCAAGCACTAAACCTATAGGAGAAAGACTAGTTGCAGATTTCCTTGAAGAAAGAAAATTTTCAGAAAGCAAATTTTTCTAAGTGTTTTACTCGAGAAACAACTTTAGTACTCGAGTAGATTTATAGTCAGTTCTCGAGTAAGCTAAGTCTAGCACTCGAGTAACTGAAGTAGTTCTTGAGATGATTTAAAGTTAGTTCTCGAGAAGCTGTGTACTACTCGAGTACATCTTTGCTTGTTCTCGAGTTATCAGAAAAGTATAGTTCAGAATTTTTCTAAGTGTAGTACTCGAGTAGCTAAGGCCATTACTCGAGTAGTACAAGACTTTGTCTCGAGTAATAGAAGTCGAGTACTTGAGAAATTTATCCTTGCCTCGGGTAACAGAAGTAGAGTACTCGAGAAGTATATCTAGTTCTCGAGTAGTGAAGCATTAGTACTCGAGAAGTCCAACTACTTCTCGAGAAGTCAATTCTATTACTCGAGTAGCCAGAAGTTATTTCCAAATTTTTTTCTTTAAGGATTGTTCTCGAGAACTTTACATACTTTTCTAGGTCCCGGATGGTCCCACTTCTTCATTGAGAAATGATAGGTTCACCGAAAGGGCTTGAGTGAGAAGTCAAAGTGATTACTCGAGTAGTCATATTCCACTCGAGTAATGCAGACAATTTTTCTGAAATTTCATTAAGTCTGACGGGACCCGATTTCAAATTAATCTCCATGATTATTTGTCCACGTGTTATGTCATTTATGATTAAGACCGTTAGACTATTCCTATAAAAGGTCTTATCATATTTGACTAACCCTAACAGAGAGATAAAGTTTTCTGAATCGATTTTCTTCATTCCAAATCGGGAAGCCGCCACCGCTCTTCATCAACGATCTTGCCGCTGCTCCTTCTCCGATTCCAGAGATTCAGAGCAAGATTAGATCAACAGATCAAGGCATTCTTATTCTCACAGATCCTCATCTTGATCGTGCTGATCTAGGTTTTCAGATCCAGAATAGTTTTTGGCTTGTCTTCTTCAACCTATTTCTGAGAAAGCTTCAAAGATTCAAGAAAGAATTAAGGCTGAAGATTCAGATCTGAGATATTCTATTTATATAATTTTATTAACAAAATATTTATCTTGTACGAGATTTTGTCTCTGAGTGTTGTAGGAAGTATTTCTTCCGAGTGTAGATCTGTGTTGTGGATCGAGTTGTAGGGGCATTGCTCCGAGTTGTAGGATTGGTTTTCAATCAGAGGTAATAGTGAAATAGCCGAGTCTAGCGTGTTGCTAGATCGGTGAGGTGGAGAGTGGACGTACCCAAGATTGGGGAACCACTATAGATCTGGTGTTCTCTGTGTTGTGTGTTCTTATTTTTTGTGCTTCGTTCATTCAATTTATATTCCGCAAAAAGATGCAGACCTCACCTATTCACCCCCTCTAGGTGATGTAGGTAGACAACTAAAAACATCAATTGGTATCAGAGGGAGGTTGTTCATCAAAAAGGTTAACACCTTGAACAAATCTCCTCCTAGTTGACTTTAGAAGATTCAAGCATGGACAGAGTTATGGATTTTGCAAAGCTTCCTCTGTGCACAAAGAACAACTTTGCTATGTGGAAAGAAAGAATAAAGTTCTTCATGGAAGCTGTGGATTATAGAATTTTTATGATAGTGGAAGAATGACCTTATGTTCCTATGACCACCTCCACCATTGACTCAACTAAGCAAGTTCCTAAGAAACTGATGGATCTTGATAAAGATGAGATTGCACTTGTCTCTTTAGACAAGAAAGCAAAAAATATCATCGCAAGTGTAGTTGATGACTCTATGCTGCAGAATTTAATTCATTGCCAATCTGCCAACGAAATGTGGCAGTCTCTTATCATCTTGATGGAAGGCACTGAAGAAGTTAGGGATGACAGAAGATCCCTTCTAAATCAGAAATATGAAGCATTCCGACAAGGTCCCAAGGATTCCATTGTAGATACCTTTGAGAATTTCTTCAAGATTGTCAACGGCCTAAGAGTATATGGCCGTGTCTTCACAAATGGGGAACTGAATGATAAGTTCCTGAGATCCCTGACTAAGGAATGGGATAACAAGGTTTATGCTATCCGGGAATTTGGAAAGCTAGCAGAGACAGACCCTCAAAATCTCTTCGGAAAGCTTATGTCATATGAGTTACAAATAAATTCAAGAAAAGCCGAAGAAGAGAAGAATAGGTCTTCATCCAAGGAGAAGTCTGCCGCTCTAAAGGCAGACACCTCAAGGAAGTCTAAGGCTTCTTCTCCTGCCCCAGCACAAGAAGAAAGTGAAGAAGAATCTTCAGAGTCAAGCATTTCAGGCTCAGAAATATCTGAAGGAGAGTTATCTCTTCTCTCAAGGCAGTTCAAGAAATTCTTGAATAAGAAGAAGCAATGAAAATGCAAGGATGCCTCATTCAGAAGATCACGTCACGATGGTGATTATCACAAGAAGGGATCAAGTAGCCAAGACAGGTATTACTCCAAATAGAACAAACACATTTCTACTAACATTGTTTATTATTGCTGTAATAAGCCAGGACACGTCATCGCTGATTGCCCTCACAAGAAGGAGGGCAGAAGAAGAGAGGAAAAGAAAACTTCTTACAATAAGAAGAAGACTGAAAGAAGCCTGGTATCCAAGAAGGGTAAGACCCTCAGTGACACTGATTCATCTGAGTCTATTGATGAGGAGGAAGCCTACTTTGGGCTCATGACACATACAAATGAAGAAGAGGAACCCTAGTTCACTGGGAAGGTAAATTCTCATACCCCTCTCTCTGAATCTAATGCTTCTGACCATGATCATGAGGACTGTTTGACTGATGATGAATATGAAGTCATGAATCAATATAAAGAGTTGATCAAAGCCTATGAAAAATATCGTAGAGTTGCAAGATCTCAAGCTAAGGAGATCAAATCTCTTAAGGCTGAAGAGAGTAATCTGAGGGAAGAAATTGTAATGATGGACTCACTCAGAAAGGACTTCCATAATGCGATGGAAGAATATAATAAGTCCCTTGAGCACCTAAATCTGAAGGAGAAAATCATCAAGGAATTGGAAGAACAACTTGAAGCTGAAAAGAAACTTATTGAAAGTTTCTCCAAGCCCAAGACAGTCCTTCCACTTATTGCTGAATTCTCTGCTCAGGCCAAAGGTGCTAGCTTAGGCCATGCGGTTGCTCTTAGTAAATTTTCTAGGAGAAATAAAGCCCAGAGAAGAAATAAGGCTGCCAAGAAGGGTCTAGCTAAGGAGAAGGGGAAAGCTCTTCAAGAACAAATTCCTTTCAAAAAGGTTATCTTTCTAACGAACGAGTTTGATCTTGACTCGTCCTACGGTCACTTTGCTAGCCCTACTCATGTAGAGCCTAAGTCTCGGTACCAAGGATGGACTCGTTCCCGGAACTTTGACGAGAGTGTCTTCAAGGCACCTTATGAGGAGATCACTCTTCAGAGCTACGGACCTTATAATCGTGGTCACAATATCAGGAAAGCACCAAAAGCTAAACCCGTTATAGAAAAGCCTACTAAAGAGAAGAAGTCATGTGAATGTCATCACCATGAAGCTTCTACTTCCAATTCTACTGCCCCTGCTAGACCACAATCTCAAAAGGTCAAGCAGGAGACCATTAAGCAAAGATACAACAGATTTGACTGTTGGTGTTGTGGCAAGGTTGGTCACTTCGCTATAGATTGCTGGTTTAATCCCAGATATTATGAAACTCCTCAAGTTAATAATGTGAGAAAGACTGCTCACAATGTTAACATACGCAGGGGGAGTATGCTAACTAGAGACCAAGGGACCAAATAGTTTGGGTTCCTAAGGCAACTTGATTCTACTTTTGGTTGAATGTCCAAAGGCCACAAAAAATCCCATCTAGTATTTGGACAGTGGATGCTCTCGGCATATGACCGGGATTAGAAGACTTCTCCAAAATTATTCTCTAGTCATGAACAAGCCAAAGGTCATCTTTGGAGGTTATGATAGAGGGATTACTAAAGGCTACGGTATGATCACTAATGGTAGTGTATCCTTTTCGAGTGTGGCTTATATTGAAGAATTAGAACACAATCTTATAAGCATAATCCAGCTCTGTGATAAAGGATACATCGTAGAATTTCATGCAGACAAGTGTTTGATAAAATCAGTTGATAATTCAAAAATGATTTTATCAGGCACTCGTAGTAAAAATATCTTTTATTTAAATTTTATTTGCATAGACTCTTCTACGCCAGTGTGATTTTTGGCAAAAGATAGTGCGTCTCTTGGTGACCAATGACACAAGAGATTAACACATAAATTTCAAAACTATTAATAAATTATTTTCTCTTAATTTAGTACGTGATGCCCCAAATGTCAAGTGCGTTAAAGATAGACCTTGTCACGCATGTGTAAAAGGCAAGCAAACAAAGACTACCTTTAAAAGCATTATTGGCAAAGAATCTAATAGGTGTTTACACCTACTTCATATGGACTTGTTCGGTCCACTACAAATTAGAAGTTTGGGAGGTAAGGATTATACATTGGTTATTGTTGATGATTACTCTCGCTTTGCGTGGATGTTCTTTATAAAATACAAGTAAGATACTTTTGATATCATTACTAATTTTGTCAGGCAGATCTAGAATGAATACAACTATTCCGTTGTCAAAATCAGAAGTGATAATGGAACAGAGTTCAAGTCTGGGGCCATGACAGAATTATGTGAAAGCCTATGTATCTTTCATGAATTTTTCTCTCCTCGTACTCCTCAATAGGGCAGAGTAGCTGAGAGAAGGAATAGAACACTAATAGAGGCTTGCAGAACCATATTGAGTAATGCCTCACTACAAGAATATTTCTGGGCTATAGCCGTCAACACTGCATGCCACGTGCAAAATCGAGCACTCATAAACAAGAACTATAATAAGACACCTTACGAAATACTAAAGGGTAGGAAACTGACTATTTCATATTTTAGAATCTTTGGTAGTAATTGCTTCGTACTTAACAATGGTAAGCATCACACCACTAAATTTATTGAAAAGTGCTTTGATGGTATTTTCGTAGGTTATAGTAGCCATAGTAAGGCATATAGGATTTTCAACAATAAAATCCTGGTTGTAGAAGAATCTATCAATGTTGTTTTTGATGAGATGAGCTTGCTGTAAGGAAGTTCTTCTAGTGTGTTCATTGAAGATGTAGGTTCAAGAATAAAGGAATTGAGCTTGGATGAACAAGTTAAGGAAAAAGATTAAGAGTTCATCACGATCACCACTTCAACCCCTATTGGAGAAGATGATCATCATGATGAAGATATCATTCAAGTTGATGAAGTCACTCCAGTGGTTGAGGAAGCTCCAAATGCAAGGAACCTAAAGCTCAGATACTTGAAGGATCACCCAATTGATCAAATCATCGGAGATACCTGGGATGGTGTCAAAACTCGTAGAGGTACAACTAATGAAAATTTATATTTAAGTTTCCTCTCGCAAGTTGAACTAAAGAAGTTTGAGGAGGCAAACTCAGACGCATCTTGGATAATGGCAATGGAAGAAGAATTGAATCAATTCAAGCGTTTCCAAGTATGGAAGCTTGTTCCAAGATCCAAATGTAAGAACGTTATTGGAACCAAGTGGGTCTACAGAAACAAGATGGACGATGATGGAAGCATCATAAAGAATAAAGCCAGACTCGTTGCCAAAGGATACCGACAAGAAGAAGGAATCGACTTCGACCAGACGTATGCTCCAGTGGCCAGACTGGAGGAAATCAGGTTGTTCCTAGCTCATGATGCACTTAAGGGCTTCACTGTCTATCAGATGGACGTGAAGTCGGCCTTCCTTAATGCTGACATAAAGGAAGAAGTTTATGTGGAACAACCCCCAGGTTTCGTTGATTCTAACTTTCCTGATCATGTTTATATTTTATTTAAAGCATTATATGGTTTGAAACAAGCTCCTCGAGCTTGGTATGAGACGCTGCCTAGCTTTCTTCTTGAGAACAAGTTCACAAGGGGAAAGATAGATAAGACATTATTTCTTAGGGAAATAAAAGACAAGATTTTGCTAGAGCAAATCTATGTCGATGACATTATTTTTGGCTCTACTGACGACAACCTCTGTAAGAAGTTTTCAATAATTATGCAAGGTAAGTTTGAAATGAGCAGTATGAGAGAGCTGAAGTATTTCTTAGGATTTTAGGCGAAACATTCTGAAGATGGAATTTTCATCTCTCAGACAAAGTTCACCAAGGAGTTAATTAAGAAATTCGGAATGGAGAACGCAACTTCTATGTGGACTCCAATGGGTTCAGCCATGTCTCTGGACAAAGATGAGAAAGGGAAACCTTTTGATGAAACCAATTACAGAAGCATAATTGGATCCTTGCTCTCTCTTACTGCTAGTAGACCTGATATAATGTTTTCAACATGTGTGTACATTAGATTTCAAGTGAACTGTAAGGAATCTCACTATGCTACTGCAAAGCGGATTTTGAGATACCTTAAAGGTACACCAAATCTTGGCTTATGGTACACAAGAAGTAATGATAGCAAACTAATTGGGTTCTTAGATGCAGATTTTGCAGGAAGCAAAGATGACTGGAAGAGCACTTCAGGGACTTGTCAATTCCTAGGAAGAAGGCTCATATCCTGGAGTAGCAAGAAGCAGAACTGTGTCGCAATTTCAACAGCCGAGTCAGAGTATATCTCTGCATGCAGTTGTTGTGCACAGCTGCTATAGACAAAGAATCAAGTTGAAGATTATAACATGAAGTTCCACAATATTCCAATGTTTTGCGACTCTTCCAGTACCATTGCAATCGCCAACAATCCAATCTCTCACAGCAGGACAAAGCACATAGAGCTGATGTATCACTTCATAAGGGAGCATGTGGAATATGGAGACATCAACTCCAATTTGTCCCAACTAGCAGGCAGGTTGCAGACATTTTCACAAAACTGCTGGACGAGGCCAAGTTCTAGTTCTTCAAAACAGAACTTGACATGCTCAACAAAGAAGAATAAAGAAGGAGAACTCATAACAAAGCTCAAGGATTAGGCAACACTTTCAAAAATTCAGAAATTCTTAAGTTTGGACTTCATTTCTCGAGTAAGACACCTACTACTCGAGTACTAATTTGGACCACTCGAGAAATAAGTCTGCCTCTCGAGAAATGCTTCTCGAGTAATAAGATACTTCCCGAGAACTTCCAGTTATTACTTGAGAACTAGAGTCTATTCACTCGAGTAATGCTTGTCCACTCGAGAAATCTAAAGCAACTTTTAGTCTTCAAGTTCAAATTTTGATATTCGCACTCATATGTTATGCCGCCATATTCTCAGGTATGTTACTTATATTATTTCCATAACTATCATAAATTAAGACTTATGTAAATAGAAAAGTCCGGAAATTCCAAATCACTCGATCTCTAAACCCTGTCTTGAGAGAAAATAAGAAAACATTTTGCCTTTTGTCGCTGTCGCAGAACTTGCCGCCGATTCTCTCCCTGCAGTAATTTCTTTCTCTTCTCTGGATCGATGGAACTTACTTCCAAGATAGGGATTGGAAGCGAACTTGTTTTGACTGGGATTGCAGAGATTTCAGACGACTTTCAGAATCTTCTTCTCCTTCTGGAAACCGCCAGATAATCCTTCATTTTAGACCAACCGTGTAAAATTTTTTTTCCAGAGGTTGAAGAGTTCTTTCAGAATGCAAAGGTAAGGAGAAATGGAAATATTCTTAAGACACGAGTTCGTGGAATCAAAATCAAACTCTCTAAGACAATTGTTTCTACACTTCTTCGACTACCTGTGATTGAAGAAGAAGACGACCTCACTGCTGAGGACTATGACAGAGCATATAGTTTCTGTGGAATTTTTGTTGTTATAAACACCATTCATCGACCTGACCTAAATGCAGAGGGCAAACTTCTAGTTGATATTCTTGGCAAAGTACTTCTGTGCAAGAAAACTTCTAAAAGCTTCATCTCTAGCGACTTCTTTTATATGATGACAACAATTATATGTAGGACAAAATTTGAGTTTGGAATGATGATTTTTGACAAGATAATAGAAAGCATCAAAACACCTAACTATGCAAGGATTATCTCTCCACTTCTGCATGAGTTCAAGCAAGAGATTTTTGACTTATCCAAAGGTCTAACCCTTCTCCATATGAAGAAAGTCTCTATATCTTCTATATAAAGATGAGAGCTTAAGCTTAAGAACCCTTCCCAAGCTGCACATGCATATGATCATCCAGAAGATGAGGACAGGACTCCATCTCCTCCTCTACCTCAAGTAGCTTACACATCTGGTGCAGCTACTGAGGGGGATCCTGCTCCTTCAACTCTAGTAGAAAGAGTTTTTACCCCTCCTCCAGCTACTTCACTCCATCCTGCTACCCCAGAAGAGCCACTCTTAGATGCCCAAGTCCAAGAGAACATTCTATCCACAGAGGAAGACATAAACCAAATGATAGAGGAATTATCTTTCAAAGATACTCTTTACCCTTTTCATACAGAGAAGTCTCCATCTCCAGAGCCATCTCAATTGCCATTTCCCTCTCACCATCTTTCTGAACAAGAATCTCCTCATCAATCACCTACTGCAGACATTCAAGAGGAAGAAACGTTCTTATTTCTGATGAGAAAGAAGCCACCCCAGAACCAGCTGAGGCCCCTCTCAAGAGCTTGGATTTTTCTCTTCCAACCATTCTTGGTGAGGAAGGTGATATTTTGATTCAAACTACAAGGGCCATGAGCACAATTGTCATTGAATAAATTGCTCCATGGACGGCTCCTCCTCCTCCAGCTCCTCAAGTTCAAACTCCCACTGCTGATGATATTTTGGGTAAGATTGAACTACTTCTAGCACAACAGAGAAAGTATTTTGATGAATCTCTAAAGTTGTGACTGATAAAGTAACTGCTCTGGAAAAAGAGATGAGCAGAGAATTTATAGAAATCCAGCATAACACTGATGAGATGAAACATCTATTCCAAATAGGTGGGAAAGCTCTGGATCACATCATAACTAGCATTGGTCAGGTGATAGATCAGTCAGTAACTCTTGCTAATAATCAAATCCAGTTAGAAAAGAAAACCCAAGAACATAACTTCAAAACTTGTGAAGAAGTTTGTATCTTCAAAGAAGCTACTATTACCACCCTATCTATAGAAGTTAGAAAGGGGGAGAACTTAGTAAAAGAATACTTAGAAAAATCAGATGCAAACATGAAAACTCCGTGGAAAGAAAAGTTGAAGGAAATTCATGCTGATGTCCAAAATCAAATAGATGGTGTAAAGTTTCATACTTATGATATAGCTGTGTGGATGCATAATCAAATATTCCCTGATTTCCAAGCTGATCCAAATGTGATTCCTCATCATCTGAACCCTCTTTCTCAGCATCCTCAAGTTCAACAGCCAACCTTTTCTCCAAGACCTGAAGGCTTAGAAGCACCACCTCTAGATACTTATGCTCAGGTTTGGAAAACTGATCAGGCAGATGTTCTTCATCAAGCATCTCCTGAAATTCAAATTCCTAAGAAAAGAAAGTATGGTGATGGAGCATCTGCAAGCAAGTCCATCCCTAATCCAGAAGCTGAAAAGAGGAGAGCACAAGAATTTGCTGAAATTTGGAGCCATACTTCTAAGTCTTTAATCCATGATACTCTCAAACTAGTTATGGATTATAATGAAAGCAGGACTAATCATTATATCTCCTCTGAGTGGGAACTGTATGCGAAATCCTTAACTAAGAGAAGAATTTATGATAGAGAGTATGGAAAGAATAATCCAAATGCTCCTCCTAGACCCCCAAAGTACTATCCTAAACCCTTCAGCTATCAGAGGAGACAACAAGAGAAAAAGGAAAGACAACAACAACAATAGCAACAATAGTAGAGCAAGGAATGACAAATGATCTAGATTGTGTTGAAATGGATTTCATGGACAATTCTATATAAATATAAATCTTTAATTTTGATGATCTGATTTTCTTATCATTACTTAGCATTTTATTTTCTATTATCACTGTGGTAGCTAGTCAATTTATTTGTTTATCTTGATATAATTCACCTTAGTGTAGAGGGTTTTGACTTCGACAAATAGGGGGAGATTGTTGGAAATTGTATCCACAATAACCTAGATTTGTATGAAGTCACTCTTAAACTAAGATGAATTAAGGTGTATTTGATGTCTTGTTTAAGTTATGTGTTTGCAGGACTTAATTGCCAAAGTGTAGACCAATGTCAGTCTACAATGAGTCACCAAACACAGGACCATACAATGTAATCTCTCATTTTGTGATCCATGGTGTTGACTCATGTGTATCCTCTCTATTGGGATACACTTCACTTTCAAGCACTAAACCTGTAGGAGAAAGAGTAGTTATAGATTTCCTTGAAGAAATAAAATTTTCAGAAAGCAAATTTTTCTAAGTGTTTTACTCGAGAAACAACTTTAGTACTTGAGTAGATTTATAGTCAGTTCTTGAGTAAGCTAAGTCTAGCACTCGAGTAACTGAAGTAGTTCTTGAGATGATTTAAAGTTAGTTCTCGAGAAGCTGTGTAGTACTCGAGTACATCTTTGCTTGTTCTCGAGTTATCAGAAAAGTCTAGTTCAAAATTTTTCTAAGTGTAGTACTCGAGTAGCTAAAGCCATTACTCGAGTAGTACAAGACTTTGTCTCAAGTAACAGAAGTCGAGTACTCGAGAAATTTATCCTTGTATCGGGTAACAGAAGTAGAGTACTCGAGAAGTGTATTTAGTTCTCGAGTAGTGAAGCATTAGTACTCGAGAAGTTCAACTACTTCTCGAGAAGTCCAGCTACTTCTCGAGAAGTCAATTCTATTACTCGAGTTGCCAGAAGTTATTTCCAGATTTTTTCTCTAAGGATTGTTCTCGAGAACTTTACATCCTTTTCTCAAGAAGTCAAAGTGATTACTCGAGCAATCATATTCCACTCGAGTAATGCAGACAATTTTTCTGAAATTTCATTAAGTCTGAAGAGACCCGGTTTCAAATTAATCTCCATGATTATTGGTCCATGCGTTATGTCATTTATGATTAAGACCGTTAGACTATTCCTATAAAAGGTCTTATCATATTTGACTAACCCTAACAGAGATAAAGTTTTCTGAATCGATTTTCTTCATTCCAAATCGGGAAGCCGCCACCGCTCTTCATCGACGATCTCGCCGCCGCTCCTTCTTCGATTCCAGAGATTCATGGCAAGATTAGATCAACAGATCAAGACATTCTTATTCTCACAGATCCTCATCTTGATCGTGCTGATCTAGGTTTTCAGATCTAGAATAGTTTTTGGTTTGTATTCTTCAACCTATTTTTGAGAAAGCTTCAAAGATTCAAGAAAGGAGAAAGGCTGAAGATTCAGATATGAGATATTCAGTTTGTATAATTTTATTTATAAAATCTTTATCTTGTAGAAGATTTTGTCTCCGAGTGTTGTTGGAAGTATTTCTTCTAAGTGTAGATCCGTGTTATGGATCGAGTTGTAGGGGCATTGCTTCGAATTGTAGGATTGGTTTTTAATCCGAGGTAATAGTGAAGTAACCGAGTCTAGCGTGTTGCTAGATCGGTGAGGTGGAGAGTGGACGTACCCAAGATTGGGGAACCATTATAGATCTGGTGTTCTCTGTGTTGTGTGTGCTTATTTTCTGTGCTTCGTTCATTCAATTTTTATTCTACAATAAGACGCAGACCTCACCTATTCACCTCCTTCAAGGTGATTTAGGTAGACAACTAAAAACATCACTTTTGTTCTGTGTTTAAGACATTTTACATAAATATATACATATTAATTTGGAATGTCGGAAGGCACATACCTAAAGATGTGATCAATTTTTCAGGTTCAGGGGTTGAGATGAATTGAAAGCTAGTCAGAAAAATATCATTGTGTTATCATAACAATATCATTTTGTGAACAAAACGATATTCTTTGAGAGAATGATTAGACATTACAACATTTACACGACATGTGTGTGTCACTAGCAGCTTTCTAAATTGCCACCTGCATGCTTGGTTAAAGTCCTAATATCTACTTATTGGCATAAAACAAAGATTTGTGTTGAAAGTTAACTAATAATAGCTCGTCTGGCAAGAAATTTATTGTAAGTTAAGCATGCCCAGTTCTATTTTGAAAAAAGTTCAATTTTGCTTCATTTATAGGCTTAATGAAGATATCTGTCACTTGCTTGTCAGTGGGGACAAACTCAAGCTAGATGTCTTCCTTCTCAATGTGCTATCTAATAAAGTGATACCTAATCTCAATGTGCTCAGTCCTTGATGTAGCGTAATCATAACTTGATGAGTGTGTGAGATGTGATATGTGATTATGATGATGTGGTGTGATTAATTACGTTTTAGGAAGGCAAGTGCATCTATTGTTACAGAGTATAGAATCTAATGTCGTATTTTTTGGGTCAGTCGAGTTCTTGTACTCACAAGGAAGAGCTATTATTTTATATGAACAAAATAGTGGTTGGTTTGAATAAATAAAAGACAAAATGTGATTTATACTAATTGAAAAAAATTCGATGAGATAAAAGTTAGCACTTGATCTAGAATCCCTTTGGGTAAAATGAACATTGATTAAAAGATTAAAGTGCATGTTCTAATAATTTGTCTTCGACTGTGGAGGTTCCTAAAATTTTCTAACGCCCCTCTCAGGAATATGCTAACGTCTAACCTTAGGTGGCATGATTAAGGCCCCTCGGCCAGTCAAACCCTCTAAGCTTACTTTAGGCGGTGAACCCACTATTGGGTTTGCCCCTAATCTAAAAGATTTGGGCTGTCCACTTTTGAGGATTACATGACAACTCCTTTTGTCCTTGAGTGATCTTCTCGTATCTACAACCTCTCGATAAAATCTAGGATACAGATATAGGATCGAAGACTATATAGCGATACGTTTAAGTGATCTCTTCATATCCATAACCTCTCGGTAAAATCTAGGATACGGACCTAAGATCGGACTCGATACACAAGAATTTGAACAAATTATTAAAAATAACCCGAAGTAAATTAAAATAGAGAGCTTGTTAGATGATTAAAAGAAACCAAAGTTCATTATGATCAAGTGCAAAAAGAAGTTTAGCTACTTATCATGATGGTGAAATTACATAACATGATAGATGAATACATGATTACTACCAAGGGAAAAGCTTGAATACCAAATTATAAAGCTAAATTACAACTTGGAAAAGAAATTAACTAAGCTAAACTAAAAACTAGAAATGAAAATAAGATAAGATAGTGTTGGGTCCCTTGCCTAAAATTTCCTAAGATTTGAAGAAGTCAATAATATCAATGATATACACAAAAGTGTATTTGATGTGTGGCTAAGTTCATGCATGCATGTTGTCCTAGCAATAATGATGGGACAGGTAGCCTAAGTGGCAAGGTCAGGTAAACACTTACCTATGGTGTGGACATACATAAATCTGTCTGTCCACAGGCATTGAGTGAAGGTTACTCACTCAACGCCAGATGAATTAAAACATTGAGTGTAGCCTATACAATCAAAGCCAAAGTTATGGCAAGCTGAGAAAGTGGCTAAGTCCACAGACGTTGAATGAAGTCAACTCACTCAACGCCATAAATCAAAATGCTGTGAGATATGCTAAAACAGTCAAAGCCATATATGAGAACTGGAAAATCCGGCTAAGTCCACATGCGTTGAGTGAGGACTGCTCACTCAATGCCATGGGACAAAAGGCTGTGAGTCAGTGAAAGCCACATAAAGCCTATGTTTTGGAACACAAGAAATTTGGCTAAGTCCAAAAGCGTTGAGTATAGCTTACACACTCAACGCTAGATAACAATAGAAATCTGTTAAGTAGAATGGCGTTGAATGGAGCTTACTCACTCATCGCCAAGAAGCAGAAAAGTCCGACTAAGGAAAAAAGCGTTGAGTGAGGCGTGGTCACTCAACGCTCTCAACGCTTAAGATGCTGAATAAGCAGGAATTTGGTTAAGGAAGAAAGCGTTGAGTGATGGTCACTCACTCAACGCTCTCATTACCTAGTTAGACAAAATTTTGTCTAAGTGTTGGGTTCGATGAACGCAAAGCTGAGTTCAACGAACGCGAAGCTGAGTTCGACGAACACAAAGCTCTGTTCGACGAACAGTGAAAACTGAGATCGACGAACTCCGTTCTCTTTTTCTAAGTTGAGTTCGACGAATGCAAAGCTGAGTTTTATGAACGCGAAGCTGAGTTCGATGAACACAAAGCTCTGTTTGACTAACAGTGAAAACTTAGATCGACGAACTCTGTCCTATTTCTCTAAGCTCAGATCGACGAACGTCGAACTAAGTTCGACGAACTCAAAGCTCAGTCTGACGAAACAAAATTAATATTCTACTGATGCTTGACTTTTGCTAAGTCCACAGATGGTGACGTCAGCAAGTCAACAAAGTCAACATTATTCAAATCGATAGTAGAGAAGCTGCAGAACACGATAAATAGCACCAGATACTACAGTACGTCTTCTTCCATTAAAGCAAGGTGGAGCTGGAAGCTGTAGGTGGGGCCCACTGATCTTTAAGAGCCGTAGATCTTGCAAACTACAAAAGGCAGTGATGGGCCAAGAAGCAAGATATATTTTAGGGCTTAAATTGAAAAAGAAAAGTGCGGCTGGACTTCATCGCTCTCACCATTGTTGTCGAGAAAAAGCTCAAAGTCCTCTTGAAGAACCAAGAGTTCAGTTAGCTGTAGCCTTTCTCTCTGCTACGGCAAGATCAATTAGTCTTCTTGTTAAGGAAGACAAGAGAGCCTACGATCTAAAGTAGGCTAAGTTTGCTGGTTGAAGTGGTTAAAGAACTAGCTGTTCTCTCTTTGAAAGGAGGGGTTAGATCTGACTTACTCTAGAGGGGGGGTGGGGGTGGGTGAATAGAGTATTTAAAAATTCTTGGCACTTTTTAGATTTATATCAGAGTAAAGTAAGTGATACCAATAATAATAGAATGAAAAACAAACTAAGTTATTCTAACTATCACAGCCACAGCAAGAACAAAAACAGAAAATGAGCAACCAGACAACACAAGAAGATTTTATAGTGGTCCCCTAAACATGGGTACATCCACTCTTCTACCACCCTGGTAGGAATCCACTAGTAGGTTTTAATTAGGTGACTACCACCACAATATCTATTTGTAGGGAGATATTGCAACCCTTTAGGCTTTTGATCAGGTGCCCAAAAACCAAACCAAGTATTTTGATCAGGAGACTTGATAACAAAAAGCTAACTTTTGAATGGAGTTAAAACCCTTTTTCAAGAGGTGAGAGGAGGTGATGGTGTCTTCTCTCTCTAATCAACATAAAAGACTAGTGGATCTTTGATGTTGATAAAGCTCCCTTGAGATGTTGATGATTCAGTAAGACTGGAGCTTTGCTTTAGGGTGTACGTCTTCAGCCTTGTCTGAAAGCAATCCTTGAACTTTTCCGACTGAATAGATCTTTGTTGTCCTGAATGTTCCTGGAAGTGAAGCTTGAAGAAGACTCTTGATTGTGATGATTGTTCTTCTTCTGTCTTCAGACTTGACAAGATGAAACAAAGAGAATTTTTTGCACTGTGAGAGAGAGAGTTCTGAAAGATTAGTCTATATCAGTACTGTATATTTTTCTGTCAGTTCTGGTGGTTCCTTCTGTATGTTTTTGTCTGAAAGACAAAAATCTCTTTTTATATTCTCAGTCAATAATTTCTCCTTTGAAATTTGAATTACTGCCTTAATTTCTAGCTGATCTAGAGAATGCAAACGGCTGGAATATATCATAAATGATTTTCCCCAACTGTCTCTTAATAAAATAAGCAAGTAAATATCCTGATGAATACCATAATTAATGCTGCCAATAACGGCTATATTTAGAGGAATATAAGCGTTAATTACTCAGGATTAATACTGGTATTAATATAGAAACAAAGGAACAGAAGGAAGAAAACTTCTCATTATGGAACTGGACCGATATCGTCGATCACTGAACAGAATTTGTCGACCTGAGATCCAAGATTGTCGACCTAAGAATTTCAGTTCGTCGACCTGAGCTCTGCGAACTGCGTACTGAGAATGGCTTGCCAAATCTGCACTCTGAGTTTGTCGAGCTGAGAACGTGTCTGAAGAAAACTGATCGTCGACCCGAGCTCGAATATCGTCGAGCTCAGCTCAGAGAAATAACTCTGAGTTCATCGATCTGAGATCGACGATCGTCGAGCTGAGTTCGAAGAACTTCGAACTGATCAAACTATTCTCTGAAAACTTCTAAGTCCTAGTCTTTTGAGGTCCTCTGTAGGCTGGTCCAAGAAGGTTGAACTTAATGACTTAGCCTACACTCTAGGACTACTAGACTTGACCCTGACTATACAAGGTGGGTTAGACTCAACCTAAATTCGTGAACCTAGCCCAAATCCAACTTGGGATCCAACACTCTTCTTCTTCAGCAAGATCAAAACTCTCATTCTGAGTTTCTTCCAACAGAGGCAGAAATTTCTTCCTGCTGCTGTGAAGAAGATAAGAGCTGAGGTAACTCAGCTCTAGCCATTGACTCTGGGAAATTTATCTGGGTCAAAGTAACAAAACTACTTTCATCTATAGGATCCTGTTGGATCTGAGCTATAGGGCAAATTTGCCTGAGGTAGGAGAGGGATCCTCTCCGAGTGTAGGATCCTGATGGGATCTGAGGTAGGTGAGTCATTCTCATTGAGAAGTATGGCACTTATGCCTGAAGGTAGGATCTGGGTGCAGATCTGAGGTAGGGATCTTTGAGCCTGAGGAAGGTGATCAGTTGATCACTGAGTTGTAGGCCTTTGTGACTGAGTGTAAGTCTTGGAGGAGACTGCAAGATCCTGAGGTATCTGAGGTGTAAGCTCTTAAGAGCAGTGTTTTGGAGAAGTGCCTTGACTAAAAGGAAGTTAGCAAGGTGGTAGGAGAGTGGATGTACCCATAATTTTGGGGAACCACTATAAAATACTCGTATGCTTTTCTGTGTTTGTTTTTTGCTTACAGGTTATTAAAATCTTCCAACTGATTCACTCACAAAGTAACTTAAGAAAAATTAAAAGACCAAGATAAACCTATTCACCCCCCTCTAGGTTGCTAGCTACCTTGAAAATAAGAACTTTTAAGTGGTATCCGAGGGAGGTTACTCAAAAAGGATTTAAGAATTTGAGTGATCTCCAAAGGTAGCTGTAGTTAAGTGATCATGGGCTCAGGAGAGAGCTAAAGAGAGCCGAGTTTCTGATAACTCTAATTATTTCTATTTTTCATATACTATTTTCTATTTATAGTTAAATATTATATATCGATTTTATAATATAAAGTTTATAATTTACTACTTTTTTTGTATTTTTTTATTTATTTGTTCTAACAAAATTATTTTCAATCTTGCAGGGCTAATATGTAGAATTTTTGGAGCAAAATTGGGATTTTCTCCTTCTTGGCCTAGACACGCCCTGTGACACGCCGTCCTTGGGCGTGTCCAGGGGCGTGACACCAGGTGTTGAGAACGTCGACCGCAAAATCGTCGATCAGCAAATAAAAAAAAAACCTTGCCATGCCGGTGTTGCTCAGGACACGCCCGTGTCAGCCTAGCACGGGGCGTGCCGGCCGTTTCGATGATGCCATTCAGCTAAGGCTTTTTTCTTTTTCTTTACGCACCAAGGCTAAGCAGTGGTTGGGTTCTCTACCAAGAGGCTCCATCACTACTTGGGCCGAGATAATGGAAAAATTTATCATGAAATATTTTCGGCCCGCTAAGACGGCCAAATTGCGCAATGATATTACTTATTTCTCCTAAGTTGATACGGAAATGTTATATGATACTTGGGAGTGATTTAAGGAATTGCTTCGCCGTTGTCCGCATTATGCAATCCCCGATTGGTTGTAAGTGCAAACCTTCTATAATGGCCTCAATCAACAAACGAGGTAACATATTATTGCCGCCGCCGGTGGAACGTTAAATAACAAGACACGGGCGGCCACCCAAGAACTTATAGAAGGTATGGCCAAAAATACGTATCAGTGGAGTACACCCCGGTCTCGTCCACCTAAACCGACCGGGATGTACGAAATAGATACGGTTTCAAATTTATCTCTCAAGGTTGAGGAACTGAAAAAACAGATGAACGAGATGACTGCTTCCTCGTCTACACCTACCTATGAGCCCTAATATTGGGAGCCTTCTACTATTGCCGAGCATGTGGATTTCATGGGTAATCCGAATCGGCCACCTTATAATTCAGGTAATAATTATGGTAATACTTATCACCCGAGTTTAAGGAATCACCCCAACTTCTCTTGGAGTAATCCGGCGAACGTTGCGCTCCCACCTAACACCATTCCTCCCAGTTATTTTCCACCGCAAGCTCCAAAAGCTCCCAATCTCGAGGAGTTATTCACCAAATATACGACTACAAATGATGCCAACATCCGGAATCTCACCGGATCTCTTCGTAATTTGGAGAACCAAATTGGGCAAATCGCAAAAATGGTCTCCAATCGCCAACAAGGAGCACTACCGGGCAATACGGAGCCCAACCCAAAGGAGCAAGCCAAAGCCATCACTCTACGGAGTGGGAAGGAGGTAACCACTTCTCCAATTCCGGTTGATACAGAGGTAACAATTTCTTCATCTTCTCCTCCGCTTAAGCTTTCTAATTCTAATAAACTAAAAGCTTATCAACCACCTCTTCCCTATCCTTCTAGAATTCAAAAAGACCGGGTGGATGAGCGCCACGGTAAATTTTTAGACATGTTTAAACAAATTCAAATAAATTTACCGTTTTGCGAAATAATTGCACAAATGCCGAAATATGCCAAGTACCTAAAGGATCTTTTGTCCAATAAAAAGAAACTTGAGGATTTCTTTACGGTTCAATTGAACCAGAGTGTTCGGAAGTTTTACTTCATAAATTGCCTAAAAAATTACCCGATCCGGGTAGTTTCTATATTCCTTGTCTGTTTGGTGATTTATTGGTAAACGTGCATTAGCTGGTCTAGGCGCCTCAATGTATTTAATGCCTTATTCTTTAGTGAAGAAATTGGAGTTAGGAGAGAATTGGCGGATCAGTCTGTCAAGCTCCCTATGGGGATCATTGAGGATGTGCTTGTCAAAGTTGAAAAATTTATCTTTCCGGTAGATTTCGTCATCTTTGACATCGAAGAGGACACCGAGGTACCACTCATTCCCGGTCGCCCTTTTCTTGCCACCTCGCGCGCAGTTATAGACGTTAGTAATGATAAACTTCTCCTTAGAGTCAGAGATGAATAAGTTACCTTTACTATTGACTCGTCTATGAAAAATAAGCTCGCAAATGACGACTCATGTTATTATTTAGAGGCTTCTCCCGAAGAAGACTCCTTTCCTTTTTTAAAACATTCTTTATCACATATTGATCATGATGCCGATTTTGAAAATTTAGATTTAATTGCTTATGAAAATAGTTATAATGTTTCGATCACTCGCGCGCCTATTTTCGAAATTTTGGAAGTCGGTAGTGATCGTTTGAAAACTTCTTACGATGAACCTCCCATGCTAGAATTAAAATAATTGCCTGATCATTTAAAGTATTTATTTTTAGCAGAGGATTCTAAACTTCCCGTTATTGTGTCGGCCTACTTGACTGATGATGAAAAAAAATTAAATTATCTAATATTGTAAAACGTCATCGCCGCACAATTGCGTGGAAGATCACGGATTTGAGAGGGATTAATCCCTCCTTTTGCACCCACAAAATTTTATTGGAAGAACATGCTCATAAAACCATTCAACCTCAACGCCGACTAAATCCTAACATGAAGGAGGTAGTTAAGGCCGAGGTAATAAAATTATTAGATGCGAGCATCATCTATCCGATTTCAGATAGCACTTGGGTGAGTCCGGTCTAAGTGGTGCCCAAGAAAGGAGGGTTAACTGTAGTGCCTAACGATAAGAATGAATTAATCCCTACTCGAACCATTACCCGATGGCGGGTGTGCATCGACTACCATAAATTAAATTATGCAACCCGTAAGGATCATTTTCCTTTGTCGTTCATTGACCAAATCCTTCAACGGTTATCCGGGCACTTGATGACTTGTTTTAGTCATCCCTTTTGGGGGTAGTTTAATATTCATAATTCCTAGTTTAATTATATGTTTTAAGTATTTTTATGCTTGCTATGTTTTATTTTTTATTTAAGGTCTTTTGTGTTATGATATAAAAATCTATAGTTTTATTATATGTATTTTTTATTATTTTATGTATTATGTTATGTTTGTTATGTTATATTTAGTAATAATAATTCATGTTATGTTATAAAATAGAACTAATCATTTTGTTTCTTTTTCTTGTAGGTTCAAGCCCCCTCCATTTGATGCAGCCCTATATGATGCAACCCGAGAACTTACATGCAACATTCAGCCCATGGAGCATCCCACCTAGCCCTACCCGAGCCCATAAAGCCTACAAACAGCCCCTCTACCCGAGCCCCTCATAAAGCCCACACCAAGCAGCCCATTTTGCCTTTGCATGGCCGACCCCTTTCATTTATTACATACATGCACTTCCTATGCATGGCCCGCCACCCACATCATGTCACCTCTCTCTCCTTTTTATTATTTTCTCTCTTCTCTCCCTCATTTAATGCCATGCATGCATCTCCCCATACACATGGCCGACCACCCTCCTCTTTCATCCCCCTTGTTTATTTTATTTTCTCTTTTCATTTCCATTAAATTCCATGCAATGAATCTCATCTACTCCTCTCTCACTTCTTTATTTCCCATTCATCCCTCTTTTCCCCTCTTTCATTCTCATTTAAAACCATCCATCCCCCCTCTTTTATTTACTTTATTTCTTTTTATTTTCCAAAATGAAATGCATGCATTTAGCCTCTCTCTCTCCCCTTTATTAATTATCATGCATGAACCCTTCCACATACATGGCCAGCCACCCCCCTTGTTCCCTTCATTTCCACCTCCATCTAGAACCTTCCCCTTCATCTATAAAAGGACCCAATCCCTCAAGCTTTAGGAAGTATGTAGAAGTAGAGTGCTAGTTCAAGAGTGTTACTATTCTTGTCAAGTTCCTTTTATTGTAATTTTTTCCTTTAGTAGAATAATTTTGTCTTGTTTTTATTTTGTGTACCTCTTTTAATTAATCAATGAAAATGAATTTATTTTCTCTTATTTTTGTTTCCTTTCCAATTATGCATAGCTAATTTTATTTTGTGTCCGATCGCGATGAGCTTTGCGATAAAATAACGCATCTTTAATTTTATGTTTGCATTTGTATTTTTCCTATTTTTGATCCTTCTTTGATTTTTATCGTGTCGACTCCGTATCCCGGTATACAGTAGTAGGAAATTGATCTCATTTCATAGAAGTCGAGAGACTAATTGATTTGAAAGATCACTCAAAGAAGGAAGGAGTTGCACGCAATCCTAGAGATAGGACGATGTAAATCCTCCGGATTAGAGTCAAATCCAATAGTGCGGGTCACTTCGATAATGCGACTTTAGGCCATTTTGAATTGTAAAGAGATTTCGATCAAAATGCTATAAGTTAGGGGATTTAATGCTCTAGCGAGATTACTTCCTAATATCGGATCCGTCACGGTCTTAATAGTATTGCAAATGCTAAACTAATTTATTTCGTTATTTTATTTCAAATTGAATCATCGATCGAGCACTCTTTTGCAATATCTTATTTCTCTTTTAATTAAGCTTAGTTCATTTTAATTTTAAAACCCATCAATCGTTCGGTAGGATAATAGAATCGTTGTGAGTAATAGTACTTGCCTGCCCCGAGTTTTTATACGACCTTGATATATTTTTATCACTATACTATAAAACGATAGGTACACTTGCCTATTCAGATTGTAGTTCGTGAGACGATTTTTACGCATCAAGTTTTTGGCGCCATTGCCGGGGATATTTTTGGCAATATTACGAAAGCACCAAGTTTATTACTTGTACTAAAATTAAAAAAAAATCATCAAAAAAATTAATTTTTCTTTTCTTTTTGGTAACAGTTTTTTTATGGAATCACCATCTTTTTGTGCTTTTTGTGGGTCGCTCGACCATTTTAATTTTGCATATCTTTCGGGAACCACTCCCTCTTTTGATTTCAATTTTTCTGGAGCACGTAAAAGTGGCCAATTTGACCCTTACTCCAATTTTTATCCTACTTGGGAGATGGGGAACCCGTCTTATTTTTCTTATGATTTTGCCCCGCAAAGCGCCGCGACTCCAAATTTTAATTCTATCGATAATGAGTATCTTGAATTGCAAACTTCTATTGATAATATTAATTCGCATTTCAAAGCCATTATGGATTATTTTTCTCGTGAGGCCGCATCTTTTTCTTCGTCTTCTTCTCCGTCTCCTCCAATTTCATTATGTAATGAGTCACCGGATATCCCGACTTGTCTTTTTCCTCTCGAGGAGGATAACTATTCGGATATTCCGGATTGTTTCCTTCCTCTTTTGGAAGACACCCCTATGGATATTCCGGCGTACTTCTTACCCGTTGAGGATGACGAGACGTCTCTTATTTCCCCTTCTAAAGACGTTTGTGATTCTATTTCAATCTAAACTTTAACTGTTCCAACTTTTTCTAGTTTTAGCGAGTCTTTTTCTTTTTCTTCTTCTTCTTCTTCTTTTATTTTAGATAATTCTTCTTTAGTCCTTTGTACCCCTTCTTCCACCGAAATTTCACAAGTCTCTCCTTCTTCTTGTGAAATTTCCATTGATGAAATTTCTTTTTCTACTTCTTTTATTCCTCTTTCTATTTCTTCTTCTTTTTTTTCTTCATCTTTTGACGACCCCTTCTTTCCCATTTTACATACGGCGGAGTTCTTCTATAACTCCGTCCGTTCATTTTTGGGCGTCATTCCCTTGATGATTCCACCGCATGTCGGTGTGATTCTTCATTTCTTCTCTTTTATGATTTACTCCCCTAAGCGCATACATAGGGAGTTACCTCTTCATTTCAGTTTTTATTTTCCATTTAGCTAACAAATAACGTCGGGCTCAAACGACGTTAAACAAAGAGCGCTCTTGGGAGGCACCCATTGCTTATCACTTTTTGTTCTTTCTTTTTGTTTTGTTTTGCAGGAATAATGCCCCCGGCGGTTCGTTTGGCTCCATCCTTTCCTCTCTTTCTTAGGCCTGAGCCAGTGTCTAGCTCAAGCATGGGGGAGCGACATCTGCATTTGGCCTTATGAATCTGGGGAAGTCATTTTCTTTTTTATTTACTTTATTGCATCCCCCCTCCCCTTTCTTCTTTCTTTTTCTTTCTTGTTTTTATTTTTTATTGAGGACAATGCAAAATTCAAGCATGAGCGATGGTTTAGTTGTTTTATTTCTTTTTTCTTTCTTTTCTAAAAAAATGTTTTAAATTTTTACAAAAAATAAAAAAAGATTAGTATAGTTTTAATAAGTTTCTTTAGTACTGCTTTTATTTAGCCATATCAAAAACCCAAAAATATTATAAAATCAAAATTCCAAAAAATATCAGATTGAAAAATTCAAAAAATTCAAAAATTAAATTTTTAGTTTAATTGAAAATTTTATTAATGTCTTATAAATATTTCTCATACTTTTGCTCTGGAATAGCAAAAGCTCAAGCATGGGGGAATTTAATGACTTGTTTTAGTCATCCCTTTTGGGGTAGTTTAGTATTCATAATTCCTAGTTTAATTACATGTTTTAAGTATTTTTACACTTGTTATGTTTTATTTCTTATTTAAGGTCTTTTGTGTTATGATATAAAAATCTATAGTTTTATTATATATATTTTTTATTATTTTATGTATTATGTTATGTTTGTTATGTTATGTTATATTTAGTTATAATAATTCATGTTATGTTATAAAATAGAACTAATCATTTTGTTTCTTTTTCTTGTAGGTTCAAGCCCCCTCCATTTGATGCAGCCCTATATGATACAACCCGAGCACTTACATGCAATATTAAGCCCATGGAGAAGCCCACCTAGCCCTACCCGAGCCCAGAAAGCCTACAAACAACCCCTCTACCCGAGCCCCTCGTAAAGCCCACACCAAGCAGCCCATTTTGCCTTTGCATGGCCGACCCCTTTCATTTATTATATACATGCACTTCCTATTGATGCGTGGAAAATACGGCAAGCGCACCGGTCACACAAGTAATAAAGTTTGGGAATAAATCCCCGAGTGTCGGTCTCTTGAGGAACATAGTAAGGGATGAGTTAATGTCGAGGAGGACTTGAGATTGAAGTCCTCGGGTCGGCTCAAAAAGAGGGGGGCGGTTTGATTGTTGCGGAAACAGGAAGTAAAATCTACAAGCTACTCCTATGCAACGCCGCTATGCGATGCTTCGCCAGGCGGGATGGAAACTACACGGGCCGCTATGCACCGAATCGCTTGGCGGATGGACGAGTAGGCTAGCAGATGAGGTGGTTAGAATGGCGGAATGAGGGTCGTGAGCGCCTCTTCGCAACGCACGCCACTAGCAATTGCTAGTGCGACAAGGGTGGATGGTGGAGGATGGAATATGCCGCACCTCAAGTAAATATAACAAAAACACTAACTCACGTAGACATGATTAAGAGTAAATGTTAACTACAAATAAGCATTCTTCATCAATACATGGAAAATAACTAAGCTAACAACAACAAGAGGAAGAGGTGTGCGAATCGACCGAATCCGAAGCCTTATTGAGGGTTCACGGTTGGAATCCCGGGTTGTCAATCCGAGTCCAAGCTCGGTCCTCAACTGCGTCCGGGGTAGAGGAGGCTGTCACTCACTCCCAATGGACCCGTCTTCTTCGTTGAAATGACCCGGTAGATTGCGGCTCCAGCTCCTCCTAGCTTGATGGAGAAAGCTAGGTCAAAATTCCGCTTGAAGCTTGGGGATGAAGGAGGAGGCCGAGGGGATGCTCCGGCTTTGATTTGGCGTTGAAGGCTTGCTCGGAGCAACTCCCTATGGTGGAGGAAGATGGAGGGCGGAGAAATCCCTCTTCGGAGCAGAAAACGACGGAAAATCGCGGAAAGGGGCGATCTCCCCAAATTAGGGCGAAACCAGCGTATTTATAGATTGCAGAATAAACAGCGCGCACGACCACTGACGCACGACCAGTGGTCATGCGCGAACAATATTAGCGCCCGTGCGGCCAGAACCTGTAGAGCCTGCAGTAAGAAATTAAAGCACGCGCACGATCAGTAGCGCACGATCAGTGATCGTGCGAGGCAAGCTGATGATCGTGCGAAAAAGACAGAACTTTACAAAAAGGGCCATGACTTCGCACGACCGGCAGCGCACGAGCAGTGATCGTGCGCGGTATGGCAAGTGATCGTGCGGAAGGTTCAAGACAGAGATTTCACAAATGAGGCCGGGCTGCGCACGATCAGTGATCGTGCGCCAAGAGGTCGATGGTCGTGCGTGGGTAAAAACGCACGACCACTGACTCCTTTGCCAAAAAATAGTGAAATGCCTATCCCGAATGCCCTCACGATCCCCAAACCTGCAGGAAAACTGCACGGGACATCGATCGTGGCAGCCACAGCAAACAATAATAATCATAGCAAGAATGAAATACACACACACACAGAAATAGGCTAAAAAGGGTGCATAAGACATGGAAAACCGTAGCGAACCAAAAGGAGTGCAAATGACGCTAAACGGTGTGCAAAGACAAGAAAATAAGCCTAGATGAGTCCGGAATTAAGTATAAAATATGGACTCATCACACCCCCAGACTTAACCGTTTGCACGTCCCGAGCAAACAAAACCTAAGCAGACGGGGAAAATGAACTAGCTAACAAAGAAATTGCAAAACGGAGTACCATGCGAAGTCGCATGCTCGCGTGCATAAAAATAAAGTAGAGGAAATTTTTAAGTATACAAAATATTTTATATTTTTCACAATGCGTATCAAAAATTTATTATTACTCAAAAGTGGAATCACGGTGAATCATCCGGTCCTACGCAGGGAGAAAGTAGACAGGCCACTAAGGTGAGCATTGCCGAAGACCTGGGCTCAAGATTACCCCCAAAGGAATCCACTAATGTCGGAAACCATACGCTTGCCCGTTCGCACTCTCTCCACGGCACTAGTCAACTCAAGCGCAAGTCCGTAGGACTTCGGGTAATAATGGGGCTTGGGTTACGGTGAGGAAAACAAGGATAAACATGAAGGGTATGCACCTAACCCAAATGAGCTAACGTACAAAACTAGTACCCGCTGCCCACAAAATAAACACGGGTGCACCACACCCCAGACTTAACTTTTACTAAATGGGTGTGTGCACCGCCTACTCCAAATCCAAATCATCTCAAATAAAGATTTTCAATCAAACTTTTTCTTTCTCTTTTTCTTTTCTCTTTTTCTCTTTTTCAAATATTTCAGCAGATATAACTTGAAAGCACTTTCACATTTTCACAAATAATAACACCACATCACAACCCAACATGAAAATATAAAACACTAAGCTCGACTTGGGTGTGCGACTAGGATCGGCTATGGGGCTTTGGCGAATATAGTGGAGCTGAATCAAAAGGAAGGGTAGGCACAAAGGGGCTAGCATGGGCGATGTTAGGAATGGGTACAAAGCTCAACCGGGCCAAAAGGTGGCCTACATCACTCTCACGCTAGACAAACCGTGTACCAATGCTTCAAGAATAGCTTGGGGCAAGTTCTTAGCAACCGAGAAAGATAATCCTTCCTCCCGACTCAAGCAATACGAGTCTAGTTGCGGCTACACACATTCCTACGCTACCGTTTGATTCACACCGGATTCACCAACTTTTGAGTAGAATAAGAAATATGTACGCAAATAGAAAAATATAGAACTATAAGCATACGAAAAAAATTAAATCTACACAAATTTCTATACAAAATGAGAGCAGTTGACTAGAAACACAGCAAGGCCAACATTTTACTCCGTCGCACAATCCTAAACTAGCACATAAATTTTTCAAATCTAACAAAGATACAAGTTCAACTCGTGGCACGCTAATAGCTAAGCTCGCGCTCATGTGGGTGCAGTGGTGTGCGATGTAATGAACATAAACAAAATAAAATACGAAAAGCTTCTAGTATGCAAAAGAAATGTGCACGTGCAAAAGGTAAACATGCTCTCCCCCAGACTTAAACTACACGATACAACATAGCATATGATATTGAATTAAAATCAAAAGGAGAAAAGGGGAGAGGTTACCCAATGCTCAGCTAGTGAGCATACCAGAAGATGCGTGAAAACTAGGACAGCTCCACCATACGGAGAATCACGACCTCACCAACAAGAATGTCAAGAAAACCTGCAGGGGTGAGCTCCGCAAAAACAAAACAAAAGAAAAACAAAATACATATAAATTATAAACTAAGGTAGACATAAAAAGTAAAATGCAGAAATTTAAGATAACTACTGGGGTTACTGTCATCCCAGCACGACTTATTCGAAGAAGAAAAGCCTTAGCTAATGGGCCTATGGAAGAGAAGATGAACAGGTAACTGTTCCAATATCCGTTGCGGTAACGGGTACCGATACGGCGATAGAACAGTTACCCCTCTACCTAGATAATAATACCTGAAAAGCTCAGGTAGAGGAAGCAGGAAATAAGATGAGGAGGCGACCTGGTCCTCGCTCATCTCATCACAAAAAGAATCCTTGCCTAGCAAGGGGTCACCCCACACAGGTGCGTAGGAGTCAACGGCTTCAGCACAAGGCTCATCGTCATCCCAGCACACCAGCGGAGAATCAACCCACACAGGCTCAGATATGGAAGGGGGATCAAGGAATAAAAGAGAAGAAGGACAAAAATAATCAGAAATCGGGGGAGTGATCCTGGTATCACCCCCAGCAGGATCCAAATAATGATCATCGTCAGTGTCATATGAGTCATATTGGGGAGAATCCGAGAACTCGAAGTCCGCGGTGGAAAGGGGGACCACCTCGTCAGATAGGGAGGTGCAAACCTCCGCATCCGAAAGGTAATACTCCTCGTCCCACCGGGGTGCGTCATAGTGGTCCGAAGATCCACATTCTCCATCGGAGATAGCAGAATCGTCATCCCACTTCGGCACAACCTCAGGCACCGAATCATCCACAATAACGGCCTCATCAGCCGACTCACAAGAAAAAGGAGTAGAAAACTCCGGCAAATACTGCATAGGGGCAAAGCTGCTCTCAAAATCAGGCATAGAATGCGCAGGCCCCTTCGCAACATCATCCGCAGATGCCACCCCGTCGACGACCGGAACACTCTCATCGTCCCATACAGGATCGTCCATGAGTTCCCGATCCACTCCTTGCGGGCTAACATCCGAGTGAGAGTGATCACTCAAAGGAAGCTCGTAAAAAGGGGTTGAGGAACCCATGAAGGAACTATATGCGGCGAGAGATTCTTCCGTAATCTCAACGGGCAAAGATCGAGCAAGGTGCGCCATGTCAGTGTATGGGCCAGGCAACACCCTGGTAGGCCCATCCACAGTAGTCTCCCGCGAACAGGGGACTGTTGCGGATGAGTCCACAAAGGTAGAAGGCTTGCACAAGCGAGGGCAATCCTTCAACA
The DNA here is from genome assembly GCA_039513925.1 of Platanthera zijinensis. NCBI lineage: Eukaryota > Viridiplantae > Streptophyta > Magnoliopsida > Asparagales > Orchidaceae > Platanthera > Platanthera zijinensis. The sequence continues at coordinate 75,265,012 of CM077089.1, read as the reverse complement.
TATGGCCCACACCTTGACATAGAATACACCGAAAACAGTGCTCGGCATTAGAAACAGCCATGGCATCGATGCAACTCTGCAAAGCGTCAAAAATACAGCACTCGACAGCAGAATCCATCGCGAACAGAAATATTTACCGGAAATTACTACACACAAGAATAAAATAACTCGGATCTGCAATATTAAAAAAAAGAAAACAAGGAAGGGACAGAAAAAATAAAGTAAACAATTTTAAAAACTAATATAAAGACAAAACAGGGTATGAACAAATGGACAAGGGCGACTATCTCGCATCTACCTCTTCAAAAACTCAAACGACTGTGTTCCCCGGCAACGGCGCCAAAAACTTGATGCGTGGAAAATACGGCAAGCGCACCGATCGCACAAGTAATAAAGTTTGGGAATAAATCCCCGAGTGTCGGTCTCTTGAGGAACACAGTAAGGGATGAGTTAATGTCGAGGAGGACTTGAGATTGAAGTCCTCGGGTAGGCTCAAAAAGGGGGGGGGGTTTGATTGTTGCGGAAACAGGAAGTAAAATCTACAAGCTACTCCTATACAACGCCGCTATGCGATGCTTCGCCAGGCGGGATGGAAACTACACGGGCCGCTATGCACCGAATCGCTTGGCGGATGGACGAGTAGGCTAGCGGATGAGGTGGTTAGAATGGCGGAATGAGGGTCGTGAGCACCTCTTCGCAACGCATGCCACTAGCAATTGCTAGTGCGGCAAGGGTGGATGGTAGAGGATGGAATATGGCGCACCTCAAGTAAATATAACAAAAACACTAACTCACATAGACATGATTAAGAGTAAATGTTAACTACAAATAAGCATTCTTCATCAATACATGGAAAATAACTAAGCTAACAACAACAAGAGGAAGAGGTGTGCGAATCGACCGAATCCGAAGCCTTATTGAGGGTTCACGGTTGGAATCCCGGGTTGTCAATCCGAGTCCAAGCTCGGTCCTCAACTGCGTCCGGGGTAGAGGAGGCTGTCACTCACTCCCAATGGACCCATCTTCTTCGTTGAAATGACCTGGTAGATTGCGGCTCCAGCTCCTCCTAGCTTGATGGAGAAAGCTCGGTCAAAACTCCGCTTGAATCTTGGGGATGAAGGAGGAGGCCGAGGGGATGCTCCGGCTTTGATTTGGCATTGAAGGCTTGCCCGAAGCAACTCCCTATGGTGGAGGAAGATGGAGGGCGGCGAAATCTCTCTTCGGAGCAGAAAACGGCGGAAAATCGCGGAAAGGGGCGATCTCCCCAAATTAGGGCGAAACCAGCGTATTTATAGATTGCAGAATAAACAGCGCGCACGACCATTGACGCACGACCAGTGGTCGTGCGCGAACAATGTTAGCGCCCGTGCGACCAGAACCTGTAGAGCCTGTAGTAAGAAATTAAAGCACGCGCACGATCAGCAGCGCACGATCAGTGATCGTGCGAGGCAAGCTGATGATCGTGCGAAAAAGACAGAACTTTGCAAAAAGGGCCATGACTGCGCACGACCGGCAGCGCACGAGCAGTGATCGTGCGCGGTATGGCAAGTGATCGTGCGGAAGGTTCAAGACAGAGATTTCACAAATGAGGCCGGGCTGCGCACGATCAGTGATCGTGCGCCAAGAGGTCGATGGTCGTGCGTGGGTAAAAACGCACGACCACTGACTCCTTTGCCAAAAAATAGTGAAACGCCTATCCCGAATGCCCTCACGATCCCCAAACCTGCAGGAAAACTGCACGGGACATCGATCGTGGCAGCCACAGCAAACAATAATAATCATAGCAAGAATGAAATACACACACACACAGAAATAGGCTAAAAAGGGTGCACAAGACATGGAAAACCGTAGTGAACCAAAAGGAGTGCAAATGACGCTAAACGGTGTGCAAAGACAAGAAAATAAGCCTAGATGAGTCCGGAATTAAGTATAAAATATGGACTCATCACCTATGCATGGCCGGCCACCCACATCATGTCACCTCTCTCTCCTTTTTATTATTTTCTCTCTTCTCTCCCTCATTTAATGCCATGCATGCATCTCCCCATACACATTGCCGTCCACCCTCCTCTTTCATCCCCCTTGTTTATTTTATTTTCTCTTTTCATTTCCATTAAATTCCATGCAATGAATCTCATCCACTCCTCTCTCCCTTCTTTATTTCTCATTCATCCCTCTTTTCCCCTCTTTCATTCTCATTTAAACCCATCCATCCCCCCTCTTTTATTTATTTTATTTCTTTTTATTTTCCAAAATGAAATGCATGCATTTAGCCTCTCTCTCTCCCCTTCATTAATTATCATGCATGAACCCTTCCACATACATGGCCGGCCACCCCCTTGTTCCCTTCATTTCCACCTCCATATAGAACCTTCACCTTTATCTATAAAAGGACCCTATTACTCAAGCTTTAGGAAGTATGTAGAAGTAGAGTGCTAGTTCAAGAGTGTTACTATTCTTGTCAAGTTCCTTTTATTGTAATTTTTTCCTTTAGTAGAATAATTTTGTATTGTTCTTATTTTGTGTACCTCTTTTATTAATCAATGAAAATGAATTTCTTTTCTATTATTTTGATTTCCTTTCCAATTATGCTTATCTAATTTTATTTTGTGCCCGATCGCGATGAGCTTTGCGATAAAATAACACATCTTTAATTTTATGTTTGCATTTGTATTTTTCCTATTTTTGATCCTTCTTTGATTTTATCGTGTCGACTCCGAATTTCGGTATACGGTAATAGGCAATTGATATCATTTCATAGAAGTCGAGAGACTCATTGATTTGAAAGATCACTCAAAGAAGGAAGGAGTTGCACGTAATCCTAGAGATAGGACGACGTAAATCCTCCGGATTGGAGTCAAATCCAATAGTGTGGGTCACTTCGGTAATGCGACTTTAGGCCATTTTGACTTGTAAAGAGATTTCATTCAAAACGTCTATAAGTTAGGGGATTTAATGCTCTAGCGAGATTACTTCCTAATATCGGATCCGTCACGGTCTTAATAGTATTGCAAATGCTAAACTAATTTATTTCGTTATTTTATTTCAAAGTGAATCGTCGATCAAGCACTCTTTCGCAATATTTTATTTCTCTTTTAATTAAGCTTAGTTCATTTTAATTTTCAAACCCATCAATCATTTGGTAGGATAATAGAATTGTTGTGAGTAATAGTACTTGCTTGTCCCGAGTTTTTATACGACCTTGATATATTTTTATCACTATACTATAAAACGATATGTACACTTGCCTATTCGGATTGTAGTCCGTGAGACGATTTTTACGCATCAACACTCTTTTTAATGTTTTCTTGAAGGTATTTCTGGATATTTCCAAATCCCAATCACGCCCGAAGACCAAGAGAAAATGACCTTCACTTGTCCGTTTGGCACCTTCGCCTATCGAAGAATGCCTTTTGGTTTATGCAATGAGCCGACAGCCTTCCAAAGGTGTATGCTAGTGATTTTTGATGAACTAGTGGAGGATATCAAGGATGTTTTCATGGACGATTTCTCTGTTTTTGGATATTCGTTTGATTTATGTTTGGTAAACCTTTCCCGTGTACTCCAAAGATGTGAGGACACGAACCTAGTTTTAAACTGGGAGAAGTGCCATTTTATGGTACGAGAAGGTTTGGTCTTAGGCCAAAAAATTTCTAGCAAGGGCATAGAGGTAGATAAAGCCAAAATTGAAACTATAGAAAAGCTACCTCCCCCTTCAAATGTCAAGGCCATTCGTAGTTTTTTGGGGCATGCCGGTTTCTATCGTTGGTTTATCAAAGATTTTTCTAAAATAACTAACCCCTTACACACTTATTAGAAAAAGATGCGCCGTTTCTTTTTGATGAAAATTGTTTGCATGCCTTTTCTCTTATTAAAGAAAAATTAATTAACGCTCCTATCATGATTGCTCCCAATTGGGAACTTCCGTTTGAGATCATGTGTGATGCTAGTAGTTTTGCCGTAGGTGCGGTCTTAGGGCAACGCATAAATAAAAATTTTCATCCTATATATTATGCGAGCAAAACACTAACCGCCACACAGGAAAACTACACGACCACCAAAAAAGAATTATTAGCTGTTATTTTCGCATTTGATAAATTCCGCTCTTATCTAACCTTGTCCAAGATTATTGTTTTCACCGATCATTTGGCTTTGAGATATTTACTAACAAAAACAGATGCAAAGCCGCGATTGATTAGGTGGATCTTACTCCTCCAAGAATTTGACTTGGAGATTCGTGACAAGAGAGGAGCAGAGAACTTGGCGGCTGACCATCTTTCTCGGTTGGAGAATCCTAAATCGGGGGAGCTTATAGAGGAGGACATTGACGACACTTTCCCCGAGGAGTACCTTCTCGCTATTCATAAGGTAATTACTCTCCCCACTCCTTGGTTCGCCGATTTCGCAAACTACATTGTTGCCAGATTCCTCCCGAATGGTTTTTCTTATCAAGAAAAGAAGAACTTCTTTTCTTTTTTGAAAAATTATTTTTGGGAGGTTCTTTTTCTTTTTTGTGTTTACGCGGACCAAGTAGTGCGGAGGTGTGTTTCTCATGAGGAAGGCGAGCAAATTCTAAAGCATTGCCATGAGGGACCCGCCGGTGGGCACTATAAAGCTAATCGGACGGCTCAGAAAGTATTTGAAGCAGGCTTCTATTGGCCAAGCATCTTCAAGGATGCTCACTCCCATGTAAGTCGTTGTGAACAATGCCAACGCTCAGGTAATATTTCCCGCCGTGATGAAATGCCATTAAATTCATTTTTAGAAATAGAAGTTTTTGATTTATGGGGGATCGACTTTGTTGGACCGCTACCAATGTCCTATGGGAATAAATATATTTTGGTAGCAGTCGACTATGTGTCATAGTGGGCGGAAGCGCAAGCCCTTCCCACTAATGACGCCCGAGTCGTGACCCAATTTCTTAAAAAACTATTTTAACGATTTGGAGCACCGCGGGCAATAGTTAGTGATAGGGGCACCACTTTTGTAACGCACAATTCGCTAAGGTTTTATCTAAATATGACGTTATACATAAGTTAGCCACCCCCTATCACCCTCAAACAAGTGACCAGGTATAAGTAGTTACCGTGAAATCAAACGTATATTAGAAAAAATGGTTTCTACTAGTAGAAAGGATTGGTCGGTCAAGCTTGATGATGCTCTATGGGCTTATCAGACCGCGTATAAGACCTCTATCAGTTGTACTCCGTATCGATTGGTCTATGGGAAAGTATGTCATTTACCGGTTGAGCTTAAACATCGTGCCTTTTGGGCGCTTAAATTTTTAAATCTTAACGAAAATTTGTCCTTCGAGCTCCGTAAATTCTAACTTAACGAGCTCCATGAGTGGCGCTCCCTCGCTTATGAGAGTAATAAACTCTATAAGGAGTGCACCAAATTTTATCACGATAAGAAAATTAAGCACCCCAAGGACTTCCAACAGGGAGACCAAGTCTTGCTTTATAACTCGCATTTACGCTTATTTCCGGGTAAGCTTAAGTCCCGTTGGTCTGGCCCCTTTGTCGTGAAGGAGGTTTGGCCCTACAGGATGATGCTTATTTCGCACCCGGAAGGAGGCGATTTTAAAGTGAATGGGCACCGACTAAAATTATTTAATTCCGGTGATAATATCAAAACACAATTGGACAACATAATGTTGTCAAACCCATAGTATGCGTGCACCACTAAGGTCGAGCTCAACGACCATAAACAAAGCGCTTGTGGGAGGCACCCCATGGTTATCTTTTCCCTTATGTTTTCTTAGTATTTCATTTTATTTTTAAGTTTTTGCATGTTTGACGAACATTGATGCATGACGATCGGTCCGGGTCGAACGTTAAATCTACGCGATTCTTCAAGTCGGTAACTTTTGTTTTAATTCTAGTTTATTTGAATTTTTTAAAAAACATAAACATAAAAAAACCCAAAACAAATAAATAAATAAAAAATGTACAAAAAAGAAAAAAAAGGAATTTCTTTTTCTGTTTTTCTCGTACACGCTCCTGTCACGGGCGTGACCTAACGGTCACGGGCATGACATGAGAGTGTTTAGCCTATTTTGCGTAACTCGCGGATGGTTTGACCGCACCCGTTTAACCGTCCGTCTTTTGGACATGACACAGGCGTGACCATCATGGTCACGGGTGTATCATGGCCGTATCGCGTGTTTCCGAGGCTTGTACTAGATCGCGCCTTGGATTCTCGCGCTGTGTTTATTTTGGCCGACACGCCCTAGAGTCACGGGCGTGACCCTGGGGCATGACAGTGGAATCCGAGGCAAGCGCCTCGGATTTCCGCGCAGCCCCCTTGGATACCTCTTACATGCCCAGAGACACAGGCGTGTATCTGGGGCGTGACCCGCAAATCCGAGGCGGACCACCTCGGATTCCTTCCCTCTTTGATCCGTGCTTGTCACGCCCCCTATCACGGGCGTGATAGGGGTGTGTGTCAGACCTGTGAACCCCTATAAATTGTGTTGGGTACATTGGGAATAGTGTACCTGATCTGGAGAAGTCCCCTTGACAACTCAATGATATACCCAAAGATGTATTTGATGAATGCTAAGTTTACATGTGCAGGTTCAAAGTTGAAGAAATTATTTTAAGCCAAAGTGTTGAGATAGCATGTGTCGAGACAATACTTCTATGTCGACACATGGTAGATCAGCAGCCGACACAGATAACAGAAGATGTGTCGAGACAATAGTTCTATCTCGACACAAGGTAGATCAGCAGTTGTCACAGATAACAGAAGATGTGTCGAGACAATACTTCTGTGTCGACACAAGGCAGATCAGCAGTAAGTTGTGTTGAGACAATATTTCTGTCTCGACACAAGGCAGAACAAAGATATGTCGACACAAATAACAGATGTGTTGACCCAAATAACAGATGTGTCGAGATAATACTTCTGTCTTGACACAAGGCAGAACTAAGATGTGTCGACACATGTAACAGATGTGTCGACACAAATAACAGATGTATTGACACAACTATTCTGAGATGAAAACTATTCTAAGTATGGAAGTGTTGGGTCTGTCAAATATGTCTCAACACAGATTTCGAGACAACTTGTCTACTTCAACACTTATATGACAGAATGTGCTGAGTCAACATCAATCTGGTCAAGCTGGTCAGATCATTATGTTCGACACAGGAAGGCTTCAATTCTATAAAGACAGTTCAAGGAAGGTGTTTCTGGCAGTTGCTGATGTCATTAATACCAGTCCAAGCCATCTGAGATTTCTATAAATAGGAGGTGCTGCCTTCAGAAGAAAACTAATACTGAAGAAGAACCGATTCTATTCTATTCATCAGTCTCTCACTATTCTAAAAGACAAACAAGAAGTAGAAAGAGAAGAAGAAGTTGATCATCAAGAAAGTCTTCAGATCCCTTTTCTAAGGTTGATTTGGGGATTAAGTGATCTGTTCATCAGCATCTTCAAACTATTCAATCAGATCTTCATCAAGAAGTTGCTGATTCAGAAGAAATTCAATTCAGCCTGTTGATCTATAAAGAAGAAATCAAACTACAGCTGAGTGGAAAGATCTGTACACACAGATCTAATAGATAATAGGTTTTCTATTTTTCTATAAACTGTTTACTAAATTTTATTATAAGATCTCCTAGAGATCTGAGTGGGTAGGAGATCTTATTCTTTGAGTCTTGTAAGCCTAATCTATAAAGGCTGAGGTAGGATTCTGGGTGAATCTGAGGTAGGTGATTTGGGGAAAATCATTGAGATTGTAAGCCTAATATATAAAGGCTGAGGTAGGAGATTGAGATATCTCTGAGGTAGGACCTGTGGGTTTGAATGTAGGTTTCTTGGAGAGAAACTGAGCCTTGTAGGATCTGAGGATCTGAGTTGTGAAGGAGGAGCTATAACCTTATCTAGAACATTGCTAGTGAGGAAGAAGGGTGAAAGTGGATGTACCCTAGATATGGGAACCACTATAAACTTGCTGTGTCCCTTGTGCTGTGTGCTATGTTCTTTGCTGTGTATGCTGTGATCAGTTCTTGTTGTTTAATTGTGTATGCTGGGTACAGCTTGTATTCCTAATTACATTAGGATACATTGCTAAAGTTAAAAGAACTACAAAGAATTTTTATAGGTCACCTATTCACCCCCTAGGTGACTTTCTACCCATAGGCTTGACTTTCAAGTGGTATAAGAGGGAGGTTATCCAAAGATATACCTAACATTCTGGAAAAGATCCTAAGGGTAGTTGAAGGTAATCTGACCTATGGCTTCTGAATAAAATAGAGAACTCAGTTCCATGGAATTGCCCATTTGCACTAAGGATAATTTTGCTATGTGGAAACAAAGAGAAAGATTGTTCATGGAAGCTTCAGATCCAAGAATCCTTGTTATAATTCAAGAAGGACCTTATGTGCCCATAAAATGATCCGTCCTAGATGCAAATATTCAAACTCCCAAGATATTGTCAGAAATGATAAAGGATGAGGTTATACTTACTACTATGGACAAAAGAGCACAAAACATAATAGTGAGTGCTATAGACAACTCCATATTTCAGCATCTGGTGCACTGTAATTCTTCTAAGGAAATGTGGGATACCTTTATAGTGTATATAGAAGGTACATCAGAGGTGAGAGATGACAGAAGGTCATTCCTTAACCAGCAATATGAGGCATTTAGACATGGGAAGACAGATTCCATTGAACAAACATATGAAAAGTTCTTCAGAATAGTCAATGACTTAAGAAACTATGGGATAAACTTCTCAAACTATGAACTGAATGACAAGTTCCTGAGATCCCTAAATAAAGAATGAGATATCAAGATTTGTGCAGTAAGGGTAATGGGAAATCTGAGAACTCTGCTTCCCCAAGACTTATTTGGGAAATTAATGTCACATGAGCTTCAACTCAACTCAAGAAAAGCTGAAGCAGAAACTACCGCTATCATCCTAATCTAAATCATTGGCCTTCAAACCTGACTCTTCCAAGAAAACTAGAAGGGAAATTCCATCATCACCTAGAAGAGATGAAGAGACAGATAGCACTGGACCTTGCCAATCGCTGCTGTCCTTAAAAGAGAATCTTTTGGTGGGCCATCCCATGACTGTATATGTGTGTGCTGATAGACGGTTGAGAGGTCTAAGTTGTTAGCCTAAATCACCTAGAGGGGGGTGAATAGGTGAAATGCGTGTCAAATGCGGAATTAAAAACTAACACAGCAAATATCAAGCAATCACAGACGACAAAAGATTTATAGTGGTTCCCCAATCTTGGGTACGTCCACTTTCCTCACCGATCTAGCAAATCACTAGACTCGGCTACTCCACTATCTCGGATTGAAAACAATCCTACACCTCGGAACCACGTTCCTACAAATCTCGATCCCAAAACGGATCTACAAAAACTCGGAAGACAAAACTTCCTACAAATCTCGGAGAATTAAAACTCCTACAAAAATATTGGTTGTGATTACAAACAGACACACTATCAGATCTGGATCTGTATCCGTCTTCTTCTTTAGGAACTTCGGCTTGATCAGAAAATGTAGAAGACGACTAGAGAAAGATCCACGAATCTGAGATCTAGAACCACCTCGATCGAGAAAGTAGATCTGGAATCTTCAAGGCTCGGCAAGATCGAGTGATTCTCTTTCTTCTGGATCGCTGGAGAAAAGATCGATGAAAATGAAGGTCGCGATCCAAACTTTTCTTCTTCTTCCGTGAACGGCAATGGCGGCGGCGTGAAATTAGGGTTCACGGAATTTCTCTTTCTTAAGAAGAATATTTCTGTAAATAACGCTTAAAAGTCATTTCTGAAAAGACCTATTTATAGGTGGGTTCCAACGGTCATAATATTGATTAATGATGACACGTGGACCAATCAGAATTGACAGATTCAAAATACTTATGATGAAAATGGACTTAGAATAATTCTGGAGAAGTTGACTGCGATACTCGAGTAATGGAGGATATACACGAGTATGGAGAGATGGTTTACTCGAGTAGCAAGAAGCAGTATACTCGAGTATAGAAAGAGAGAAATACAGGAGAGAAGAATGAATTACTCGAGTATCAAAAATGGTATACTCGAGTATCAGAGTTGTATACTCGAGTAATAGAAAAGTATACTCGAGTATCAAGACGATATACTCGAGTATCAAAAGGCTAAACTCGAGTATCAGAAAATATACCTGAGAAACGTTTACATACACGAGTATCAGAGTCAATTACTCGAGTATGGAAGAATTTACTCGAGTATCAAAGATCAATTACTCGAGTATGAACATACTTACTCGAGTATCAGAAGATATACTCGAGTATAGAGAAAACTTACTCGAGTATCAGAAGTTAAACTCGAGTATCAGAAAACACTTACTCGAGTATCAGGGTATTTACTCGAGTACCAGTACTTTGAATTTGCAGAGAAGAGAAGAAAAAGATCTACTCGAGTATCAAACATGATTTACTCGAGTATCAAGTTACTTACTCGAGTATGAAAAGAACTTACTCGAGTGACTAACTTAACTACTCGAGTATAGATATATCTACACGAGTATTCAGACCCTACTCGAGTAAGTCAAACTGATTACTCGAGTATCTCACTAACTACTCGAGTATGGGACACAGACTACTCGAGTATTAAGACCTTACTCGAGTAAGTCTAACTGACTACTCGAGTATTTCTAACTACTCGAGTATGTCTTACTAACTACTCGAGTATTAAGCCTGATACTCGAGTATCATAAGGGGTTACTCGAGTATTAGGGACTTAGAAAAATTCTATGAGGAAATTTGCTCCAATGCTTCTGTCCATCAATCCAAGTGCATGAAGGAAGTGTATCCCAATAGAGAGGCTATACATGGGCCAACACTTTGGATCACACAATGAGGGATTACATTGTATGGTCCTGTGTTTGGTGACCCATTATAGACTGACATTGGTCTACACTTGGTATTAAGGACCTGCACACATACAACTTAAACACAGCATCAAATACACCTTAATTCATCTTAGTTCAAGGTCTGACCTCCTACAAATCTGAGGCATTGTGGAGACAAACCCCAACAATCTCCCCCTATTTGTAGATGTCAGCACTCTCTATACTAAGGTGAATTACTTAGGAGTAAAAGAACAAAAAGCATATCAAGGAGAATAAACCTAATTAAAACAGGATAGACAAAATATGGCCATAATCAGAATTAAATATATATATGAGGAAATGTTTTTAAAGCACATAAACAAAATAGTCCAATTCCACTTTCTCAGATCCACTCATGATGGAGCATCCTTGTGCATCCTTTCCCTTTTGAGCTCTTGCCTCTCCAGGTAGCTGTAAGGCTTTGGGAAATAAGTCCTGGGCCTGGGAGGAGCAGCAGGATTATTGTGTCCCCAGTTTCTGTCATGGAGTCTGATTTTAATCTGGGACACTTCATAGGCCTTCCATTTTGAATGACTGTAGAACTGATCTCTGTTTTCTCCAAGATCTGTCACTAATTTCAGGGTATCAAGAATAAGGGATTTGGAGGTTGGACTCCAAACCTCTGAGTGAACAATTGCTGGATCTCTTCTGGGTTCAGAACGACTTGCAGAAGCACCTTCACCATACTTTCTTTTCTTCTTAGATGGACCTTGAGAACTGGAAAGAAAATCATCTTGCCACATGTCAGAGTAGTTAAGAGGAGGCTCAGTCACATCAGCCTCAGGTCTAGGAGAGAAGGCTGGCACACCACTTTCTGGAATGGTAGCTTGGACAGGGGCATCTGCAGAGGGTTGCTCTTCAAGAGGATTTAGGTGCTGAGGTATAATGGTTGGGTTGAGCTGGGCATTAGGGAAGTTCATGTTATGCAGCCACACAGCAGTGTCATAGGTATAAAATTTGACAGACTGAAGCTGGGCAAGCATGGATTCTTTCATTTCCTTTACAAGTCCATTTACTGTAATTTGAGCCTGTTGAGAGAGAGTTTCAACTTGTTCTTTTGCAACTGCTTGAGCTTGCTCACAAAGTTTTTCCACTTGTTCTTTTACAACCTTCTCCCCCTTGCTGATATCTATGTTTAGCTTTGCAATGGCTTCATCTTTGAAGGTGCCCACTTCATTACATACTTTCACAACATTCATTTCAGCTCTCTCATCTAGCTTGATCTGATTGTGAGATACTGTCTCTGCCTGGTTTCTTAGCTCACCTATGCTTGTAATGGTGTGATCTATGGCTTTGCCTCCAAGTTGGAACAACCTTTTTAGTTCATCAGTATTTGCTTGGATTTCTGCAAAGCCTCTGCACATCTCTGTTTCAAGAGCAGAGACCTTGGAGGTTACTGATTGCAGAGAGGCATCAAAGTAATCTCTCTGTTCTTTGAGCATAAGCTCAATCTTGCTGATTATATCTGAAGAGGAGGGAGCTGAGGTTGGTTCAGGAGCTGAAGCAGCAGGAGCAGGAGCAGGGGCAGTCCAAGGAAGGATTTCTGTGATCACCACTGAGCTGACAGCTCTCTTGAAGGGTTCTATGTCAACATTTTCTTCTGAAGGTAGGAAGGAGGGCATGGAGAAATCCAAATTCTTCAGAGGTGCCTCCACAGGATCTGGAGACATGTCCTCATCATCAGACAGGAGAATATGAGCTGATTTGCTTGGCTCACTCTCAGGAGATCTGGCAGGAGATTGGACTGGAGACTTAGCAGGAGAAGGAGCTTGAGACTGATCTGGAGTATGGACTTCAGACTGAACTGGAGACTTTGCAGCTGAGTCATTCTGGAAGAGAGGGGCATCTGAGCTGAGCTCATCAATGAATTTGTTGATATCTTCAGCTATAGACAGAAGGGCTGCTGAGTCTGGAAGCTCTGAGTCTGGATTTGCTGATTGAATATCTGCTGGAGGAGGAGAGATTGGAGGAGTAGGAATTCTTATTTCTTCTTGTTCTGGAATTAATGATTCTGAAGAAACCTGATTCTGAGGAAGAGAAGAGGCAGGCTCCCCCTCAATTGCTGCACCCAGAGTGTCAGCAACTTGATGTTGAGGAGGAGATGGGGTCCTGATGACAGCTTGCTGTCTGGAGGTTTGGGAAGTATTTTGAAGCTTGATTTCATATCTATGTATGGAGGCGAGGGTGACTTTCTTCATATGGTGGAGAGGAATACCTTTAGAAAGGTCAAAAACCTGAGGATCTATCTCATGGAGGATGAGTGAGATAATCCTTGCAAAACTGGGTTGCTTGATGCTCCCCTGAATCTTGTCCAGTAGCATCATGCCAAACTGGAACTTCTTTCTGCAGACGATGGCTTGCATGATCTCAAACATGTTGTGAGAGATTTCTCGGATGGAGTAGGTCTTGCAGAGTATGACCTTGGAGATAACATCAATCAGAAATTTTCCCTCTCTATTGCAATCTGCTCTGCTGAAAGTATCACACTCGGGATCAACCCCACAGTATAGGGCTGTTCTGTCAGAATCTTCGGTTGTGAGTTCATCCTCTTCCTCAACGACGGGCAGCCGGAGTAAAATAGAGATTGAGGTTTTGTCCAATCGGATTTTTAGTCCTCTGACCTTCGTCTTTAGAACTTTTCCATTTCGTTTAACCTTTAGGTTTTTGTAGAACTCTTCCACTGCGGGAATAATAGCCTTGCACGGCGTCTGGAGGAGGTAGGTCAATCCAGCGGTGTCGAACAGAATGAGAAGGTTGCGAAAGTCATCTGAGAGGTCTGCAATACCATCTGGAACTAGTTCGGAGCCGATTCCGATCTTGGACGACGGAGGAGCCATCTGAAACTGAGAAATCGGCGGCGACGGAAGAGCGACGAGACAGAGTCGGGAAGACGATAGGTCGGCGGATACACGAGTGAATGGGAAGTGGAATGGACGTTTTCGTTTTATATATATATATAATTAATCCTAATTAGGTCTAAAAATGATTAAACATAAAAACATACCCGAATGAGGCGGCAAATTCGTTGTGCGAATAGAGAGTTTGAAAAATTCCAGAGAAATCCGATTACACGAGAGAAGTTTACGGCATACACGAGTAATCCTTAACATATACTCGAGTATGTACTGAGTATACACGAGTATTAAGTCAAGACGGATTTTTCCATACTCGAGTATAAGAAATTCATACTCGAGTATCAATCTGATTACTCGAGTATATGAAGTTCAATACACGAGTATTAAATTCTGAAGACTTTTCATACTCGAGTATAAAGAGTGCATACACGAGTATTGATTTGATTACTCGAGTATATTTGACTTGTTACTCGAGTATTCACTATTTCACTCGTGTAAATGTAACTATTCTCGAGTCTCAAATTTCTTGAAGGAATTTTCACTAAAAAAACTGTACCTCAGAGTATCCAACATTTCTGACCTCTTCTAAATTTCTGAGTCCATCATTGGTCTTCTTTGTTAAGCAGTCCAAGCTCAGTTTTGAAGAATGAAAACTTGGACTCATCCAGCGGCTTGGTGAAGATATCTGCAACTTGCCTGTCTGTGGAGACATATTGAAGATCTATGTCTCCATTTTCCACATGCTCCCGGATGAAATGGTAGCGAAGCTCTATGTGCTTGGTCCTGCTGTGGGAGACTGGGTTGTTGGCTATTGCTATGGCGCTGGAAGAGTCACAGAACAGGGGAATGTTCTGGAACTTCATGTTGTAATCTTCAAACTGATTCTTGATCCACAAAAGCTGTGCACAACAGCTCCCTGCAGAGATGTACTCTGATTCAGCCGTTGAGATGGCTACACAGTTTTGCTTCTTACTGCTCCAGGAAATGAGTCTCCTTCCGAGGAATTGGCAAGTCCCGGAGGTGCTTTTCCTGTCATCTTTGCTACCTGCAAAATACTCCTTCCTTTATGTCACCATTCAGGAAGGCGGACTTTACGTCCATCTGATAGACGGTAAAGCCCTTCAGTGCAGCGTAGGCAAGAAATAACCTGATTGCTTCCAGTCTTGCTACTGGAGCATAAGTTTGGTCGAAGTCGATCCCTTCCTCTTGACGATATCCCTTGGCGACAAGTCTGGCTTTATTCTTTATAATTGTTCCGTCTTCATCCATCTTGTTCCGGTAGACCCATTTTGTCCCGATGACGTTCTTATGCTTGGGTCTAGGAACAAGTGTCCAGACTTTGCATCTTTTGAACTGATTTAATTCTTCTTCCATGGCTAGAATCCAGGATGCGCCTCGGAGTTGGCTTCCTCAAATTTCTTTGGTTCAACCTGTGAGAGAAAGCTTAAGTGTAAATTCTCGTTAGTTGTACCTCGACGAGTTCTGACACCATCCCGAGGATCTCCTATGATTTGGTCAACAGGATGATCCTTCAAGTGTCTGAACTCTAAAGTCCTTGCATCTGGGATCTCTTCAGCCACTGGAGTTATATCTTCAGCTGGGATGTCTTCTTCATCTTGATCATCTCCCTCTCCAGAGGTGGTTGTAGAGGGGATCTTGATGAACGTCTCATCTTTATCTTTAATAGGTTCATCCAAGCTGAGTTCTTTCAACTTTGTACCTGCATCTACAATAGGCACACTAGACGAGTTGCTTTGCAACAGACTCGTCTCATCAAATACAAGATGTATCGACTCTTCCACAACCAGAGTTTTTCTATTGAAAAATCTATAGGCCTTACTATGGCTACTATAACCTACAAAAATACCTTCAAAGCTTTTCTCGCTAAACTTTGTAGTGTGATACTTGCCATTGTTAAGTACAAAGAACTTACAACCAAAGATTGTAAAGTATGAAATGGTTGGTTGCTTGCCTTTTAGAAGTTCGTAAGGAGTCTTATCATGGTCTTTGTTGATGAGTGCTCGATTTTGCACGTGACAAGCGGTGTTGACGGCTTCAGCCCAGAAATACTCCGGAAGTGAGGCATCACTCAACATGGTCCGACAAGCCTCTATGAGTGTTCTGTTCCTTCTCTCAGCCACTCCATTTTGCTGTGGTGTGCGGGGAGAGGAAAACTCATGAAAGATACCTTGACTTTCACAAAATTCTGTCATGGCTCCAGACTTGAATTCCGTTCCATTGTCACTTCTGATTTTGACTACGGAACGGTTGTATTCATTCTGGATTTGCCTGACAAAATTAGTGAAAGTACCGAAGGTATCTGACTTGTATTTCAGAAAGAACACCCACGCAAAGCGCGAGTAATCATCCACAATAACCAACGTATATTCCTTACCTCCCAAACTTCTAACCTGCAGTGGACCAAACAAGTCCATATGAAGAAGCTGTAAACTTCTATTGGAATCCTTGCCTATTATGCTTTTAAACGAACTTCTTGTTTGCTTGCCTTTGATACAAGCGTGACAAGGCCTGTCCGTAACGCACTTGACCTTGGGTGCATCACGCACTAAGTTTTGAGAGAATAATTTATTAATAGTTTTGAAATTAATATGTGCTAGTCTCTTGTGCCATTGGTCAGCAAGAGATGCACTACTTTTTGCCAAAAGACACACTGGTGTCGAAGAGTCTATACAAATAAAATTCAAACAGAAAATATTTCTGCTTCGAGTGCCTGATAAAATAGTTTCCATATTGTTAACCGATTTTATCAAACACTTGTCAGCATGAAATTCAACTACGTATCCTTTGTCGCATAGTTGGCTTATGCTGATGAGATTGTGTTCCAATCCTTCAACATAGGCTACATCCGAGAAGGATACGCTACCGTTAGAAATCATACCATAGCCTTTAGTGATTCCTCGATCTGAACCTCCAAAGATGACCTTTGGTCCGTTGCAGACTGAGGTGTAGTTCAGTAGTAGGCTCCTTGTCCCGGTCATATGCCGAGAACATCCACTGTCCAAGTACCAGATTGGCATTTTGGTGGCCTTTGGACATACCTGCAATTACAATCATTTAGCCTTAGGAACCCAAACAAGTTTGGGTCCTTGGTCTCGAGTTAGAATACTCCCCCTACGAATATTAGCCTCATGAGTGGTCATTCTCACGTTGCTAACTTTAGGGGTAGCAGCATTATTAGGATTGAACCAACAATCACTGGCAAAATGACCAATTTTGCCACAACACCAACAGTTGAACCTGTTGTATCTTTGCCTTGGGTAGTCCTGCTTGACTTTCTGGAATGAAGGTCTAGCAGGAGCCTTACTTTTGGAGGAAGAGGCTTCATGATGATTGCAGTTACATGAAGTCTTCTCCTTCATAGGCTTTTCTACAACGGGTTTTACTTTTGGTGTCTTCTTAAAGTTATGACCATGAGCATAAGGTCCATAGCTTTGAAGCTGAATCTCCTCATAAGGTGCCTTGAAGACACTCTCGCCAAAGTTACGAGGACGAGTCCAACCTTGGTATCTTGACTTAGGCTTCTCAGGGATTGGCCTAGAAAAGTGTCCGTAGGTGGACTCATAATCGAGTTCGTTCGTGGGAAAGATAACTTTCTTGAACACAACAGGTTCCAAGGGAGCTTTCCCTTTTTCTTCAGCTAGAGTCTTTCGGGCAGCCTTATTCTTTCTCTTGGCCTTGTTTCTTCTAGAGGATTTACTAGAGGAGCCAATGTGGCCTAAACCAGCACCCTTGGCCTTAGCAGAGAATTCAGCAACGATTGGAAGAACTGTCTTAGGCTTAGAGAAGCTCTCAACAAGCTTCTTTTCAGCCTCGAGCTGTTTTTCCAGTTCTTTGACGATTTCCTCTTTAAGGTCGAGGTGCTTGAGAGCTTTATTGTATTCCTCCATAGCTTCATTTAGGTTCTCTTGAAGAGAGTTAGTCCTATTGACTTCTTCTCTCAAGTTGCTCTCACTGGCCTGTAGAGAATTGATCTCTTTGGCTTGACTTTTCACCATTCTACGACATTTCTCGTAAGCGGTGAGTAATTCCTTATACTGTCCCATGAGTTCAGATTCATCTTCAGAGGAATATCCCTCTTGCTCATTGTCATTTTCAGAATCAGAGAGAGGAGTGTGAGATTTTACCTCCCCAGTAAACTGGGGGACTTGTTCATCATCCGAATGAGCCATGAGCCCAAAGTAAGCTTCCTCTTCTTCACTCGACTCAGATGAGTCAGAGTCGCTGAGAGTTTTGCTCTTCTTGGCTACTAGGCTTCTCTCTATCCTCTTCTTGGGGTGTGAGGATTTCTTTTCCTCTCTTCTTCCACCCTCTTTCTTTTTGTGAGGGCAATCGGCGATGACGTGACCTGGCTTATTGCAACAATAACAAATGATGTCAGTAGAAATCTGTTTGTTCGGTTTAGGATTATACCTGTCATGGCTACTTGAGCCTTTCTTCCGATGATCACTGTCATGTCGTGATCTTCTATATGAGGCATCCTTGCCTCTCCATTGCTTCTTCTTGTTCAAAAATTTCTTGAACTGCCTTGAGAGTAGGGAGAACTCTCCATCAGATAGTTCTGAGCCAGATGAGCTAGGCTCAGATGATTCTTCTTCATCAGCCTCAGGAACTGGGGCAGGAGAGCTAGCCTTTATCTTCCTTGAGTTATCTGCCTTTAGAGCGACAGATTTCTCCTTGGATGCAGACTTGCTTGTCTCTTCTTCAGCTTTTCTTGAGTTGATTTGCAGCTCGTAAGACATAAGCTTTCCGAACAGATTCTGCGGGTCCGTCTCAGCTAACCTTCCAAACTCCCGAATGGCACATACCTTATTATCCCATTCCTTGGTTAGGGATCTTAAGAATTTGTCATTGAGTTCCTCGTTGGTGAAGACACGGCCATACACTCTTAGGCCATTTACTATCTTGAAGAAGTTCTCAAAGGTGTCAGCTATGGCTTCCTTATGACCCTGCCTGAAGGCTTCATATTTCTGGTTCAGTAGGGATCTACGATCATCCCTCACTTCTTCTGTACCTTCCATTAGAGTCACTAGGGATTGCCACATCTCCTTGGCAGACTGGCAATGAATTAGATTCTGCAGCATTGAGTCGTCGACTGCACTTGCTATAATATTTTTAGCCTTCTTGTCCAGAGAGACAAGTGCAATCTCATCCTTGTCTAGATCCATCAACTTCTTGGGAACTTGCTTGTTGGGATCTATGGTGGAAGTAGTCATAGGAATGTGGGGACCTTCTTCAACAATCATGAAGATCCGGGGATCTACTGCTTCCATGAAGAACTTTACTCTTTCCTTCCACATAGGAAAGTTGTTCTTGGTGCAGATAGGGAGTTTAGCAAAATCCTTGGTCTTACTCATGCTTGATACTTTTCAAGAAACAACTTAGAAGGATAAGATCAAGGTGTTAACCTTTTAACGATCAACCTCCCTCTGATACCAATTGAGAGGTCTAAGTTGTTAGCCTAAATCACCTAGAGGGGGGTGAATAGGTGAAATGCGTGTCAAATGCGGAATTAAAAACTAACACAGCAAATATCAAGCAATCACAGACGACAAAAGATTTATAATGGTTCCCCAATCTTGGGTACGTCCACTTTCCTCACCGATCTAGCAAATCACTAGACTCGGCTACTCCACTATCTCGGATTGAAAACAATCCTACACCTCGGAACCACGTTCCTACAAATCTCGATCCCAAAACGGATCTACAAAAACTCGGAAGACAAAACTTCCTACAAATCTCGGAGAATTAAAACTCCTACAAAAATATTGGTTGTGATTACAAACAGACACACTATCAGATCTGGATCTGTATCCGTCTTCTTCTTTAGGAACTTCGGCTTGATCAGAAAATGTAGAAGACGACTAGAGAAAGATCCACGAATCTGAGATCTAGAACCACCTCGATCGAGAAAGTAGATCTGGAATCTTCAAGGCTCGGCAAGATCGAGTGATTCTCTTTCTTCTGGATCGCTGGAGAAAAGATCGATGAAAACGAAGGTCGCGATCCAAACTTTTCTTCTTCTTCCGTGAACGGCAATGGCGGCGGCGTGAAATTAGGGTTCACGGAATTTCTCTTTCTTAAGAAGAATATTTCTGTAAATAACGCTTAAAAGTCATTTCTGAAAAGACCTATTTATAGGTGGGTTCCAACGGTCATAATATTGATTAATGATGACACGTGGACCAATCAGAATTGACAGATTCAAAATACTTATGATGAAAATGGACTTAGAATAATTCTGGAGAAGTTGACTGCGATACTCGAGTAATGGAGGATATACACGAGTATGGAGAGATGGTTTACTCGAGTAGCAAGAAGCAGTATACTCGAGTATAGAAAGAGAGAAATATAGGAGAGAAGAATGAATTACTCGAGTATCAAAAATGGTATACTCGAGTATCAGAGTTGTATACTCGAGTAATAGAAAAGTATACTCGAGTATCAAGACGATATACTCGAGTATCAAAAGGCTAAACTCGAGTATCAGAAAATATACCTGAGAAACGTTTACATACACGAGTATCAGAGTCAATTACTCGAGTATGGAAGAATTTACTCGAGTATCAAAGATCAATTACTCGAGTATGAACATACTTACTCGAGTATCAGAAGATATACTCGAGTATAGAGAAAACTTACTCGAGTATCAGAAGTTATACTCGAGTATCAGAAAACACTTACTCGAGTATCAGGGTATTTACTCGAGTACCAGTACTTTGAATTTGCAGAGAAGAGAAGAAAAAGATCTACTCGAGTATCAAACATGATTTACTCGAGTATCAAGTTACTTACTCGAGTATGAAAAGAACTTACTCGAGTGACTAACTTAACTACTCGAGTATAGATATATCTACACGAGTATTCAGACCCTACTCGAGTAAGTCAAACTGATTACTCGAGTATCTCACTAACTACTCGAGTATGGGACACAGACTACTCGAGTATTAAGACCTTACTCGAGTAAGTCTAACTGACTACTCGAGTATTTCTAACTACTCGAGTATGTCTTACTAACTACTCGAGTATTAAGCCTGATACTCGAGTATCATAAGGGGTTACTCGAGTATTAGGGACTTAGAAAAATTCTATGAGGAAATTTGCTCCAATGCTTCTGTCCATCAATCCAAGTGCATGAAGGAAGTGTATCCCAATAGAGAGGCTATACATGGGCCAACACTTTGGATCACACAATGAGGGATTACATTGTATGGTCCTGTGTTTGGTGACCCATTATAGACTGACATTGGTCTACACTTGGTATTAAGGACCTGCACACATACAACTTAAACACAACATCAAATACACCTTAATTCATCTTAGTTCAAGGTCTGACCTCCTACAAATCTGAGGCATTGTGGAGACAAACCCCAACAACGGTCATAAATCCGTCCCTGCCAATCGTTGCCCTATTTTTGAGTCTTCGCATGGTCCCAAGATGCATTCCAAGCACGTTGAGAAGCCGCTCTCGCAGAGCCTTCAAGACCACATCGATGCGGCGCAGGCGCGAGCCCTTGCGAAAAGTGCCTTGGTAGCCCCGTGGTTGGCGACAAGGGCGCCGGCCGTTGAGCCCCCCAGCTTAAGAAGAAAATGAAGGCGAGGTCGGTCAAGCGAGACCTTTCGCGCGAGAACCGGTGCTCACCTACCCCGACCCCAAGCCGCGCGGAGAATCGTTCTCCTTTGCAAAAGGTACACCCTTTTGGCACTGTTGACTTTTGAGAATTATGAACGTATGCGAATTGAGAATTGTCAGCTGATGTCATACTTCTCCCAGGAGGCGGTTCCAAACGTCGATCCCGGGTCCCTGCAGACACCCCCGAGTCGATGCCTCTCCATCCAGATGATCCTTCGAGGATCCTGGCGGACGTTCTCCCGGCCGACCCACCGAGAACCCCAAGTAACACTTTTCCCCCTCCTTTGTCCGATTTTTCAATCAACTCGTTCTTATTGCTTAAACGGTTTCCCACAGCGCCAACTACCACCAGCCCGGGTCTCGACACCCGGGGGAATGAAATCGTACTCGCCAATCCGGGAACCCAGGCAGTTGATCCCGCCGCTCGGGCGGGAGGGGCGACCACTGAGACCCCTGCACCTCCGCAGGAGGCTCGCCACGCTGCGAGGGAAGACAACTCTGCCCCAGCTCCCAGCCAGGCTAGGATTGCTACGCGCAAAACATTCCGCCCGGGGCGGGGAAAGCCGATCCACCTCCTCTTTGGGAAGGAAACTAGGGGGGAGCCGGGCCTTCTCGCCCGCCACCAGTTGATGGCTCTCGCCAAGCTGCAGGTATGAAAGAAATTATCACTTCCTTTACTTTACCCTAGTCGTGGCTGAAACTCCCTATCTCACAAGAGGATGTGATGCCCCGGGTGGGAGCCAAGGATGATGATGAAGACGGAGGCGAGGATGAAGACGAAGAGGAAGATGCCGAGAGCTTCCCCTTCCCTTCTTCCGACGAGATG
The DNA here is from genome assembly GCA_039513925.1 of Platanthera zijinensis. Taxonomy (NCBI): domain Eukaryota; kingdom Viridiplantae; phylum Streptophyta; class Magnoliopsida; order Asparagales; family Orchidaceae; genus Platanthera; species Platanthera zijinensis. Next base: position 75,242,780 of record CM077089.1, on the reverse strand, counting down.
GAAGAGTTACTGGATGCCGCCGGGAATGGCAGGAAACGGCAAAAGAGGGTGGCGGTGCTATTCTCGAAGCTTGCGCGGTGGTAGCGGGTCAACTCCTCGGCGGTGAGGAGCCTTCACAGGATGGTTGAGAGGCGCATGACGATCATGGAGCGGGACTACAACCACCTCATGGGCGAGACGGAGCGGCAGGACACTCTTACCACCGAGACCTCCCCAGGGCGGTATGTTGCGTGAATTCGGGACTAGGCGCGCTTGATCAACCTTTGGTGCACCGCCCTGACATATTACATCAACCCGCGGGTTCCTCCAAGGAAAGGAAGGCGGGACCGGGGACGATGGCGCTTGGAACAATATTGAGTCAAAGACGTCTCACCTCTTCCATCTCTCGGCCTACCCTTCCTTGATGTACCTCGGCAATTTGGACAATAATTAATAAACCTCTGCTATTATTATTATTTTTTATTAAGAGGCTCTCGCTCGGCGAGAGCCCCTCTTTCATTTTTTCTCTGCCAACTGCTTTTGTTTTATGCTCTGTTTTCGGTGGTGCTTGCGCAAACATCAACTCTGTCTACTAGTTACCATTTTATCCCTAGGATGGGGACTTACTCACCGCTGGCTTAGGTCACCGGAGCGTGTCAGAATGGAAAGAGGGGCGCCGATGTCTCGGGACTTGGCCATTATATCCCTGCCATCTTTTTTGAAAAACATCATTACCATGATATTATATAAATAGACCGATCCATCCACCACATTTATTTCTCCGATCCGGAATTCTTGCCTTCCTTCTTACTGCTCTCGCGCCTCGTCGAGAACTTCCCTTGCTTCCGCCACCTTCTCTCGCTCTCACCTTATCCCAGAGTTCTCGCCTAGAACCCCTTGATCACGATGCCGAGCGAGAGCGAAGGACATTCCAACTGCACGCAAGCCTTCCAGAGGCATAAGTTCCCTCCCTGCCGTATGACTTTAGACAAATTTCAGATGATCACAACCCTCTACATCCCCGCGAGAAACCCGGGCAATGACGATAGAGTCAATCTCGTGGGAGAGGGGGAGCTCTCCATACCCCTCGAGCAGTTCGAGGTGGGCTTCCGCCTCCTCCTCTGGCCCGAGATGCGCCAGGACCTTCGTTACTATGGGGTGGTTCCCGCTCAGCTCAATCCTAACTCAGTCATCATCTTTGTAGCATTCATCTGCTACATGCGGTCTTAGAGGATAGAGTTCAGCCTACCCATCTTTTAGAAGCTATTCGTCTTCCGGGCTAAAATCGGGGTAGTCTTCTTTTCCCGATAGCTGCTCAAGACCACGGTCTCGCCAACAAGCACCACCACTGGGGCGATAAGTTCGTCTACGTCTCTGGCGACTTCGATAATGTGCCCCTCAAGCCCGTCTAGTATGACGACGCCGCCTACAAGCTGTCCACCCTTGGGTTGCGCGAGAGCGCCCTCCTGGAGTTCATCGGGACCAAGGACTTTGACGTCCAATTCCTCAGGCGAGACATCGACTCTCTCCTGCCCGTGCCTCCAGGTGAAGGTATGGTCTTGCCTTTAGCATGGAATTCTGTACTCTAAGATATAGGGATAAATGTTGTCAACCTTGCAGGAGAGCGGGAAATCCCTCTGCACCAGCCATTTGCCGAGATAAGGGCTTGCGAGAGATCCCTTGGCTCTCGCGAAGTCTGCGGCTCTCGCCTGCCGGGATGAGCCAGCTCCTCCCCCTCAGTCCGGTGTTGGGAAGAAAAAGTCCAGCACCTTCTCGTTCAATCCACTCAAGAGACCAAGGCCAATTGCCGCAGATAAGGGGAAGTCCGTGGCGGGCTCTCCTTCCTGATCTGTCGCTGAGGGCCAATCCTTCGCCGAGATCCTGTTGGCAGCCGGGGAGACGACTACTATCGCCAAGACCACCGTCGGGGACCCTGCTGAGGGCCTACCAGCCACAAGCAGGGCTGGTGACGAGGGGGCCGCCACCGATACTTCCGCTCAGGCCCCACCCCAGCAGTGCCAAAGGGGAACCGAAACTTCAGCCTTGGTGTAAAATGCCTGGATGAGGAAGGGAATCCCCTGCTCCAGTGGGATCCTGAGGCCAATCGGATCTCCATCTCTACCCTCCTCCCCAGCTAGGCGGAGCGCGATGAGGTCAACGGCGATGCTTTTGCGCTGGGCTATGGCCTTTACAGCCGAGAAGATGCTGGCGCTTTTGACCAATCGTCCACCTGGCTCCTGGCCTTCGACTCCATCCGGGCCTTGATGCGTGGGTTCGAGCTCGCGCATATTTGTGCGCGCCGGTGTATCACTATCGACTGCAACTTCTCCGAGATGCTCAAGGCGAGGGACAAGGCAGCGTTCGAGCTGGCGGATGCCCAACGACTTCTATCCTTACGCCCGACGAAAGAGGTAAGCGAGATCCTCCATGGCACTAGATCTCTCCCTTGTAATTCATACCCCGCTTCTCTTTTCTCTGTACTAACGGGTTTATCCTGTGCACAGGATTCCTCCTAGAGCACGCTGCTTCGCGCGCAGTTGGTCAGCCTGGAGTGAGAGAACGTCCTGCTGAAGGACCAGCTCCGGAACGCAGAAGCGGTTGTGGCTGCTATCCCGCCTCCTCCTTCGCTGTACGAGAGGCTGAGGAGCCGCCACTAATCGGAGTACGACATCCAAGCTGCTACAAACCAACGCCCAAGCAATGACCAGACTGACCATAGAGATATTGCGGGATGTGGGATGCTTGAGTGAGGGCGGCGAAACCATCGTCACCCGCCGGATTCTCCCCTGGCTTTTCGAACCTATCCCCAAGCCTCTGGGTGCATTGGATTCCCCGCCCCAGGATGTCCTGAAATCTCCTGTCATGTCTAGCAGGAAATCCTACGAGAGCTCTGGCGAGAGTTCTAGCAGGAGCTCTGGCGAGAGCTCGAGCGGGGAATCCGACGAAACTCGCTGAGGATTTTCGCCGCTCCTTTCTTTTGTCCTTTCTTGAACGCGCGAGGTTCCCTCGCTTGTAACAATTTTTTGTGAACACATTGGCATGTTTATATATATATATATGATCGCTTTACTTTTCTTACCAAAGCAATTTATACTATGTCTAAAGCCTCTCAAATGAGTTCTTGCCGAGACCCTTATCCTCCTTGAGGGAGTCGCACCCCTTAACGATAGATTAATAGGTGGAAATCGGCCGAGAGCCCTTTGACAAAAGCGCTGACAGTAGGTTTCTGAGAGAGTCGCCGCCCCTTTGCAGTACATGACTCGAACGGAGCCTTGCCTGGAACTTCCCGCGGTCCGGTCAAGAGCTTCCCTCCAAAAGCCCTCCTGCCGAGAACTCCCTTTGTAGAGAACCCCTTGGCCGAGACCCCCTGCTCAAAAGGGTTCTCAAATTCTTTCCTTTGTCTCCTGGGTGTGTCTCCGGTCCTGCCTGTTTGGATGAGAGCCCGGACAGTGAGTCTACCTGGAGCCGAGCTTTGCTCGGGGCGGTGCAAAAGTTTTCAAGCTAAAGTACTCCCATGAACATGTCCAAAATCAAGTCCTTTCCACCCAGGTGTGCCTTCCGCCCTGCCCAGATAATGAGAGCCTAAGCAGTGAGTTTACCAAGGGCCGAGCAGCACTCGGGGTCCCTTACCCTCATAGGAGAGCCTTCGGACCTGCCAGCTAAAGAGAGCCTGCACAGCTGGTCTACCTGGGGCCGAGCAAGGCTCGGGGTAGTGTAAAAGTATCCAAGCTGAAGTATCTCCCAGAACCAATCCTTTCCCCCCAGGTATGCCTAATGCCCTGCCAAGCTAATGAGAGCCTAAGCAGCGAGTCTACCCGGGGCATGATGACTACTTTTAGTCATCGTTTTTGGGGTAGTTTAGTATGCAAAATTTCTTGTTTAATTGAATTTTTTAAGTATTTTTATGCATGTTTTGTTCTCAAAGTCTTTTTGTGTTAGGATAATATAATTCCTAGTTTTATTGTAGTTTTATTGTTTTGTCGCAATTTTATTTTGTGTTATGATATAAAAATATATAGTTTTATTATATGTATTTTTATTATTATACTTGTTATGTTTTATATCTAATTTAAAAGTCTTTTATGTTATAATAATCTCTAATTTTATTTATGTTTTATTTTATGTTATGTTATTTTCTTTATGTCTTGTTATGTTTAGTTTAATCTTTAATAATTATTGTTATGTTATGTTTGTTATTGTTATGTTATGTTTAGTTATAATTATTAATATTATATTATAATATCTAACATATTTATGCTTTGTTTCTTGTAGGTTTAATGCCACATGGTGCAACCCACTTCAACCTTTCAAGTCCACATTATGATGCAGCCCATATGGAATACCCGAGCACATGAAGAATAAAGCCCAAGCAAGCCCAAACCCGAGCCCTCTTCAAGAGCTACCCTCCAACATGTGCAACCCGAGCCCACTACATGCAGCCCCCTTATATGTGGCCGGCCCCCTCCCTCTCTCTCCTCTTTTATCTCTTTCTCCCCTCTTTATTTCATATTCATTCCCCTTGCATTTTCTATTTTTATTTCTTTTAAATTACATGCATGCACCTTCCACTCCTCTCTCCCTTCTTTATTTCTCATTCATCCCTCTTTTCCCCTCTTTCATTCTCATTTAAACTCATCCATTCCCCCTCTCTATTTTATATTTTTTTTTCGTTCCCTTAAATACAATACATTGAACCACCTCTTTTCTCTCTCCCCTTCATTAATTATCATGCATGAACCTTCTCCACATACATGGCCGACCACCCCCTTGGCTTCTCCTCTTCATTTTCATTCTAGATCTTTCTCCCTCTCCTATAAAAGGAACCTCTTGCCTCTTGTTTTGAAAAAGAAGTTTTTGTGGTAGAAAGTAGAGTGCTAGTTCAAGAGTATTAGTAGTTATTTTCTTTACTTGTTGTTGTTTTCTTTTATTGTTGTAATTTTTATTCATAATATAGTCTTGTTTTTTTAATATTGTGTACTCTTTTACTTTTATCAAGCAATGAAAATGATCCCTCTTTATCTTATTTTGGTTTCCTTTCTTACTATGCGTAGCTAACTTTGTTTTGTGCCAGATCGCGATGAGCTTTGCGATGAAATAACTCATCTTAAATTTTATGTTTGCATTTGTATTTTTCCTATTTTTGATCCTACTTTGATTTTTATCGTGTCGACTCCGTATTCCGGTATACGGTAGTAGGCAATTGATCTCATTTCATAGAAGTCGAAAGACTCATTGATTTGAAAGACCACTCAAGGAAGGAAGGAGTTGAACACAACCCTAGAGATAGGATGACGTAAATCCTCTATATTGGAGTCAAATCCAATAGTACGCGTCACTTCGGTAATGCGACTTTAGGCCATTTTTGACATGAAAAGAGATTTCGGTCCAAACGTCTATAAGTTAGGGGATTTAATGCTCTAGAGAGATTACTTCCTAATATCAGATCCGTCACGGTCTTAATAGAATTGCAAATGCTAAACTAATTTATTTCGTTATTTTATTTCAAAGTGAATAGTCGATCGATCACTCTTTTGCAGTAGTTTATTTCTCTTTTAATTAAGCTTAGTTCATTTTAATTTTCAAAACGCATCAATCGTTCGGTAGGATAATAGATTCGTTGTGAGTAATAGTACTTGCCTGCCCCGAGTTTTTATACGACCTTGATATATTTTTATCACTATACTATAAAACGATATGTACACTTGCCTATTCGGATTGTAGTCCGTGAGACGATTTTTACGCATCAAGTTTTTGGCGCCGTTGCTGGGGAAATTTTTGGCAATATTACGAAAGCATCGAGTTTATTACTTCTACTATTTTTTTTAAAAAAAATTAATATTTTTAATTTTTCTACTTTATAAAAAAAATATCATAAATTTTTTTTCTTTTTCTTTTTGGTAATAGTTTATTTTTTTTATTATGGAATCATCTTTTTGCGCTTTTTGCGGGTCGCCCGACCACTTTTATTCTTAATGTCTTTCGGGAACCCCTCCCTCTTTTGATTTTAATTTTTCTGGAGCAGGTAAAAGTGGCCAATTTGACCCTTACTCCAATTTTTATCCTACTTGGGAGATGGGGAACCCGTCTTATTTTTCTTATGATTTTTCCCCGCAAAGCGCCGCGCTTCCAAATTTTAATTCAATCGATAATGTGTATTTTGAATTGCAAACTTCTCTTGATAATATTAATTCGCATTTCAAAACCATTATGGATTATTTTTCTCATGAAGTCGCATCTTTTTCTTCGTCTTCTTCTCCGTCTCCTCCAATTTCATTATGTAATGAGTCACCGGATATCCCGGCTTGTCTTTTTCATATCGAGGAGGATAACTATTCGGATATTCCGGATTGTTTCCTTCCTCTTTTGGAAGACACCTCTATGGATATTCCGGCGTGCTTCTTACCCGTTGAGGATGACGAGATGTCTCCTATTTCTCCTTCTGAAGACGTTTGTGATTCCATTTCAATCTTAAATTCAACTGTTCCAAATTTTTCTATTTTTAGCAAACTTTTTTCTTCTTCTTCTTTTATTTTAGATGATTCTCCTTTAATTCTCTCTACCCCTTCTTCTCTCAAAATTTCACAAGATTCCCCTTCTCCTTGTGAAATTTCTGTTGATGAAATTTTTTTTTCTACTTCTTTTATTCCTCTTTCTTTTTCTTCTTATTTTTCTTCTTCTTCTTTTAACGACCCCTTCTTTCCCATTTTACATACGGCAGAGTTCTTCTATAACTCTGTCCGTTCATTTTCGGGCGTCATTCCTTTGAAGAATCCACCGCATGTCGGTGCGATTCTTCAATTTTTTCTTTTTTTGGTTTACACCCCTAAGCACATACTTAGGGAGTTACCTCTTCATTTCAATTTTTATTTTCCATTTAGCTAACAAATAACGTCGGGCTCAGATGACGTTAAACAAAGAGCACTCTTGGGAGGCACCCCTTGCTTATCATTTTTGTTCTTTCTTTTTCTTTTGTTTTGTTTTGCAGGAATAAAACCTCCGGCGGTTCGTTTGGCTCCATCCTTTCCTCTCTTCTTTAGGCTTGAGCCGGTGTCCAGCTCAAGCATGGGGGAGCGACATTTGCATTCGGCCTTACGAATCCGGGGAAGTCATTTTCTTTTTATTTATTTACTTTATTGCATCCCTCCCCTTTCTTCTTCCTTTTTCTTCCTTGTTTTTTATTTTTCATTGAGGACAATGCAAAATTCAAGCATGGGGGAGGGTTTGGTTGTTTTCTTTCTTCTTTCTTTTCTAAAAAAATATTTAGTATAGTTTTAATAAGTTTCTTTAGTACTGCTTCTCTTTAGCCTTATCAAAAACCCCAAAAATTAGAAAAATCAAAAATTCAAAAAAAAAAAATCATATTTTTAACCCCCCCCCCAAAATGAAAAATGTCAAAAAATAAAAAATATAATAAACCTTATGCTTAGCTTTTTGTTATTTTCAGAAATTTAGTTTGAGTTTGTTATAAGCATAATTTTTTTTATTTGCTAATCTTTTATTTCATCATATTTAGTTAAATCATATATTTAGTGATTTAGTTTTCAGGATAATCTTATGATTTTAATTTTCTTAGAGTAATTTATTTAGCACTTTTTCTCTTTTATTTTAAATAGTTTCAATTTTGTAGTAATTTTACTTAATAATTTTGGATTCTAATGATTATTACCTCATGTTTTTAGATTTTTAGAAAATCTCAATCTACTAGTAGTTGCTTTCTAGTATTTTAGTTTATTTTCTAAAATCTTATTTAACCCCTTATCCTTACCCAATTCTCTTTTTCTTTCTTTTATTGTTAGATCATATGTCATGGGAATAAGGAGATGTTAGTTCCTTATTCTCTGGTACATATATGCAACCCTGATGAAGAGAGGAATTAAAAGTTCATACATGTCGGGGGAAGTGATAGGATGTTAGTCTATCATTTTCTGGTATTACATATATATTATTTAAAAAAAAATTGGTGGGGTGTGAAGAAAAAAATGATGATCACCTCCAATCAAAGACCTCTTCATGTTAATTTTCTCCCTAAACCCCTTAGCCAATATTATTGTCTTAGTCTTTAAATTAAAATATAAGGAGAGCATAAGTAGTAGGTTGCAATTTTTTCCTTAAGTTTCTTTTAAGTTATGGTTTTTATAATTTCAATCTAACCTTGTTTGCAATTTACTCAATTTTGAGTGGTAGTTTATTTATTAAAAAATTTTTGGCTAAATATTTCTCCTTTTTCACTTTAATTTCATAATTTAGGACTTAATTCATAAATCCCTAAATTTTTATTTTTGGCTAGATTTTGGTGTAAAATTTTTTTTTGTTTAATTGAAAATTTTATTATTGTCTTATAAATATTTTTCATACTTTTGCTCTGGAATAGCAAAAGCCTAAGCATGGGGGAGTTTGATGACTACTTTTAGTCATCATTTTTTGGGGTAGTTTAGTATGCAAAATTCCTAGTTTAATTGAATTTTTTTAAGTATTTTTATGCATGTTTTGTTCTCAAAGTCTTTTTGTGTTAGGATAATATAATTTCTAGTTTTATTTTAGTTTTATTGTTATGTCGCAATTTTATTTTGTGTTATGATATAAAAATATATAGTTTTATTATATGTATTTTTATTATTATACTTGTTATGTTTTATTTCTTATTTAAAAGTCTTTTATGTTATAATAATCTCTAATTTATTTATGTTTTATTTTATGTTATATTATTTTCTTTATGTCTTTTTATGTTTAGTTTAATCTTTAATAATTATTGTTATGTAATGTTTGTTATTGTTATGTTATGTTTAGTTATAATTATTAATTTTATATTATAATATCTAACATATTTATGCTTTGTTTATTGTAGGTTTAATGCCACATGGTGCAGCCCACTTCAACCTTTCAAGTCCACATTATGATGCAGCCCACATGGAATACCCGAGCACATGAAGAATAAAGCCCAAGCAAGCCCAAACCCGAGCCCTCTTCAAGAGCTACCCTCCAACATGTGCAGCCCGAGCCCACTACATGCAGCCCCCTTACATGTGGCCGGCCCCCTCCCTCTCACTCCTCTTTTAACTCTTTCTCCCCTCTTTATTTCATATTCATTCCCCTTGCATTTTCTATTTTTATTTCTTTTAAATTACATGCATGCACCTTCCACTCCTCTCTCCCTTCTTTATTTCTCATTCATCCCTCTTTTCCCCTCTTTCATTCTCATTTAAACTCATCCATTCCCCCTCTCTATTTTATATATTTTTTTCATTCCCTTAAATACAATACATTGAACCTCCTCTTTTCTCTCTCCCCTTCTTTAATTATCATGCATGAACCTTCTCCACATACATTGCCGGCCACCCCCTTGGCTTCTCCTCTTCATTTTCATTCTAGATCTTTCTCCCTCTCCTATAAAAGGAACCCCTTGCTTCTTGTTTTGAAAAAAAAGTTTTTGTGGTAGAAAGTAGAGTGCTAGTTCAAGAGTGTTAGTAGTTCTTTTCTTTTCTTTACTTGTTGTAGTTTTCTTTTGTTGTTGTAATTTTTCTTCATAATATAGTCTTGTCTTTTTAATATTGTGTACTCTTTTACTTTTATCAAGCAATGAAAATGATCCCTCTTTATCTTATTTTGGTTTCCTTTCTTACTATACGTAGTTAACTTTGTTTTGTGCCCGATCGCGATGAGCTTTGCGATGAAATAACTCATCTTAAATTTTATGTTTGCATTTGTATTTTTCCTATTTTTGATCCTTCTTTGATTTTTATCGTGTCGACTCCGTATTCCGGTATACGGTAGTAGGCAATTGATCTCATTTCATAGAAGTCGAGTTAATCATTGATTTGAAAGATCACTCAAGGAAGGAAGGAGTTGAACGCAACCCTAGAGACAGGATGACGTAAATCCTCCGGATTGGAGTCAAATCCAATAGTACGGGTCACTTCGGTAATGCGACTTTAGGCCATTTTGACTTGTAAAGAGATTTTGGTCAAAACGTCTATAAGTTAGGGGATTTAATGCTCTAGCGAGATTACTTCCTAATATCGGATCCGTCACGGTCTTAATAGAATTGCAAATGCTAAACTAATTTATTTCGTTATTTTATTTCTAAGTGAATAGTCGATCGAGCACTCTTTTGCAGTAGTTTATTTCTCTTTTAATTAAACTTAGTTCATTTTAATTTTCAAAACGCATCAATCGTTCGATAGGATAATAGATTCGTTATGAGTAATAGTACTTGCCTGCCCCGAGTTTTTATACGACCTTGATATATTTTTATCACTATACTATAAAACGATAAGTACACTTGCCTATTCAGATTGTAGTCCATTAGACGATTTTTACGCATCAAGGCGGAGCAACACTCAGGGTCCCTTACCCCCACAGGTGAGTCTTCGGACCTGCCAGTTAAAGAGAGCCTGCGCAGCGGGTCTACCTGGGGCCGAGCCTGGCTCAGGGTAGTGTAAAATTCTCCAAGCTGAAGTATCTCCAAGAACCAATCCTTTCCCCCAAGGTGTGCATACCACCCTGCCCAGCTAATGAGAGCCTGAGCAGCAAGTCTACCTAGGGCCGAGCAGCACTCGGGGTCCCTTACCCCCATAGGCGAGCCTTCGGACCTGCCAGCTAAAGAGAGCCTACGCAGCGGGTCTACCTGGGCCGAGCCAGGCTCGGGGTAGTGTTAAAGTCTCCAAGCTGAAGTAAATCCAAGAACTAATCCTTTCCCCCAGGTGTGCCTACCGCCCTACCCAGCTAATGAGCTGAGCAGCGAGTCTACCCGGGGCCGAGCAGCACTCGGGGTCCCTTACCCCCACAGGCGAGCCTTCGGATCTCCCAGCTAAAGAAAGCCTGTGCAGCGGGTATACCTGGGGCAGAGCCAGGATCAGGGAAGTGTAAAAGTCTCCAAGCTGAAGTATATCCAAGAACACATCCTTTCCCCCCAGGTGTGCCTACCGCCCTACCCAGCTAATGAGAGCCTGAGCAGCGAGTCTACCCGAGGCTGAGCAGCACTCGGGGTCCCTTATCCCCACAGGAGAGCCTTCGGACCTGCCAGCTAAAGAGAGCCTGCGCAGCTGGTCTACCTGGGGCTGAGCAAGGCTCGGGGTAATGCAATCATCCAACCATCATATCATCAAGATTCCACACTAAGTAAAGCCAAAACAACAAGTTAGTGAGTATAATATAATAATTTGTCTTTGAATATACAATTTCTCCTTCCTCCCTCATGGGTAGAAGCGTTTCAGATCATCATCGCTCCAGGTGTGGCTTATGGATCTCCCCTCCACATTCTGGAGGTGATAACCTCCCATTATTAGAACCCTTTCAACAATGTAAGGTCCTTCTCAATTTAGGTTGAGCTTACCAACAGGGCCTGATCTTCCCGCAGCATCAACTTTCTTTAACACCAGATCTCCTTCCGCGAACTGTTTGATTCTGATGTGCATGTCAAAGTACCTTGCCATTTTCCGCTTGATTTGCTCCTGCCTGATAGCTGTGACATCGCGCAGCCCTTCCACCATATCCAATGAGAGGCGTAACTCCCCCTCATTCTCCAACCTCCAAACCTCGTCTCCTTCTCCCGCGGCCGTGACCCGCGGGGACCGAACCTCGAACTCTGCTGGCAGGACCGCCTCACACCCATGAGAAAGTTTGAAGGGGGTCTCGCCAATGGCCGTGTTTGGGGTTGTTCGCAAGGCCCATAGAACCGAGGGGAGCTGCTCCACCCAATTATCCCTCAAGTTCTCCACCTTCTTCTTGAGTAAGTTCACAATGATCTTGTTTGCTGCCTCCACCTGGTCGTTGCTCCTGTGGTGGTGGACGGAGGCAAACCTAAGGTCTATCCCCAGTTGGGAGCATAAGTTGATGAACTCTTCACTGGCAAACTGGGGGCCATTGTCTGTCACTGTTTCTTGGGGCAACCCGTGCCTGCATATGATCTCTCCCCAAACGAAGTTTTTGATGACTTGTGAGGTGACCATGGACAGCTCCTTTACCTCCAACCACTTTGAAAAGTAGTTAATCATGACTCGAAGAAACCTTCTCTGCCCACTATCCGGAGGGAAAGGCCCGACTAGATCCATTCCCCAGATGGCGAAAGGCCACGGTGCCATGATGCTTTGGAGCCTTTGAGCGGGCAAGAGCTGGAGGGGGCGTATTGCTGATACTTTTGGCACCTCCTCGCAAACTCAGTCGCACCCTTCCTCAGGGTCTGCCAGAAATACCCTTGCCTTACCACCCTTGCTTCTAACGTCCTTCCTCCCGAGTTACTGCCACACTCACCTAAATGCACTTCCTCCAGGATCCTCGGGATCTCTTCCTCGGTCACACACCTTGCCAGGAGACCTGACAATATCTTCCGATGCAACCCTCCTCCCAACATTAGGTAATGGGCTGCTTTGTTCCTGAATCCTTTGGCATCCTTAGTCCTTTCCAGAAGCTTGCTAGTGGTCAGAAAGGTTACCAATGGGTCCACCCACGAGGGTCGCCGATCCACCTCCATCAACTCTCCTTCCTTGATTGCAGGTCGAAATAGCTCGGTCAGGGTTCCTCACCCCGAGGTCTAAACTTAGCCAGCCGATCGGGTGCTACACTCAATTCCCTGGGAACGTGTTGGATTGAGAATGACCGGAACCCTTCGATGATCATCCTTACCTTGGACAATACTTTGCAAGGGTGGGATCCCAAGCTTCGAACTCTCCTCGGATATGTGATGCTACCACAAACGAGTCCGTAAAAGCCTCCACATCCTGGATGCCAAGATCCTTTTCCAAACGAATTCCGGCTATCAAGGCCTCGTACTCCGCTTGGTTATAGTCACCGGGAAGTACAAGACCACCGCTTGTTGTATAGTGACCCCTTGAGGGCTTATCAACACCACTCCTCCCCCGAGAGAATGCATTCCTGAGGCCCTGTCAACCACCATCTTCCATGCCCCCCTGCGACCGCGGCTCCTCGGCTCCGACCTCAATAATATAGTCGGCCAAGAAGTCAGCCACTACTTGCGCCTTGATGGAGAGCCTTCGCACAAATGAGATGTTGAACTCGCTCAGTTCAATGGGCCACTTGGCTAACCGTCCTGAGTGCTCAACTCCTTCAAAAATCTTTGAAAGGGGATGGTCTGTCACCATATTGATCCAATGGGCTTGGAAGTACGACCGAAGTTTCTTGGCTGAAATGACCAAAGCATATGCCAGCTTTTCTAGAATGGGATAGCAGAGCTTTGATTAGGGTCGTGCTAACATAATAGATTAGTAATTGCTTCTTCCCCTCTTCCCTGACTAGGACAGAGCTCACGACCTTTGATCCTACTCCGAGGTATGAGTCTAGATCCTCCCCCTCCTTTGGGCTTTGAAGTAGCGGAGCCTAGGAGAGCTGCCTCTTCAGTGCTTGAAAAGCCTCTTCACATCCGGTGGTCCACTCAAATTTTTGATTACCTCGCAACACTTTGAAGAACGATGAACATTTCTCTCCCGACCTGGAGAGGAACCTTCTCAGCTCGAATAGTTTGCCTGTCAAGTGTTGGACCTCCTTAGTGTTGCGTGGTGACTCCATCTTTAGGATGGCCTTCACCTTATCTGGGTTGGGCTCTACCCATGCCGGGGTCAGAAGGTGTCCAAGGAACTTCCCATGGCTCGCCCCGAATACACACTTCAAGGGGTTCAGCCTCATATTGAACTTCTATAGGGTGGCGAACATCTCCTCCAGGTCCCGTAGGTGCGAGTCCAGACACTTGCTCTTGACTATTAGATCATAAACATAGACCTCTAGGTTCCTCCCCCTTTGACCCTGGAAGACACGATCCGTCTTGCGTTGGTATATAGCCCCTTCATTTTTCAACCCAAAGGGCATCATCTTATAGCTGAAGCACCCTTCCCTCGTGATGAAGGAAACTTCCTTGACATCAGGAGGATGCATTCGAATCTGGTGATAACCTGAAAAAGCATCTAAAAAACTCATAATAGAAAAACCAACAGCTGAATCAACCAGCGCGTCAATCCGAGGCAGGGGGTAGCAATCCTTGGGGCATGATTTATTTAATAAGGAAAAGTCAATACACATGCGCCATTTTCCTCCCCCCCTTCTTTACTATGACCACATTTGAGATCCAGCCCAGATACTGGATCTACGAGATGAAGTTGGCCTCCAGAAGCTTCTTGACCTCCTCGCAGATGGGATCCTCCAGCTTGGTAGCGATGTTTTTCATCTTCTGGTGAATGGGGCACATCCGGGGGTCTAGGTTCAGGAGATGGCAGGCTATATCTGTATCGATGCCCGGCATGTCAGCCACGCTCCAAGCAAAGATATTAACATTGCCCTGGATGCAAGCCCGCACTCGCTCCTAGTCCTCGGGACCTAAGCCCCCACTGATCCGCACCCTTTGCACCTGGCCGGCACTGGTGAAGACTTCCATCTCCACCACCTCCTCAGCTGGTTCCAGTCGCGATTGCTCCCAGCTGGCCCTCGCCTCCTCTTCCTGCCCAAACTCTTCCTCCCCTCTGCCTCCTCCACTTCCATCGCCTCTCCCAGGCTGTCATGCTGCTCAACTTCCACACCCTTTAGGGCCTCCATCTCAACTCCTTCTCCTCCTACTTCCCCAAATCCTTCCTCCTGCCATTCCTCTCACGGCTCCGACTCTCCGTCTCTCTGGACCACCTGCACAACTGCTCTTTGCTCCTCCACCATCTCCTCGATTGCCTCCTTTAGGATCACCTCCTCTCCGACAACCTCCTCCTGCTCTGCCATCTCCCTCTCCAGATCTTCCGCCTCTGCCATCAAAGATACGATGTTGACCTCCGTCACGCAGCATTGCCTCGCCACCTTCGGGTCCGCCCTGATCCTCACCTGCACCCCTCCGTTGTTGAACTTGAGGCACTGATGGAACAAGGAGGGGACGTAGCGAAAGGCACTGATGAGGGGGATCCCAAAGATGGTGTTATAACTACTTGGGGTGTCCACTATCACGAACCTATAGTTCCATGACATGCCCCCCAACCTCACATGCAGCCCTACTCCTCCTTTTACCTCCTTCCTCTCTCCTAAAAATCCAAATAATGGCCCGTCCAAAGCTAAGAACCTCTTGGACTCGACCTTCATCTCGTCGAAGGCCTTCTTGAAGATCACATTCACGGAGCTCCCGTTGTCCACCTGGATCCTGGAGACTGTGAAGTTCTCTACTACCGTCTAGATCACCAAAGCATCGCAGAACGGGTCTTCGAATTCTGGAATATTTGTTGATGAAAAAGTAAATTTTTCTTCCGGAGGGGGAGCCTGTGAGGTCGAGGTTTCGGAACATGGTTTGAAGGCTCCCCTTATGAGTTTCCTCAATCCCAACTCCTCCGTAGATCGCCTTGATCCCTCCCCGGGTTCCAACGTCCGCCCGGTCCTCACACCTATCTTCCCCGTCTCCTTACTTCACCTCCACGATCCTTATTGGTGGATCCTTCTGCCCAGCCCCTAGCTTCTCTCATCTCTAGGAACTCCGGGCAGGTGGCCGTCGCGTGACCCTCCTCCTGGTGGAAGTCACAAAAAGGCAATACCGCCCTGCCCCCTCTTCCTTCTTCGCCTCCTCTTCTTCCAGCTCCTCCCTGAACTCGTCTCCTTCATCCTCTACCTCGACCGACCTCCATCGCTTCTTGCTGCAGCGAGAAGTGACCCCTCTACCCCTTCCTACATGCCGGCTGCTCGAACCTCCTTGGCTCGCGAAAGTTGTCTCTTCCGTGAAAGCCTCCTCCTTGCCCCTGGGGGCGACCCTCTTGAGGCCTCCAACCCAACCGTTTGTGAGGCTCCCAGGCTCCCCATCCTTGGTGCTACCCCTATCCTCGGGGCTCCTCCCTCCTTCTATCCTCTCTAAGCTCCCTCTACTCCCTCTGCCTTCCTGCTCCTGCTTCCTTCACATCATCCTCCGCCAAGCTGGCAAGCTTCCTGTCAAAAGCCAGATTGGCCCTCTCAAAGTCTATCTCCTTCATCGCCCTCTCCATGAGCTCCTCAAAAGAGGGGGGGGGGGCACTCTCTTTAACTCCATGCTAAAGAATCCTTGCCTCAGCCCCAGGGTGAAAGCGAGCATTAGTGCATACCCTGAGACTTTCTGGACCAAGAGGATCTCCTCTTGAAACCGATCAATATAGTGACCCAACGTCTCGTCTTGCTTCTGCCTTAACATAAACAGGCATTCCGCCTCCTTCTTCCGCTTCTTCGAAGTCGAAAAACTCAACAGGAACCCCCGACGCAGGTCCTCGAAACTGTATATCGAACTTTCCAGCAACTAGTGGAAACAGTCCCAGGCCTTCAACTTCAACGTGATGGCAAACAACCAAAACTTGAAGGCATCTGTCATCTGCCTTATCGAAAAAACATGTTTGAACCACTATACATGTTACACAGGGTCATTTTTCTCCAAATAGTAGGACATGTCAGGATCCTGGAACCCCTCCGGCAACGGAGCCGAGATGATGAGATCACTAAAAGGGCTCTCGCCACCTGCCTACCGAGAAGGCGCGTCTCGTGGCCTCGGCTGGCTGGCCCGATCCGTGATACCCTACCCAGGGAAGAGCTCTCGCACATCCGTCTCCCTCTCGCCAACCTCTGCCGGAATCTCCTTCTCGGGACGCTGGCCTGGGAAGAGTTCTCGCGCGGCTACGTCCCTCTCGCCAACCTCCGTCGGGACCTCCTTCCCGGGGCACTGCCCAGGGGCGTTCTCGCACAAGAGTGGGACCACCTCTACCGGAACCTGAGGCGTTGCCCACTCGCTTCTTGCCGAGAAGGCCAAGCTGATGGTCTGCAAGACCTCTTGCCTGAATTCCTCCAACATCTTCCTTGTAGCCTCCTCTCCCCGGGAGGGGGAACCTCCAGAACTAGATCCTTCACCTCCTATCATGGGACTAAACTCAAGACTTTCTTGTATTGTCTACCTTCCACGCTCACCGAACCAGAACTGTTGAAGCCAAAACTTGACCTCAACAAAAGTTCGAAAATAGGGGCATATCAAACACCTACTTCCCCCAAGATCCGATCTCTAACTGGTTGTAAAGGATCAAGAACAGACTAAAACCCTCAGTAGGGAGGTCCCACCTCTCACCCGAAAGATCTCTGAGATCTTCCCCTCCAAAGCCAAAAGCTGGGCTTGGAGCTCCTAAGAAAGCACTAGAAGATCTTAGAGAAAATATGAAAGCTTGCCTTCTAAAGAGCCCCTGTGGGTCTATTTATAGCCTTTACTGACCTGAAATTACTAAATTACCCCTGGCTGGTCTACCAATAGAAAAACTCCACTATTTTGAGGAGCTAAATACAGACCCAGAGGGGTATATAGGTAATTTTACCTGAGGGCAACCAGGTAATTTCACTTGAGGGGCATCCAGGTAATTTCACCTTGGGCCCCACCCGGCAGGAACTTCTATGCCGAGAACTAGAGGTTCTTACATATTGCCGAGAACCCTCCCGCCCTCACTCGACCGGAGCTAAAAAGGTGTTGAAGAATGCCTCAGACTGAGCCAGTTCCCGGCTTTTGCGAGGCGCGACCCTTCTCGTCCGCCTCTGGGAAGAAGTAGGTCTCGGCCGAGGCTTGAGCGCGAGCATTCTCGACCACTCCTAGGCGGGAGCTCTTCTGCTCTAAAGACCAAAGCTAGCCCAAACCTGACTCTTGGTGCCTCTGGGTCCCACTCAACAAATATGGGGTTGTACAGCTTTGGTTATAGTCGGTGAGCTCAACCATAACGTTGTTGCTGACTACCTTGTTTTTAATTTATCATCAAATAATGGTAGGGGCTTTGGAAATTTTGAGGTGGCATTAGTGGTTGCTTTAATACTAATATTTTAATAACCAAGCCGGAGCAGAAGAGTACCTTCACGGACATCGAAAATAGCATGTGTGGCAGCCAAAAATGGATGTCCAATGATAAGGGATATCCTATCATCCTCATCCATATTGCGATTTACCCCCATAGGGATTGCTATTGATTGATCGACAAATTTTATTATGATATTAGTAGGTATGGGTTCTCCTATATTATGTTTTTGAGCCAGACTAGATGGGAGAATATTAACACTAGCGCCAAGATCTACGAAAGCATTCAGAAAGTGAGATTCGCTTATAGTAATTGGGATATTAAAATGAACATTAGAGTAAGTACTGTGCTCTACCAAATGAGGCTGAACAATTTGAAGAGGTAGGTCAGATGTAGATTTTGAAATCTCAACTTCAGCATGATCTTCTAAATCATTGGCAAGGGTCACTGCCAAGGCATTGGTGGGTGCACGTTGTGGTCTATTAGCAAGATCAGTGACTGTTTTTACAAACTGCCCTACTTTATTCTCTAGATTGTGAAAAGATCCTTGTAGATTTTGAATATCCACATCATTTTTAGTAAAATACTTATTCATTATGTCTTCGAGAGAGGGTTGTTTAGAACCTTGTGAAGGAAATAAAATTGCAGGTGCAGGAAAAGTTTTAGGTGCATTGCCCATATTACCATTTTCCCTATGACAAATTAGGATGATTTCTCCAACCTGGATGATAAGTATTACCATAATTTTTATTATTTGAGTTAAAATGCGGCCGAATGGGATTACCTATATAATCTACTTGCTCTACTTGTTTTGCCGCATTATGAATAGATTCCAAAGTAGGTGCGAAAGGTGTAGCAGAAATCCCATCTATTTTTTTGCTAAGTCGCTCAACTTGGAGGCATAAATTAGAAATAATATCGATTTCATATATGCCGACTGGTTTATTAGGACGAGACTGGATCGTATTCCATTGACAAGCATTCATGGCCATTCCTTTTATAATCTCTTGAGCAACTACCTACATTTTGTTGTTCAGTATTCCACCGGCGGAGACATCAATATGCTGCCTTATTTGGGCATTAAGTCCATTATAAAAACTTTGGATTTGCAACTAATCGAGAATTTGATGATGGGGGAAACAAAGAAGCAATCCCTTAAACCTTTCTCAAGTATCATATGACGTTTCAGAATCAGCTTTAGAAAAATATGAAATATCATTTCACAATTTAGCGGTCTTAGATGGCGAAAAATTTTTTGTAAGAAATTTTGCGGTCATCTCGGCCCAAGTGATGATAGATCCTCTTGGGATAGAACCTAACCATTGTTTTGTCTTAGTTTGCAAAGTGCAATGAAAAAGCCTAACTCGTATCGTATCATCCGTAACTCCGGTAATTTTAAAGGTATCACAAATTTCTAAAAAGTTTGCAATATGCACATTAGGATCCTCATCTTGAAGTCCTTCAAATTGTAAGTATTGCTATACCATTTGAATAATACTAGTCTTAACCTCAAAATTACTGTTCATAATAGCAGGTCAAACAATACTTGATTGAACATCATCTAAATTTGGTTGGGCGTAATAGGACAGTCCGTTGTTCGGTCATATTCGGTTCTCCTAAATAGTAGAAGAAGGACAAGAAAGAAAAGTAGAATGACAAGAAGAAGATGACGATGAAGGTAAAGAAAGAGAAGTGTGCCCTATGAATTTCTCAACCAAATCTTAAAAATTGAGATCATGGATTCGTAAGCATTGCCATAAAGTTTGCTCAATTTTCGGATCCAAGTCGGATAGATTTGACGGATTTCCTCGGGCCATACACCAAAGCAAAACAAACTAAGAATATTTTTTTTATTTTGATTCTTTTTGAAATAAATGTAAAAATGATAGAATTAATAGAACCTTGATTTTAAAGTATCGACAAAAATATAGTCCTCGACAACATCCCCAAAAAATTGATACATCATAATCGTAACTTGATGAGTGCATGATATGTGATATGTGATTGTGAAGATATGGTGTGACTAATTACGCTTTAGGAAGGCAAGTGCACCTATCGTTACATAGTATAGAATCAAGTGTCATATTTTTTTGGCCTGTCAAGTACATGTACTCATATGGAAGAGCTATTATTTTATCTTAATAGAATAGTGGTTGGTTTGTAAAAATAAAAGACAAAATGCAATTTAAACTAATTGAGAGAAATTCGATGAGATAAAGGTTAGCACTTGATCTAAAATCCCTTTGGATAAAATGAACATTGATTAAAAGATTAAAGTGCAAGTTCTATTAATCTGTCTTCAACTGTGGATGTTCCCAAATTATGCTAACTCCCCTCTCGGGAATATGCTAACGTCTAACATTAGGTGGCACGATTAAGACCCCTCGGCTAGTCGAAACATCTAAGCTTTCTTTAGGCAGTGAACCCCACTATTAGGTTTGACCCCAATCCAGATGATTTGGACTGTCCTCTATTGAGGATTGCATGATAAATCCTTTTATCCTTGAGTGATCTTATTATATCCATAACCTCTCGGTAAAATCTAGGATATGGATCTAGGATTGAAGACTATGTAGCGATACGTTTAAGTGATCTCCTCGCATCCATAACCTCTCGGTAAAATATAGGATATAGATCTTGGATCGGACTCGGTACATTAGAATTCAAAAAATTATAACAAAGACAACCCAAAGCAAATTGAAACAGAGAGCTTGCTGGATGATTAAAAGAAAACCAAAGTTCATTTCATTCCAAACTTCATCATGATCAAGTGCTAAAAGAAGTTTAGCTACTCATCATGATGGGGAAAGTACATAATATGATAGATGAATACATGATTACTAGAATGGGAAAAGCTTGAAATACCAAATTAAAAAAGCTAAATTACAACTTGAAATTTTTTTAACTAAGCTAAACTATAAACTAGAAATGAAAAATAAGGAAAATATTACCAAATTATAGAATTTCTCCGCCAAAATCTTCCTCGGCTCTAGGAGAAGACTGGTATTTATAGGAAGAATTGCATGAGAGTCACGCCCCTAGGTCACGCTCGTGACCTAGGGCGTGTAAGGTATGAAATTGGTTACATAAAAGCCTGGGAAAGGATGGGAAGCCAAACTACCAAAAGTCATTTCTTTTTGGGTCATGTACCATGGTCATGCCCGTGACCAGGGCATATGGCGAACAATTTAAAAAATGGCGGGAGAACGACTCGATCTGGGATGATGGCGAAAATTACTAAAGAGGTCACCCATAGGAGTGACGCCTGTGACCTGGGCGTGACTACTCATAACAGTAGTCAGCGATAACTGACTATCATAACTATGGATCATGCCCGGGGTCTAGTGGGCACGCCTTCTCTATCATGCCTGTACTAGGGGAGTGCAACTTTAAACTGAAGTGGCAACTTATTTTGAACAGCAGATATACCACCTTGGCTACGCCCATGACCAAGGCATGTAATATTTATCTGATGTGGAAATAACTTTCTAGAAGCGGAGGTAGGATACTGTCTATGATTGAGGTCACTCCCTCTGGTCATGCCCATGACCAGGGTGTGTAAAACTTAAGTTCTCAGAAAACCTTTACAATTTTGCCCTGTTTATATTAGGGTGCTTCAAATTTATATTAGTAACACAAAATTTCCTGAATTTCAAAAAGAAGACAATTAGGTACTCAAATTAGAAAAAGATAAATAAAATTCGATTAATTATTAAATAAAAACTATAGTAAAAATGAGACAAAGTAAGAGTTATCAGTCCTACTATGCGACATTGGATTCTTAGCAATTGAGATTGCACTTGATGAATCACAAAACATTGGAGTTTTACTTAGCCGGATGTTGTAGTCCTATAGTTGATGTTAAATCTACAAAAGTTGATTACATCAACTCCCAATAGAAATGTACTCTGACTCAGCTATTGAAATAACCACACTTGTTTGCTTCTTACTGCTCTAGAAAACTAGTCTTCTCCCAAGGAAATGACATGTCTCTTAGATACTTTTCCTGTCTTCCTTTCACCATGTAAAGTCTGCATCTGAATAACTTGTTAGTTCAAAGTCATTAATCTTCAGACACCATAGGCCAAGATATGATGTGCCCTGTTGGTATCTCAAAATCTTCTTAACAGCTGAATAATGAGATTCCTTGTGGCAAGCCTAGTACCTGACACAAACATATGTAGCATACATGATATTAGGTCTACTGGTAGTAAAGTAAAGTAGGGAGCCAATTATACACCTATTTATGGGCTCATCAAAATGTTCTCTTTCTCATCCTTGTCTAGGGATATTTTTGACCCCATAGGAGTTTTCATGATGGAGGCACCCTCAAAAACAAATTTCTTGATTAACTCCCTGGTTAATTTAGTTTGGGAGATGAATATTCCATCTTTAGACTATTTCACTTGGAGATCTAAGAAATACTTCAGCTCTCCAATACTGCTCATTTAAAATTTCCCTTGCATCTGGTTAACAAACAATCTGTAAATGTTATCATTTGTAGACAAAAATATAATGTCATCAACATATATTTGGACTAGGAGAATCTTGCCCTTTACTTACTTTAAGAATAATATTTGGTCTATCTTCCCCCTTGAGAATTTATTCTTAATAAGGAAGGTAGATATAGTTTCATACCAAGCTTTAGGAGCTTGCTTTAACCTATACAAAGCTTTTCTAAGAAAATAAACAAAATCATGAATGGTTGGATCTACAAAACCTGATGGTTGTTCTACATATACTTCTTTCTTTAGGTCATTATTCAGGAAAGATGACACACATCCATTTGGTAGACCTTAAATCTTTTGTAGGTAGCATATGCAAGGACCAACCTAATGTCTTCTAGCCCAGCTACAAGCAAAGGTCTGGTCAAAGTCAATAACTTCTTCTTGTCTATATCCCTTTGCAACCAACCTTCTCTTGTTCTTCATAATGACTCCATTTTCATCCATTTTGTTCCTATAGACCCATTTTATTCCAATTATGTTATGTCCTTGGGTCTTGGAAAAAGCTTCCAAACTTGCAGCTCTTGTAACGAATTTAATTCTTCATGGATGACCATTATACAGAATGGGCCTCTATTAGATTCTTTAAATTTCTTTGATTCTACTTGGGAGAGGAAGCTCAGGAACATTACTTCATTGTGGACTTTGCTTCTAGTTGTGACTCCTTGGCTTGCATTGTAAGACCCCATTTTTTTTTCTTTTTAAACCACCGGGGTCTTATGCCAAGAATTGCCGCTTTGCGATGACACCGACACTCAGGAAGGCTGCCACTACAAAACGCCAATTCTACCGGCCTTTTCGATCACAAAAGAGAGAGAGAAGAAAGTATAAACTGAATATAATCAAGTCCACAGAATCACATGTAAATGGAAATCACAACAAGTCCATAAAAGTAAGAAAACAGAGTACTGTAAAAGACCAATATAGATGAAATATAAACGGGCTTAAGCCCGGTACATCAGATCCTCACTACATATCACTCGCGAAAGCTATAAGATAGTACTAAACACTAACTGAGCTGGTCACAGGTGCTCCGAAACTAGACTGGCCCACCTCCATGCGCACCGTACTCCGCTGGTACTGGTCCCTGGGTTGCTGGTCCCTGCCTCCCATCCGGAGCGCCTGTATTATAGTGGTTCGAAAACCATTAGACATAAAGACTAAGTCCTATCATCCCCTACCCCTCCCCCACGGCTCCTACGCACCGAGCGTAGAGGAGGAAAGGGAAGCTATAATGGTGGAGAGTAAGCAAAGCAGATGGCAGTGGAACTAATCTAGCAGTTCTATAATAGAGAGCAGTAAAGTAAACATGTAGTAAAGCAGTATATATATGAAAAGACAAGTAGAAATTAAACAAGTAACCTTAACTTATATGAATGCCCATACAAACTTATACGTTAAGGGGTCTTTTGCAAGGCTCCCATCGTATAAAAAGTCCCATACCGATTTATATGATGGGGTGTCGGTTGTATGCAAATATGAATGTAGTGAAATGCTATGCCATTATTCATGCAATTGCAACTCACGCACATGACTATGCGCACAGACCTTTAGTTCCCCCTGTTCGGGCAGCTAGCTTCACTCCCAGGAACCTCCGTAGTGGCAAACGGAGACAATGGGTCGGGCCCCTAACTCTTAGGCAGGTATCCACACTACCGGGCCTAGCCCTTCCGTACGCCCCTAGAAGAACACAACCTAGTCCAATACCAACGCCGGTGTGAACGACCGTCAAATATCGAAGACCCACCACCTTATTCTGTATTAAAGCCCTCGATCCCCCGACTCCTCAGACTGTACCGTCCGTGCACCTTTCTTCCGAAGCTACCGTCTGGATGGCAATCAAACAAACCTATTCAATCTCCCTAGCTACCGAGGTGTGTGAATGTGAAACCCTAGTTATACTAGTTGCACTTTTAGTTTATTATTCTTACGGTTTACGTTAGCCCAGGACTGCCAAAGGAATACCCTGTTAAGGACTTTCGAGGGCACTAGGAACTACGATGGGCTGAAGCCCAAAGTTCCCTTTCGTAAGTCACTTATTGTTATTGGCCGATACCCAATTCCAAATCCATTTTTATGTTATACTGGATCTAACCCTAGTGTGTTTTTGCCCTTCCTCTCCTCAGGAAAGATGACCTTGCGTCGATCCTGAGCACCACTTAAAACTAACCAGACTTCTCTCTCCTCATCGTGACTCCTCATATCACTTAACAGCCCATTTCAAATCCCATGAACTATTAATCTCATCCTGTATGTTCAATGCATAGGCTATCATAACTTACGTTGTTTTATGCTATTCAGACCAACATATACTATATGATGATCATGATAGGAGGTCCCTCAAGTTCTCATTCAAATGCCTCAAATTATTTACTGGAGATCTATCATAACATAAATAGCCTAAATCTAGAAAATTATAATTTTCCTAATTAATCTGATATTTAATAAATTTTCCCAAAAGATTGGCCATGGGTAATTTTAAACATGAGCTACATGATTTTCTCAAGTAATGGCCACCCAAAATCATGACAACTAACAGAGAGATATCAATAAATACTAATTTCCATGATTTTACAAAAAATATTTAGCCTCTAATTAATTTATCCAATATAATTCCATTAATCATATTTAAAGAAGGAAGTACTAAAATTATTCATCAGAAAATTATAGAAAAATTACTGAACCTTAATAATGTACAAAAAGAGCCATTGCACAAAAATCATAATTTTCCTGGCTTACTAGACACCAAAATAATTTCAACTAAGTTTTCATGGGAAATAATACTTAGTGAAGCAACCCATATAAATATACTTCAAAAAATTCCATAAAAATTCACAGAGCTTCATAATATATTAAAAAATCCTCTGATTAAATTTTATCAACTTCCAATAAGTGGTTACTTCATAATAAATTCCTAAGTAAATAATACAACTTGCTAAATTGTGAATGAAGTGTCTGTTGCGCGCTAGGGTTCGAAGAAAATAAACGCAACCGAATTAGCAACCCGATGAGGCAAGTATACCTATCGAATTGTAGCTAGGGGACACAAGTGTCCTATTAAAATCAGGGAACTGTTGGCTATGCTTACTCACACGAACGCTATTATCTTATCGACGGAAAAACTAGGGTTTTAGAAAATCTAAGTGCAAGGAAGGAAGTAAAACTATACTAGAAAGAGAACCACCGCAATTAAGTAAAGCTATTAAGTAAAGAGCTATGCTTGAAAGGAAACTACTGCAGTTAATTAAAGAGCACAAGATAGGTGATTACTACGAAAGGTAGAAAATATGAAATCGAAATGCACTCGATCAAGATTCACCTCGGCTAAAGACGATTAAGAAAATGCGATAAAAATCTAAACTTAATAGGATAAAGGTCCTTGACCGTGGAGGTTCCTAAAGCTTGAACACGCTTCTCTCGAAGTCGTGCCCAACTGAGTTTAGGAAGGTCTGACCGACTCTCGTCTAAATCGGAGGCCTAAAACTCGCTTTACGCGGTGAACCCCACTATTGGATTTTACTCCAATCCGGGAGATTTGGACGTCTGCCTCTCTCGAGGGGTGCGTACAACTCTCTTTACTCATGAATGCTCACTTCATTCTTTCGACCTCTCGGCTAGCCCAGAATAAAAGCAAAGGTGGAGAGTATATATCGATAATATGCCTCCAACCCGTGATTAATCAAGAGTAATTCAAGGCCCTAACCTAAAAAGAAAAGATTAATTAAAATATCATAACTTAATTGCTCTAACCTCGGATCATCAAGATCGAGTACAAGGAGGATTAGTTAATCATAGCGAAGTGGAGGAGGGGGGATGAGTAGTGAAGCATAAAAAGAAGACAAACTAAACAAGAATGCTTTTATTAATGAAAAAGGGCAAGTTACGCTATTGAAAATAAAATTACAAGTGCATGAAAATGAAATCCTATTCTAGCCCTACAATTAGCACTAAGCAAGAGCAAGATTACAACAAAAGCATAAACAAGCTAAATTAAACTAGGGTTAAACAAAAATTACAAAGAGAGAGAGAGAGAGAGAGAGAAAGCATAAGAAAGGACCAAGAAACAAAGGGGGTAGCACCTTCCCCACTCAACCAAAGCTTCCTGAAATGGAGAGGGGGGGTCTCAATTTATAGAATTTTTTCACGGGTTTGTCACGCCCTCCGACACGCCCTAGGGGGGCGTGTTAGGGGGCATGACAGTACTATGTTGACCTCGGGCTCTGGATTCTGGCGGGAGGGATGATTGCTTCGATACGTCGGTGGTCACGCCCTAGGTCACGCCCGTGTAGGGGGGGCGTGACAGGCACGTCATGCCCAATCATTGGTCGGAAATCCATCAGTCGTCGAAAAGTTGATGTCACGCCCCAGGTCACGCCCGTGATGGGGGGCGTGACAGTACTATTTTCATGCTGTGGAGAAACGACATTTAATGCGGCGGCAGGCTTTGCGGCAGAGGGCGACACGCCCATGGTCACGCCTGATGACACGCCCATGGAGGGCGTGTCAGGGGGCGTGACAACGGTTTTGTTCGTTTTCCTGTCCCTTCCAACAAAAGTCCTCGGGATCGGGTGACACACCCGAGGTCATGCCCAGGGAGGGCGTGACAGGGGGGCGTGTCAGGTCATTTTTGACGAATTTCCTGAAAACCTGCAAAAGGACAAGAAAATATTAGTGACAATAATATTTACATAAAAGGATAAAAATAAACTAATAATAGACATGATTTGTACACTATAAAATAGAAAATACGATAATAGTTTAGGCTACAAAATGTATTATCAAATTCCCCCAAGCTTAAGCTTTGCTTGTCCCCAAGCAAAAAATATAAAAACTGGATATTTATAAAAAAGACTAATCAAAAAGTTCTAATTATGCCTACACAAGTACTATGCGAAATTCTAAGTACGGAAAAGGTGAAATGTAAGTCTAAAACAATTATTTAGGTATGGTAAAACTTTTATAAACTGTACTCAATAAAAACAAATCATCCAAAATTTTAACGAGATTTTTTTAAATAGACTTAAGCAAAGCAACGAAAATGAAAAACACGCATTGAGTTATTACTAGATCCAAGCAACGCATTATAATTATATCAATTTAATTAACAAAAATCTAGGTATAAATCCAAAACTAAAACTGATTTACTTTTTTTCTTTTCTTAGTTGTTAAATAAAAATCAAAAAGCGTGAATCAAAAGGACTTAAATAGGACAGAAACGTTTGGTTTAGGAATATGATTAGGAGTGGAATTCAAAGATAAACGTGAAGGTTTTAAAATCACACTAAACCAAAGCAAAGAGTTTCAAAAACTTTCATAAAAATATATACACATTTTTTTCTTTTTCTTCTTTTTTTTTTAATTTCATTTTTTTTCATTTTTCAAAACAAAGGCCATAAATATTTTTATTTTCCTTTTTGAATTGGCCAAACAAAAATAAACATCACTTTTGAGCATACTTTTTTCAAAGCCTTTCTCCCACAAAATCACAAAATATCCTATTAAAATCGTCAAAATAATTTATGAAACTCAAAAAGGCTAGTGTGATTCGATAGGTCGGAAATTTTGGCTTTGGTGAAAGTGAAATGAAGGGAGGAGCTATCAAATGAAATCGGAAAAAGGCTCAAAATGGCTAACTAGTGGTAAAAGTTTTTTAGGTTGGCAGGAAAGCTCAAACAAAAACAAAAACGGCCTAAATCATTTTCACGCTTTTGAATTTATTTAAAACAAAGGTTTGAAAAATTTCAAAAAGCGAGTCCTAGATCATAAAAGAAGATTGATGAAATTAACTTGAAAATAGAAATAATAGGTGACTTGGATCGTTCACATCTACTACGTTATTCAAAAGTTGACTTTACAAAAATTATTCAAAAACGAAAAAGAAAATAGTGGATGATGAATTTTTGAGAAAGTAAAGGAAATAAAAACCAAAAAACCATAATAGAAATGCGAGTTTTAGAAAAATATTTCACCTTAACATGCTACCGTGAATTAGAAACACAGCATGGCCAACATTTTACTTGTGAAACATAATTAAAAAGGACGATTAGAAATATTATAATTAACTAAGTTGTTTATAGGAGATTTTGAGTAAAAAAAAACAAAAACTAGGGGTACTATTGAAATACCAAAATGTCTAAACTATTCAAAAACACATATATATTTTTTTAATTTTGAGAAATATTCTCTTTTTTTTGGGATTTTGGAAATTTTTTCTCTTTTTTTTTGGAATTTTAAGATATTCATTTTTTTTATTTTGGAAATATTTAAAATATATACAAAAAAAAAATTTACACTAAGCAAAAATGAAGGAGAAAGTCCTCCCCCAAGCTTAAAATAGACATTGTCCTCAATGGCTAAAGAAGGGGATTGGAGAAGGAGAGAAAAATAAAGTACAGAATTGAAAGATAGAATTGAAATACAGGTACTTCCCCGGATTTATTTGCTGCGAAAGCTGAGTGATGCCGCTCCTCTGAATGTCTTCTTTGGACTTCGTGATGGATTCAGCAATGTTGGAGCAGGCGATCGCAGAAGCTTCAGCATGTCGGAGCCGTCCGAGGCAATAATTGTAAAATAAAGAAAACAGAAAAAGATAACTTGGGTTGCCTCCCAAGAGCCCTTTGGTTAAAGCGTCGTTGAGCTCGACGCATCAAAAAAATAATATTGTCCAAAAATAGTGTTGTCCAAAAATAAAATTGTTTTTAGCAAAAATTAAAAGTTCAAGATTAAAGTTCGTGAAGCAGAAACTTAATAATGTTTGGACTGACATCATCATCACCAGAGAAATACAGTTTAAGACACTGACCATTCACTTTGAAATTACCCTTATCAGGGTGAGAAATTAAAACAGTTCCATAAGGAAATACTTCTAAAATAGAAAACGGGCCAGACCAGCGAGATTTTAATTTGCCCGGAAATAAACGTAAACGAGAATTATATAAAAGGACTTGGTCGCCCGGCTTAAATTTTTTAGGGTGCCTTAAGTGTTTATCGTGTAAACGCTTCGTCCGCTCTTTATAAAGTTTATTATTTTCATAAGCATAAGAGCGCCACTCATCGAGTTCATTTAGTTGAAATTTTCGAAGGTCACCGACTGAGTGGGGATCGAAGTTTGAAAATTTTAAGGCCCAAAAGGCGCGGTGCTCTAACTCTACAGGCAGATGGCACGATTTTCCATAGACCAGCTGATACGGCATACATCCGAGGGCGGTTTTGTACGCTGTTCGGTAGGCCCATAGAGCATCGTCAAGTTTGGCGGACCAGTCTTTCCTAGAAGTTGAAACAGTCTTTTCTAATATTCTTTTTATTTCTCTATTAACTACTTCGACTTGCCCGTTAGTTTGGGGGTGGTAGGCAATGGAAAGCTTATGCGTAACGCCGTATTTGGTAAGGATTTTTTGAAAATTGTGCGTCATAGAAATGGGAACCCCTATCGCTAACGATAGCGCGTGGAGTACCGAATCTAGAAAATAATCTTTTTAGAAACGTGACTACAACTCGGGAGTCGTTCGTAGGAAGAGCTTGGGCCTCAGCCCATCGTGAAACATAATCAACAGCAACTAAAATATATTTGTTTCCGAAGCTAGAAGGAAGGGGGCCAACAAAATCAATTCCCCAGAGGTCGAAAATTTCGCACTCTAAGAAATAATTTTGCGGCATTTCATTTTTATTAGAGATGTTGCCCGACCGTTGGCAACTATCACACCTGCTCACAAAGGCTTGCGCGTCTTTAAATAGGCTAGGCCAGTAAAAACCGGCGCAAAGCACCTTGTGAGCGGTGCGAGCAGCTTGATAGTGCCCACCTGTCGGACCTTCATGCAAATGTTTTAGAATATCAATTCCTTCATCATAAGAAACACATCTCCTTATCACTTGATCCGCACAAATTTTGAAAAGATGCGGGTCTTCCCAAAAGTAGTTCTTCAGCTCAGAAAAGAATTTCTTCTTTTGCTGAGAGGAGAACTCTTTTGGGAGCACCCGGGCCACTAGATAGTTGGCGATGGGCGCGAACCAAGGAGAAGTAGATGTATTAACTAAAAGCAGCTTCTCATCAGGAATATAGTCATTAAAAGATTTTTCATTTAATTTTTCTATAAAGGGGTTATCTAATCTTGATAGATGGTCGGCGGCCAAGTTCTCGGCTCCTCACTTATCACGGATCTCTAAGTCAAACTCCTGGAGGAGTAAGACCCAGTGAATCAAGCGAGGCTTGGCATCCGTTTTGGCAAGAAGGTACTTGAGGGCCGAGTGGTCCGTAAAAACAATGATTTTTGAAAGTGTAATGTAAGGGAGGAATTTATCAAAGGCGAATACTACAGCTAAGAGCTCCTTCTCGATTGTGGTGTAATTTTCTTGTGCAGATGTGAGGGTTTTACTAGCGTAATAGATGGGGTGGAAGTTTTTAGATATGCGTTGACCTAATACGGCTCCCACCGTAAAACTACTCGCATCGCACATAATCTCGAAAGGAAGGTCCCACGCCGGAGCTATCATAATCGGTGCGTTAATTAACTTTTCTTTAATTGATTCAAAGGCAGAAATACAAGAGTCATAAAAAATGAATGGAGCGTCTTTTTCTAAGAGATGGGTGAGGGGCTTTGTGATCTTGGAGAAGTCCTTTATAAAACGACGATAAAAACCAGCGTGGCCTAGGAAACTTCTTATAGCTTTTATGTTTGTAGGCGGCGGCAACTTCTTAATAACTTCTATCTTGGCAGCGTCTACCTCAATACCTTTAGCAGAAATTTTATGACCCAAAACTAACCCTTCCCTCACCATAAAATGGCATTTTTCCCAATTTAGGGCAAGGTTAGTTTTTTCGCATCGTTCTAAGACTTTTTCGAGGTTTTCTAAACATCTATCGAAGGAATCGCCGAACACGGAGAAATCGTCCATGAATACCTCCATAATGCTTTCTACGTACTTATCATATATTGCGAGCATACATTGCTGGAATGTAGCTGGCGCATTGCACAATCCAAACGGCATTGATGTAGGCCCGCTCTTTCGAGCGTTTTGGTGGCCGACAAATTAACGCAATGCTCTCTGATAACTCTCACGTCACACTCAAGCATTTAACGTAGCAGCGGATCAATTAAAATTATTATTAGATTAACAATTACGTGGGGTTCGCAAAGCCCCTTAAGATAATACCAAGGCAATAGGCCAAGGTCCTCTCAAGCGAAAAGAACCCACACGGTTCGATCGAGCGTGTTGTACCAAAAGAGAAACCACCGAAAACAAACGATTCGGGCAAGGATGGTTCTCTCCCAACAAAATACAAACGAGGGTCGCCACGCCTCACGAACTTAAACGAAAATACGGTAAACAAGGCAATAACTAAAATAAATTAAACCACGAAAAATCAAGCGTTACACAAGCCACGCAATTTGCCAATGCCACAAGAATTATCAAGGGAAGAGAAACACATAAAGTAGAAATTTTCGTTACCCAACCGGATGGGATGAGTCCGGTTTCACTCGACTAGAATCGTTCCTTAACGGCACCACCGGAGATACGACGGAGGGAGGGAAATTCGTCGCCTTCTTCGTGTCACGCCAAACGGAAAGCTTTTACACAAGATAACTGTGGGAGAATCACTCTCTCCACGGATCCGCCGGCGTCACACCGATGGGTTTGCAACCTTCTTCCAAGGAGTCGCACCGAAGGAAGCCGTGCCGGAGTCGCACCGAACGGATGGAGGGAGCAAGGGGGGTGGCGGCTTCACACCACAAGCCAAGGGGCGGCGGCAAGGAGGAGTTCTCTTTGGCCGAAATTTCTCTTAGAGAGGAATTAGGTTTTAAATTTTCATTCATTCACTAATTAATCCTTCATAACATGGCTATATATAGCCTACACCACTCAATCTCCCTCCAATCAACATTCAAAATTCAAAATTCAAAATGAAAATTATGATGGTTATAAGCACCCATCATAATACAAGAAATGAAATAATAAAAACAACCAATGATGGTTATAAGCACCCCATCATTACATGACTTATTTAAATGCAATAAATATAAAAATGCTTGAAATAAAATTGCTTAAAATAATAAATTATTAAAAATATATAATTATAATTATTTAATTTATAATTATATATTTTTATAAAATGGCGGCGGACGTCGAGCAAAACATGTGGCGGAGGTGGCGGTGGCGTCGCGGAAGAAAAGCCATCCTCGAGCTTGCGGCAACGATCGTCCCAATCCACAAACTCTCTCCGATGGGGATCAATGGCAGCCGCATCAGCAACGTCTCCATTCAAATCTACCGGGTCACCATCATCGTCGGAGGGAGGACGCTCCTTGGCCACATGTCGTGGGAAGTCGGCTCCATCAATCCTCCCCCTCTTAAAAATACTCATCACTGATGAGTATGCATGTTTGTACTCGCCTGGAAGGTCGTCAGCGGGGAAGAAGAACCTGCATGGCAAAAGGTGGTCTTGGAGGGACCTCAAATACGTGTTAGCCAAAGAAGGAAAAAGAATTTCAACAACATCCACCAACGTACCTCCGATGGAGACCGAGAAGGGGAACGATCCTAGAAAACTATCACCACCCAACCCAATAGAAAGCATAGTGGAAAATATATACGGAGAGGTAGACAGTTCTGGTGGCATTAAAGCATAAAGCGTAAAGTATATAACGATGAAAATAGGAGTTATGCCCCAATCAGTGGAAAATTTTATCAGGAATGTCATGTCACCATACTTCCGTAAAATTCGTAAAAAATGGACTAGCCTATTCGTTAATATTTCTAAAGTGCCCGGGGGCATCCGTTTAGGGGTGAGACAAATCAAAACCAAACCATTCACATAACGGTGGAAGACTATTTGAAATAACCTCGCAAGTAATTTAAAGGACGCATTTAGAAGGGTCAAGAAATTTAAAATGCGCCTAATTAAATTAAAACCATGAGGGGAGAACCCATGTGCCACATGACTTGAATTAATAGAATAAAATAATGGAATTATGTCCGGTGGCACATGTGCTTTAAATTCAAAAATTAACGTAGTGGGTTCCAACGTTTTCGTTTTAAATTTAAAATTAAATTTTGATTTTAAAATATCATAATAAATAGTCAGCGGAAAACGTTCGTCATCAACTACGTTCGCCCACGTCCTTCTAAGTAAGTTTAATGGGATGACGGGAATAATAAACTTCTCTAAATATGAAGGGCTAGAAATGACTAAATCATCTACTCGAGCTAAGTGAACCTGAGGGAGAGTCGACAGGGTTGAATCCGTAGGGGGAACCAAGTCACACTCAACGTCAAAGCATGGATTAAGCGTCCAAGAGAACGCCTCCGGTTACAAGCCTTTAAAATCAAAAGTAAACTCGAATAGTAGATTCGTCCTCATTGAAAACTCATCCTCAGTTAACGTTTCGCCACAGAATGAATCCACCAAATCATTAGAAATTTTACTTACGTCAGAAACAGTGATCGTCTCAATAGTAGGCAAATTCGTATCCGATAAAATTTCCAAACTAACTTGGGCCTCAGGCGAAGGGGCTATCATCAAAGAAAAGTCAGTTGGGCCCTCAGTGCTATCGTCATCCAAACATAATTCTTCCCATGAGGTGGGGACATCGTCTAAGTAAGAATAGGGGGATGGGCAAATCGAATCCAGGGGAGTATAATAATTAGCTTGAGTTCCAAGCGGCGATAATAACGTCAAAGGACTAACTCCCGGATGTATCACACTAAGCTTATCCCAAACTGAACATCCATTCCAAGGTGACTCTACCAATACCGTAGAAACCTCTAATAATCCTGGGTCAACCAATATAACGTCGGATCCTAGCAAGTCATCACCTAAATCAGTGACATGTAAGCTCTCAGCATCGGATGACTCTACCGACTCAACTGGAATGTCTACTAGCTCAGGGTCAACAGAAGATTCCATGACTAAATTATCGTCGAAGGGGATTGGAGATGATTCCTTAGGGGAGAAATCCTCTTCCAGGTCACTAGGGTAACCAATCTCCTCAACGTCACTAAAAGCGTTAGTGAAACTTGCCTCGTCCTTAGTGACGGGCGCAGTCCTAATCACATCCTCAGGTTCAACAGGAGAGTCAGGCACTATCGTAAGTGAAGGAAGACTCTCACCTAGCTGATTAATTTCATCTTCCAGAGATTCTATATCCACATAAGCATCCTCAGAGGTATCAGTCACTATATCAGAGGGCTTAGATGTCGAGGCTAAGGAAGCAAGCACCCTAATAGTAACCTCTTTCGAGTTCAAATTTTTGGGTCGGAATGGCTTATGTTTTCTATAGGTGGGACTAGGCACACTCTGGGTAATACTACCTCTCTGGGGATAGGATCTATCCTGAGGCGTAGGGTCACTCCTATAAGCCGATACGTGTCTAGTGCTGTAACTATTCTTACTAACGGGTGTGGTGCTATTAGTGCGCAGGTAGGCGGGATCAAATTGATCCGAGAGGAGGTTACGCATGTGCGGCCATGCATAACGATAGCTACCAACACGACGCTCTTCGTTTAACCAAAATAATCGGGCCCGACCTACTAATCGCTCTTGGGCAAAGCTAACCTTTTCGTAGTCATCCCATAAGTGATAATTAAAATATTGTTCTAATCCCTTAAGCCAGTCTCTAAAATTTTTGGGATACTCTAAACCGTCATAAGTAGGATAAATGTGGTGTGCCCTAGTGGTGTGTTTAGTCATATCCTTAGCATAGGAATAGTCTAACCGAGAAGCATATACGTCATATGCCATTTAGTGAGAACCGGAGAAGAAACTCGATCCGATACTTGTGCACATGCAAAAAAAAGTAAACTGACCATAATTAAATCTCAAAGATTTAATTGTTCCCGCTAGTTTCAAAAAATAATATATGCATATATTTTTATTTTCTGAGCAAGAAAATTATAAGGATTATTAATTAATTTTTTCAGATTTGTTTTTTGCAGAAAATAAAATTTAGCCAGCTATTGGCACACCAAATACTAAATTTTCAAAATAATTAATAAAAAAAATTACTGAATGAAAAATAATAATTTTTTTTTGTTTTCTTACTAATAATTAGATAGAGAAATACCAGAAATTCTAAATTTTAGATTTTGAGGAAAAAAATAACATTTTTAGGCCGCTATTTGCAGACCACTATTATTTTTTTTTTGTAATTTTGAGAAAATTTGAAATTTGGAATTTGAAGTTGGAAATTTGAAATTTGAAATTTATTATTTGAAATTTGAAATGTTGCATTTTATTATTTGAAATTTTGAAATTTGAAATTTTGAAATTTGAAATATGAAATTTGAAATTTGAAATTTGAAATTTGAAATTTGAAATTTGAAATTTGAAATTTGAAATTTTGAATTTTGAATTTTGAATTTTGAATTTTGAAGTTTGAATTTTGAAATTTGAAATTTGAATTTTAATTTTGAAATTTTAAATTTGAAATTTGAAATTCAATTTCAAATTTGAATTTTAAATTTTGAAATTTTAATTTTGAAAATTTGAAATTTAAAATTCGAAATTTGAATTTTAAATTTTGAAATTTGAAATTTTATAAATTTTAAATTTTAAATTTGAATTTTGAATTTTGAGATTTGAAATTTTTTTTTTTTTTGAAATTTTGCTGAAAAATAAAGATTTCAGCCCGCTATTTGCAGACCAACTAGACAGAATTACGATGTTCCAATTTTCAGGCTAACCTAACGAGGACGAATAGAAAAATTTTCTGTTTTAATGTTGCTGGAAATAAGTGCAGGAAGCTATAGAATTTTTTTCAGAGTTTTTTGACAAGTTTAAAATTCCGAAGGGTTTTACTAAACGCAGACCAATCCGAAAATTTCAGATCCTAGAAAGATGAGATCGACCAACGAAGAACGCAGAGAGGATGTTTGCAACTTGGGAGTTGAAACGACCGCCTCTGATACCAAATTGATGTAGGCCCGCTCTTTCGAGCGTTTTGGTGGCCGACAAATTAACGCAATGCTCTCTGATAACTCTCACGTCACACTCAAGCATTTAACGTAGCAGCGGATCAATTAAAATTATTATTAGATTGACAATTACGTGGGGTTCACAAAGCCCCTTAAGATAATACCAAGGCGATAGGCCAAGGTCCTCTCAAGCGAAAAGAACCCACACGGTTCGATCGAGCGTGTTGTACCAAAAGAGAAACCACCGAAAACAAACGATTCAGGCAAGGATGGTTCCCTCCCAACAAAATACAAACGAGGGTCGCCACTCCTCACGAACTTAAACGAAAATACGGTAAACAAGATAATAACTAAAATAAATTAAACCACGAAAAATCAAGCGTTACACAAGCCACGCAATTTGCCAATGCCACAAGAATTATCAAGGGAAGAGAAACACATAAAGTAGAAATTTTCGTTACCCAACCGGATGGGATGAGTCCGGTTTCACTCGACTAGAATCGTTCCTTAACGGCACCACCAGAGATACGACGGAGGGAGGGAAATTTGTCACCTTCTTCGTGTCACGCCAACCGGAAAGCTTTTACACAAGATAACTGTGGGAGAATCACTCTCTCCACGGATCCGCCGGCGTCACACCGATGGGTTTGCAACCTTCTTCCAAGGAGTCGCACCGAAGGAAGCCGTGCCGGAGTCACACCGAACGGATGGAGGGAGCAAGGGGGGGGGGGGGGCGGCGGCGGCTTCACACCACAAGCCAAGGGGCGGCGGCAAGGAGGAGTTCTCTTTGGCCGAAATTTCTCTTAGAGAGGAATTAGGTTTTAAATTTTCATTCATTCACTAATTAATCCTTCATAACATGGCTATATATAGCCTACACCACTCAATCTCCCTCCAATCAACATTCAAAATTCAAAATTCAAAATGAAAATTATGATGGTTATAAACACCCATCATAATACAAGAAATGAAATAATAAAAACAACCAATGATGGTTATAAGCACCCCATCATTACATGACTTATTTAAATGCAATAAATATAAAAATGCTTGAAATAAAATTGCTTAAAATAATAAATTATTAAAAATATATAATTATAATTATTTAATTTATAATTATATATTTTTATAAAATGACGGCGGACGTCGAGCAAAACATGTGGCGGAGGTGGCGGTGGCGTCGCGGAAGAAAAGCCATCCTCGAGCTTGCGGCAACGATCGTCCCAATCCACAAACTCTCTGCGATGGGGATCAATGGCGGCCGCATCAGCAATGTCTCCATTCAAATCTACCGGGTCACCATCATCGTCGGAGGGAGGACGCTCCTTGGCCACATGTCGTGGGAAGTCGGCTCCATCAGGCATTCTTAGGTAAGCGAAGGTGACGAAGGGGCAAGTAAACGTAGTTTTCTCTTGATCCTCGGGAGAGATGGGTATTTGAAAGTACCCCGAGAGGCCATCGAGAAAACAATAAAAGCTATGGCCGGAGAGACGTTCTAAAATCTGGTCGATAAACGGTAAAGGAAAGTGGTCCTTGTGGGTGGCGTCATTTAACTTACGGTAATCTATACACATACGCCAACCCGTCACCGTCCGTGTCGGGATTAATTCATTATTCTCATTACTAACTACGGTTATCCCTCCCTTCTTGGGAACTACCTGAACGGGGCTAACCCACTTACTGTCCGATATAGGGTAGATAATTCCTGCGTCTAATAGTTTCCTAACCTCGCCCTTAACTACTTCTTTCATATTCGGGTTTATACGGCGCTGAGGTTGGATAGAGTTACGCGAATTATCTTCCATTAAAATTTTATGGGTACAGAAGGATGGGCTTATGCCCTTGATATCAGAAATTTGCCAAGCAATAGCCCGGCGATGCTTACGTAGAACTAGAAGAAGTTTATCGTTTTGCGTATCCGTGAGGTAGGCCGAAACGATAACTGGTAACTTGGAATCTTTTTCAAAGAAAGCATACTTAAGGTGTTCGGGAAGTTCCTTAAGTTCTAGGGTAGGGGGTTCTTCATAAGAGGATTTTGAGATTCTTTCTTTTTCAAAAATAATATCATCATAAACTTTTTTATAAGGAACGTAATAAGGGGTGGGGCTAGCAGCCAAGACGGCTTCTTATAGCGATTCAGTGGGAAGAAAAGAGGAAGAACAAAAATCAGAAAATTCTTTTTCAAACTCAGAAAGACAATAAGAAGATTCATCACTTCCTTGCAGTGATTCAGTTGTAAGAGAAGAGGAGCAAAGAGTAGAAAATTCTTTTTCAAAGCCGGAGAGGCAGTAGGAAGAATCATCACTCACGGCGTCTACGAAAAAGCATGAGTCATCATTTGCTAGGGTGTTCTTAATCGAAGGGGTGATAGAAAATGTGACTTCGTCGTCGCCTACTCGAAGAAAGAGCTTACCATTGCTTACGTCAATGATGGCTCGGGAGGTGGCAAGGAAGGGTCGGCCAAGGATCAGGGGAACCTCGACGTCTTCTTCGATGTCCAAAATGACAAAGTCCACTGGGAAGATGAACTTGTCGACTTTCACTAGAACGTCCTCCACTATTCCTAACGGGTACTTGACGGATCTATCGGCTAGCTGGATACTCATACGCGTGGGGTTTAGGCTACCAATCCCTAACTTTTTAAACAACGAAAAGGGCATCAGGTTTATACTCGCGCCTAAGTCAGCTAACACGTGTTTAACAAAAAGATCACCGAAGACACACGAGATAGAGAAACTACCCGGGTCACTGATTTTCTTTGGCAAACCGTTTGTTAAAATGGCGGAGCACTCGGCGTTTAGCGTGACGTGCGAAAGATTCTCTAGCTTCTTCTTGTTGGTGAGGAGGTCCTTAAGATACTTGGCGTATTTCGGCATCTGCGAAATAGCCTCGTGGAAGGGAAGATTAATGTGGATTTGCTTGAAGATCTCTAAGAAGCGAGAGTACTGATCATCTTGACGTTGTCTATTAAGTTCAGAGGGGTATGGAGGAGTTGAATTATTTTTGAAGATGGGTGGTGGAGTGAGATTATTTTCTAAAGCGGGGGTGATTACTTCTTCAACAGAGGGCGGAATTTTTAAAACGGGAGCGGAGCTTTGATTTTTAAAAGCAGGAGCAGAGCTTGCCTCGAGCTCTTCACTTACCATACCGGAGACTTGCTTCCCACTCCAAAGAGTTATAGCTTTCGCTTGCTCTCTCGGGTTGGGTTCGGTATTGGAAGGAAGAGACCCTGCGGGTCGCTCAGAAATTATTTTCGCGAGCTGTCCTACCTGATTTTCTAGACTTTTTACGCTTCCGGTTAAAGTTCTTATAGTGGCGTCATTTATGGTGATATATTTAGAAAGTAATTCCTCCAAGCTTGGAGGTTTTGGGTAATTTTGAATAGGTGGTGGTGGTGGTGGTGCAGAAAAATCATTTTGCGGGGGTGGGCGCATCGCATTCGATGGATTACTCCATGAAAAGTTTGGGTGATTTCTTAAAGCGGGGTTATAACTATTCGGAAAATTAAAACCAGGCGGATGAAAATCTGCAGCAGAAAAATTATTAAAAGCAGTTCTAGGCATATTATTAACATAATCTAAATGTTCTGGAGTAGGGGTTGCAGATTCCCATACCTGAGGGGCGGAGGCAGCAGTCATCTCCGTGATTTTTTTTGCTTAGGATTTCTACTTGCAGAGCGAGCTGGGAGACGTTGTCCACTTCATAGATACCTGCAGGCTTGTTTAGGCGGGACCTAGGCACATTCCACTGATAAGTGTTCATGGCCATGTCCTCGAAAAGATCAAGAGCTGCTTCCGGGGTCTTATGATTTAAAGTACCGCCAGAGGCTGCGTCTATCATTTGCTTTGTATTTTGATTTAGCCCGTTATAGAACGTCTGCACTTGTAACCATACAGGCAGCGCGTGATGTGGGCATCGTCTTAATAATTCTTTAAATCTCTCCCAGGTTTCATATAGGGTTTTAGAGTCTATTTGTCCGAAGGCAGAGATGTCGTTCCTAAGTTTTGCAGTTTTAGCTGGCGGAAAATACTTCGCCAAAATTTTTTCAGTTAATTCATTCCAAGTGGTTATGCTATTTTTGGGAAGTGTGTTAAGCCACTGCTTAGCTTTAGTTCTTAGAGAGAAGGGGAAGAGTCTCAGCCTTATTGCATCATTTGTGACACCATTTATCTTGAAGGTGTCGCAAATTTCAAGAAAGCTAGCTATATGTGCGTTCGGATCTTCATCTTGAAGTCCGTCAAATTGCACATATTGCTGCACCATTTGAATTATGCTAGGCTTTAATTCGAAGTTATTATTTGCTATAGCAGGGCGGACTATACTTGATTCTGTTCCCTCGAGGTTCGGTCGTGCATAATAGGACATAGTCCTTTGCACGGCCTCATCTACGTTGGGTTCCTTTATTCTTAAAGTAGCAAATGACTCGGAGTCCTCAACCGGCACTTGGATAGTAGGACCTTGAAATCGCGATCTTCTCCGAAGAGTACGCTCAATTTCGTGGTCCAAGTCAAAAATAACCGACGGACTCCCGCGGGTCATGCACTAAAAGAACAGAAATGAAGAAGAGGAAGAGAAAAAGGATAAACTAGAAAAAAGATTAAATTTTTTTTCTTTTTGAAATAGATTTTTTTATAGATTAACTCCCGAACTTCCCAAGGACTACCCTGTGAAGGGTTCGCAAGATACTAGACAAGACAGTGGCGCTTAAAGCCCTTTGCCCTTTTCGAGAGAATTAGGTGCCGTAGAAAAATTGTGAGGTTGGTTACTATTAAGAGCGGTGATAAAATTTTTTTGATTTTTAAAATTTAAAGAAGGAGGATGAGAAAGAGAAAAGATAAAATTAATAGGTTCGTGTTTTCAATATATTAACGGAAATTGGTTCCCCGGCAACGGCGCCAAAAACTTGTTGCGCGCTAGGGTTTGAAGAAAATAAACTCAACCGAACTAGCAACCCGATGAGGCAAGTATACCTATCGAATTATAGTTAGGGGACACAAGTGTCGTATTGAAATCCGGGAACTGTTGGCTATGCTTACTCACACGAACGCTATTATCTTATCGATGGAAAAACTAGGGTTTTAGAAAATCTAAGTGCAAGGAAGGAAGTAAAACTATACTAGAAAGAGAACCACCGCAATTAAGTAAAGCTATTAAGTAAAGAGCTATGCTAGAAAGGAAACTACTGTAGTTAATTAAAGAGCACAAGAAAGGTGATTACTACGAAAGGTAGAAAATATGAAATGGAAATGCACTCGATCAAGATTCACCTCGGCTAAAGACGATTAAGAAAATGCGATAAAAATCTAAACTTTATGGGATAAAGGTCCTTGACCGTGGAGGTTCCTAAAGCTTGAACACGCTTCTCTCGAAGTTGTTCCCAACTGAGTATAGGAAGGTCCGACCGACTCTCGTCTAAATCGGAGGCCTAAAACTCGCTTTACGCGGTGAACCCCAGTATTGGATTTTACTCCAATCCGGGAGATTTGGACGTCTGCCTCTCTCGAGGGGTGTGTACAACTCCCTTTACTCTTGAATGCTCACTTCATTCTTTCGGCCTCTTGGCTAGCCCAGAATGAAAGCAAAGGTGGAGAGTATATATCGATAATATACCTCCAACCCGTGATTAATCAAGAGTAATTCAAGGCCCTAACCTAAAAAGAAAAGATTAATTAAAATATCATAACTTAATCGCTCTAACCTCAGATCATCAAGATCGAGTACAAGGAGGATTAGTTAATCATAGCGAAGTGGAGGAGGGGGGATGAGTAGTGAAGCATAAAAAGAAGACAAGCTAAACAAGAACGCTTTTATTAATGAAAAAGGGCAAGTTACACTATTGAAAATAAAATTACAAGTGCATGAAAATGAAATCCTATTCTAGCCCTACAATTAGCACTAAGCAAGAGCAAGATTACAACAAAAGCATAAACAAGCTAAGATTAAACTAGGGTTAAACAAAAATTACAAAGAGAGAGAGAGAGAGAGAGAGAGAGAGAGCATAAGAAAGGATCAAGAAACAAAGGGGCAGCACCTCCCCCACTCAACCAAAGCTTCCTGAAATGGAGAGGGGGGGTCTCAATTTATAGAATTTTTTCACGGGTTGGTCACGCCCTCCGACACGCCCTAGGGGGGGGGCGTGTCAGGGGGCGTGACAGTACTATGTTGACCTCGGGCTCTGGATTCTAGCGGGAGGGATGATTGCTTCGGTACGTCGGTGGTCACGCCCTAGGTCACGCCCGTGTAGGGGGGGGCGTGACAGGCACGTCATGTCCAAATCATTGGTCGGAAATCCGTCAGTCGTCGAAAAGTTGATGTCACGCCCCAGGTCACGCCCGTGACGGGGGGCGTGACAGTACTGTTTTCGTGCTGTGGAGAAACAGCATTTAATGCAGCGGCAGGCTTTGCGGCAGAGGGCGACACGCCCATGGTCACGCCTGGTGACACGCCTAGGGAGGGCGTGTTAGGGGGCGTGATAGCGGTTTTGTTCGTTTTCCTGTCCCTTCCAACAAAAGTCCTCAAGATCGGGTGACACGCCCGAGGTCACGCCCAGGGAGGGCGTGACAGGGGGGCATGTCAGGTCATTTTTGACGAATTTCCTGAAAACCTGCAAAAGGATAAGAAAATGTTAGTGACAATAATATTTACATAAAAAGGATAAAAATAAACTAATAATAGACATGATTTGTACACTATAAAATAGAAAATACGATAATAGTTTAGGCTACAAAATGTATTATCAGTGTCCATAATAATAATCCTAAATTCATAATAATATTTCCAGAGCTTTGTTATAACCCTAAAACATGATTGACATAATTTAATTCAAATCCAAAGTTAAAGTGTTACATAATTAATTCTTCAAGAGAATCTATGATTGTGCACTTTTATAAAAGAACCTATTTGAAAGCTTAACCAAATACTACGTAACATGATTCAAAGTTTAATATGACTATAAACATAACTCTTACCATCCTCTCGTGGAAATTCAAGATCATTTGATCCCTTAATTATTCCTTAAGGTATAAAGGACTAATTTAATACAAAGTGGATTAAGTGTTGTACCTAAGTACAAATACTCCCAAACTCCTCTCTAGGGAATATTTCCACTCTAGAACCACATGGACTAAACCCTAAGTTCTTATAAGAACATATCATCCTATGTCCTTCACAAACCCCCATTGTTCAATCCTTAATGTGTGAACTAGGGTCCTAGGGCAAACCCACCCCAATTCATCTCAAATTTCATGAGAGGGTGTTTTCACTGACCATGGGGCTCTGGCCAAAATCCCAACCCATTTGGGTGAGAATTGGCCCCACCATGCCCCAAAAATCCCTTGCCCTAATTT
The DNA here is from genome assembly GCA_039513925.1 of Platanthera zijinensis. Taxonomy (NCBI): domain Eukaryota; kingdom Viridiplantae; phylum Streptophyta; class Magnoliopsida; order Asparagales; family Orchidaceae; genus Platanthera; species Platanthera zijinensis. The sequence continues at coordinate 75,199,292 of CM077089.1, read as the reverse complement.
TCTCCTTAAAAGGCCAAAATTTGGCCTCACCAAAACCTAATCATATCAAACCCAATTAGGCTGAAATTTTTATCAAGGTTAATTAATAACCCTAGAAATTAGCCACCAAGACTTTGGATACATTTGAGTTCATTTGACCCTCTATTTAAATCATACATGAATTATTAAATTTTTACAAAAACTATAGAAAAATTATATCCAAAAATTCCCATTTTTGGATATATTGTGGGTATAGATAAGAATGTCCCCCATCCCAAATTTCAAGTCATTTAGATGGTTGGATTGATGGTGGAACTTAAATCATTCTTTGTTCAACCCTATGTATAGATCTCTCCAAAATGATTGCCGTGGTCTAACCAAGACTCCAAATTGGTTCAAATCAATTTTAAAATAAAGTAGACTCATAGATCGACAATTATTATGTTAACAGTTTTTCCTGATCTAGCTTCTAAGTATTTTTGATATTTAATTTATAACAACCCTGTAAACAGGACAGAAATTGAAATAATATGAATTAATAATTTAACCCAGCACAAATCTTAAAGCAGATCTATCGTCTACTGGTCACCTTCTTCCACTAGCCAAGGGATGAGATTAGCCCGACCTGGAGCACATTACAGATGTTACCGCCGGCCATCCAGCCTCCTCCCTGGCCGGCCACCGCCACCACCACCTCCGTTAAAGTGGTGGCCATAACCGGGCGACGGCGCGACCGCCGGAGAGGCGAAATCCGGCGAACCCGACAAGTTTTTCTTTTGCAGAAATAACCAGGAAGATCACCTCTTCCCGATCGGGCTCAGTTAAGCCCGATTCTTATCCTAAAGAAGGCTAAGATCTACCCATAGAGAGAGAGAGGAGGGGAGGACCTTGTTCGCATGATGGAGGCGTGCTGATCAACGGAAAGCCATTAGTGGTGGAGGCGTCGCCGTTGCTCTTCAACAGCACATAGAAATATCTCGTCTCCTTTAGGAAAAGTGTGGAAACGAAGGCTTGGAGTCTTGTGAAGCTTATAAATCAGTAAAATGGGGGAGGGGAGGGGTCTAACCGATGGTGGCCATTAATGGTAATTTCAGCCATGGTGGTGGGGGGATGAATATGGCTCAATCTAGCCAAGTAACGACTAGAAACTCCTCTTCCCTAGAGGAGTTAAATCCAGCCATAAAAGAGGAAGGGAAGGGGCCAAGGCATCAAGTGCCATTACTGGCCATGAAAGTCGGTGCTTGGCCATGGCTGAAACCTTCTTCATTTTCATAACTGTCGACCACGTGGCCTACCTCCATTTGACCGGTCAATATTTTTAAATAAGACTTAATTAGGTGTTAAAAGAGAAACGGCTAATTTTAAGACATCCTATCCCGCTTCCCGAAACGGTCCGGTTCAGCTGAACCAGCAAACAAGCTAAAACAGCCATAAAATTCTAAGTAAAATGGCGTTGAATGAGCTCAGCTCACTCAATGCCATCCAACCTACAGTGTTATGTGAGCTCAGCTCACTCAACAAAATCCAGCCGACGGCGTTGAGTGAGCTCAGCTCACTCAACGCTATACAGCCTAAACAAGATGGTGTTGAGTGCAGTCAGTGCACTCAACACCGTTCAGCTTATGGCGTTGAGTGAACTTGATGCACTCAATGCCATTAATCCCAAGTAAGATGGCGTTGAGTTCAGTCGGTGCACTCAACACCGTTCAGCTTATGGCATTGAGTGCACTCAACGCCATCCAGCCTAAGTAAGATGGTGTTGAGTGTAGTCAGTGCTCTCAACGCAGTTCAGCTTATGGCATTGAGTGCACTCAACGCCATCCTGCCTTTGGCATTGAGTGCACTCGACGCACTCAACGCCCGAGCCCAAATCCTGTTTTAAGTAAATTTCTGACCTAGTATTTGCAGACCAAGGTGATTTTCACCTTGAGCCCGGGTCACTTGGCCTCCTTGGGCTTCCTAGGGTTTTGTCATGACTTGTTCATGACAAAAGCTCTCCTAGAAGTCTGGTCGGAAATGGGATGTTACAAATCCCAATATACAAAAATAAAAATTTTGTCCCCGAAATTAAGGTTAAGTCTACGGGGGTTTCTGCTAGAATAGAAGAAATTGTAACATCCCTACGGTTTAGGGCATACCTGACTCGAAGAGTTCCAGATACTTTTGTTGCGTCAAGTCCTGTGGCTCCCATGTATGCTCCTCCTGCCCATGATTGCTCCACAAAACTTTGACTAACATAACCTTCTTACGCCATAAGACTTGCACTGCCGTGTCATCGATCCTGATCGGCTCTAAGGTGACTGATCGATTCGAGGCCACCGGGCCGTCTGCTTTGGAAATCAGCTGCTCAGGGCATAGCAGAGCTCTCCGTAGTGAGGAGATGTGGAAGACGTCATGCAATCTCGCTAGCTCCGGCGGTAGCTCTAGTCTATAAGGCAAGGGGACGATCCGCTCCAGGATCCTGTAAGGCCCCATATACCTCAGACTGAGCTTCTTCCGCCTGCGAACCCGCGAGACTCCGTGCATCGGCCGTATCTTCAAGAAAACTCGGTCCCCCACCTGGAAATCCACTTGACGATGCCTCGCATCGTAATATTTGGCCTGCCTACTCTGGGCTTCCAACATCCTGTCCCGGATCAATCTAATCTGAGCATCAGAATCCCCCACAAACTCCGAGCCTAGTGCCTGCGGATCCTCATCCTGAACCCATGATAGTAGGGTCTTGCACCTCCGTCCATACAATGCCTCGTATGGAGCCATGCCTATGCTGGACTGATAGGCATTGTTATATGATAACTCGACCAGCGGTAGCAATCTCTCCCAAGGCTCGCCATGATCCAAAATATACAGGCACAAAAGATCTTCCAATGAACGATTGGTGCGCTTCGTATGCCCATCAGTCTGAGGATGAAAGGCTGTGCTGAATGTCAACTGCGAACCCAGATGAGCCTAAACTGACCTCCACTCCCTGGATGTAAACCGCCCATCCCGATCCGAAACGATAGTCTTGGGCACCCCATGATAACGCACAAACTGCTCAATGAACCTCCATACTAATACACCAACCGGAGCGTCCTTCGCCACTGGAATGAATCTGGCCACCTTCGTTAGCTTGTCCACTATCACCTAGATCGAGTCATTTCCCGCACGGGATCGAGGTAGCCCATGTATGAAGTCCATGGCTATATCCTCAAATTTCCACTCCGGCACCGAAAGTGGCTGCAGTAAGCCGGCCAGGTTCCTACACTCTGCCTTTATGAGTTGGCAGGCCTCGCAATGCATCACAAAGTATGTAATGTCCTTCTTCATACCCGACCAGTACATCGTTCTCTTCAAATCTTTTACCATCTTGATGATCCCCGGGTGCACCGAGTATCGGCTGTAGTGAGCTTCCGTCATAATGTCCTCCTGGATCTGGTCTCCTACCGGTATATAGACCCTGCCTCTGAAACATAGGAGCCAATCCCTCAAGGAGTAATCTCCTACTGTGCCTTCCTTCAAGGCTCTGAATATCGGCTCAGCTCTCACATCCATCTTTTGCCCATCTCTGATACGGTCCCAAATATCATCAGTGGTAACCATAGATCCCAGGTACTCTATGTATAACTCTGGGTAATCCTCATACACTAGTGATATTTGCATCTCCTCGAATGACTTAACCAACTCCAAGGCCATCACCCGCGGGCCTACTCCTGACATACTCGCTCTCCGGCTCAAAGGGTCTTCGACCACGTTTGCCTTCCCTGGATGGTAGTGCATGGTATACTGGTAGTCTGACAGAAACTCCACCCAGCATCTCTGCTTGATGTTTAACTCCTTCTGTGTGTCTACGTATTTCAAGTTCTTGTGGTCTGAGAATATTTTGCAGTGAACTCTGTAGAGGTAGTGTCGCCAGATATTAAGAGCAAAAATAACTGTCCCCATCTCCAAGTTATGCACGGGGTAGTTCTTCTCATGCTTCTTCAGCTGATGGGAGGCATAGGCTATTACATGCCCATTCTACATCAAGACGACACCCATCCCTTGATAGGAAGCATCAGTATACACCTGGAATCCTTCCTTCCCTGAAGGAAGAGCAAGGATGGGAGCCGAGGTAAGATGATCCTTCAGCTCCTGAAAAGTAGATTCACATCGTGGCGTCCAAATGAAAGGAGACTCCTTCTTCGTCAGAGATGTAATAGGGCGGGCAATCTTAGAGAACCCCTTTACGAACTTCCGGTAATAACTGGCAAGTCCTAAGAAACATCGAACATCCGAGGCCATCTTTAGTGGTGGCCAATCCAATACTACCTGGACCTTCGCCGGATCTACTGCCAAACCTACTCCACTAATGACATGGACTAAAAAGGCCACCTCCTTTAGCTAGAACTGGCATTTCCTGTACTTAGCATACATCTTATGCTCTCGGAGCTTCTCCAAATTCAAGGCAAGATGCCTCGCGTGCTCCTCCTCCGACCTCAAATAGATAAGGATGTCGTCGATGAATATAATAACGAAGACATCAAGATACTCTTCGAACACCCGGTTTGAAGGTGAGGATAGATACAACTCTAGAGGGGGGGGGGGGGTGAATAGAGTATTCAAAAATTATGACACCCTACTCAACTCCCTTAGAGTTAATTTGCGGAATGAGTTTATAGATATTTTAAATCCTAGAGCCTAACACAAAGTGAAGTGCACTAGAGAAGGGCAACTGTAATTACAGTTGAGCTTTGATCCTATCACAGCAACTAGCAATCCTAGTTATTTCTACTCACAGCCACAGTGCAATAAATTAAATAAGCAACACAGACGACACAAGAAGTTTATAGTGGTTCCCTCTAAATAGGTACGTCTACTCTTCTACCACCCTGGTAGGAATCTACTATAGGTTTTTGTTCAGGTGCCCTGCCACCAACTGATCTGCTTCAGGTAGATCAAGTAGACCCTTTGAGCTTTTGATCAGGAGCTCAAAATCCAACACAGGTTTTTGATCAGGTGCCCTACCACCAAGGTTCACTTTTGAAGGGAGTAATAACCCTTTATACAGGAGGTTGAGAGAGTTAAAGTTTCTTCTCTATTGTTAGAACAGATTAGAGAAGCTAGTGGATTGCACAGAGCTAGAAAATTTTAAAGAATCAAGGCTCCCCCAGGCTTAGAGAATATCCAGAAAGAAGTCTTGCTTCAGGGTGCAGGAACTCTTCTGAACTTGAGACAAAGAACTGTCTTGAAGTTCTAAAGGAGAAGCTTGAAGAAGACTCTTGATTTGTAATAGGTTGTTCTTCTTTAATCAACTTCCTTTCTCCTTCTTCTTCTTCTTCTTCTAGGCACTGAGTAAATGTTCCTGTAAGAAGGATGGACTCGGGATTGAAGAAGAATGTTGAAGAGGGATGATCTTCTCAGTTGAATGAATCAATGACTGAAAGCTGTATCTCTTCTTGCTTTGAATCTTTATATCTTGTGTCTCGTTATTGTCTATTTTCTTCTTTCAAAAGAAGCTCTTTATATATGGGCCTTTGCAATGGCTCTAAACTTGTTTTGAATTTTGTCTTCTTCTGAGATCTGCAATCTGGGCTGCAAAAAAGCATAAAGCAAAAACATATCCTGCAGGCAGACATGCTATAAGGGGATAAAGCTTTCTAAGAAGCTGCATATCCAATCTGATAACAGGAGTACTAAAGAAAGTCACATCAGACTAAACTCTTTACGGCCAAAGAAGACTTTCTGAGTCTAACAGCTATAAAGGACAGCATGGCAGATAAAGCAAAAAGATATTTCAACTAATAAGACAAAGAACTTTGTCAGATAAAGCTTGACTTATGCACAAAGGATGGGGCAAAGATTGCCTTGAGATGTATGCACAAAATCAATGAAATAAACTTTAATAAAATATGCTAAATAAACTGGAATTAAATCATAGAACAGAAGGAGTACAAAATTACTAAAGACAGATAGAAGAACGTCGAACGACCCTCGGAGATCGTCGACCGAAGCACAGAGATTGTCGACCTATCAGAACAGATAGTCGAACGACACAGATAGTCGAACTATCAAAGAAGATAATCGAACTACCACAACAGATAATCGACCTATCAGAACAGATAGTCGAGCTATCAGATAGTCAACCTATCAAGATAGATAGTCGAGTTATCAAGCAAAATAGATACTCGACCAATCAAGCAGATAGTCGAACTATCAAAGACAAATAGATAGTCGACCTATCAAATAGATAGTCGAACTATCAAAGAAGACAGATAGTCGAGCTATCAGATAGTTGAACTATCCAAGCAGATACTCGAACTATCAAACAGAGCAGATAGTCGACCTATCAAGACAGATAGTCAAACTATCAAGCAAGACAGATAGTCGACCTATCAAACAGATAGTCAAACTATCAGATAGTTGAACTATCCAAGCAGATAGTTGAACTATCAATAAATCTGTCTGGTCAAAAGAAGTAGAGCTAACAAGAGTTGAACTAACTCAGAGATAGACGATCTGCTGACCGACGATAGTCGACCAACTGATAGACGATCGTCGAACAGTTGATCGAAGATAGTCGACCGGCGTTCGACCATAGTCGAACCAAAAATAACTTAACAAAATTTTCATCTGGATAAGTGACAACTCTACAACTAGACAACTAACCTTTGACCATAGATAAATCTTGGGTCGAGAAACTAAAAGAGCAGACTAAACTCAAATCCAAACTAGGGTACCAACAATCTCCCCCTATTTGAGTTAAGTCTCTCAAAACAAAACAAAACAAAAAAACTACTGGAAATAAATATAATACATGAAAGGAAATATCTAAGCAGCAGATAGCATCAATCAAACAGATAAATAAATAACTGTCAATCAATGAAATTTAAGAAGCATCAGAATCTGGTTTAGATACAGAGGAAACAGGAAGAAAAGAAATTTTTCTAAAAGGGTCTAATACTTCTTTCTTTGATAACTTTAGATCTTGCTCTCCAATAATTCTAGATTCTTCTGTTCTTAGAACTACTACTTCAGGATGCTTTTTCATATATTTTGAAGGATCAAAGACCTCAGGTCTAACCTGAAATTTATCTAGCTCCTTCTTTCTAAATTTAGACATAGTAGTTAATCCTGTAATATCTTTTCCTTCTGCTTTGGCTTTTCTTATTTGGGCTGATCCAACTAGTTCAAGAAATCTAGCCATCCTGAAATCAGGATTGAGCTCTTGACTTTCATATTCATTTTCACAAGTTGGATCTAAAGATTTTATAGCTTTAAATTTAGTAGAAAGTTCTAACAAGCTAGCAGCTGGCTCTCTATTTTCTTGAATAATTAATGAAGAAGGAGGAGCAAACTCAGCATATTTCTTATTTGATTTTTCAGAGAAAATAATCCTTTTACCTTTTGAGTCAGTTTCCTTTGCTAGAGCTGGCTTTGAAGAAGATATACTTTTGATTTCTTTGGAAGGTGAAGCTCTTCTCTTAGGAGAAGGAGGAGGAGAAAAAGTTGGTTTCTGATAAACTACCTCCTTTACTTGTTCTCTTATATCAACATCTTGTTTTTTATATCCAGATTGGGATCTGCTTTGAAATCCTGGATTGCTTTTCCTTTGATGAGATTGAGATTGAGTTTATCTGGCAGAAGGGGCTGAAGGATTTGCAGATGTATTATCAGAAGCTCCTGCACTGGGAGGTGGTGGAGGAGGACCTCTAGGGGTCCACTTAGGTGCTGGACTATCATATCTTTGAGATTTCTTCCTTTGCTTTTGCTGATTCTTGGAGAATCCCATCCAGTGCAGATATTCCTTGGACTTGGGATCTATTCCTTTCAAGATGTAATAAGGAATATCATGGTCAGGGTTAGATGGAGGAGGAGCAGCAGCTTTTCTTTTCCTTTTAGCGGATTTCTTTTTCTTAGATTCTTCTGAGTCATCAGAGTCATCCTCATCCTCAGAATTAGATGATGGAGGATGATCATAAGGATCAACAGCTTCTTGCACAGCTTTTTCTCTATCCTTTAAAGAAGATTTTTCTATCTCTTCTTCCAAGGTATCCTGTGCCAGAAGAGTGTCTAGATCCAGTCCTGGGGTGTCATCCCAGACTGTAGACTTCTCTTCTTGAATATCTGAAACTTTCTCTATCTCTGCTGCAACTGTCATGAGGACCAGTTCATCATTCACCGCTACCTGAGCTGGAGGAGAGGGTACAGGCTTTTGATTAGCAGATTCTTGCACTGGTTCTTGAGCAAGTTGTTGAACAAGTTCGTGGACAGCTAGAACTTCTTCCACTATATCTGTAGTATCAGGAACACAGATTTGCTAAATGAAATTGAAACATCCCTTCTAGGTATTCATAGACTAGCATGTCAGTTAACATGTCAAGAAAATGAGTAAATGAATTACCTTCAGGATTTTACTCAGAATTTCCTAACTCCCATAAGTCATCTAGAAAGGAGGTAATGACTCCTTCTAGGAAAAGGGTAACTAAGGGAGTGGAGGCTTCTTCGAGGCATACTTTAACAGCAAATTCCGCATGCAATATAACATCAGATGCCATGGGATCTAGAGCTGAGACTGCTATCTCTTTAGGAACAGTTTCTGTCTCTGCTTGAGTAATTTCTGCTAGAGGAGAGGCCAGGGGCAGTTCAGAGGCATCTTCATGAAACATCTCCCCCTGCCTGATTTCAGCGGAAACTGAAACCAGGCCCCTAGATGAAGAGGGCTCAGCAGATTTTGAGAGAGCTTGGATGGAGGCAGTCAGGGAAGAAATGGAAGAGATGAGGGGGGCAATTGCTTCTTCAATCATGGTTTTGATTGAAGGAGTAATTAACTCCAATATGCTTGAAATGAAGGCTGGGGTGATTGCAAAAGATGGAGGGGGAATCACAGTAGATGGATGATCATCAGGAATGGTGTTCTCCTGATGAGATGGAGAGTGAATGGGTGATTGATGGGTGGATGCAAGAAGATCAATATGATCAGAATGAAGAATTGGTGACTGAGGAGGAGTGGATAACTCAGAAATCAATAAATCAAAATTAGGAGGAGAAATCCTAGCAAGATGAGAAGGGAGAGGGGATGCTGGTGATGATGCATGGAGAATTGTGGAGGACTTAAGAAGAAGAGAGGCAGAAGATGGTACTTCAATTGAAGTAGATGGAACTTCAATTTGAGTAGATGGTAAGGTAGATGTGGATGGCACTTCAGTAGAAGTTGATGGTAATACAGAAGAAGTGGATGGAAATGCAGATGAAGTGGATGGAATGGAGAGAATGGATGAGCCTACTTCAGGTAGGTGGGGAGTGTCTGAAACAGTCCTTGTGCTCTCAGACACAACTGGAGCTACCCCTGTTGGAGAAGGCTTCTGAAAACTTCTTTGACACTTAACAAACAATGTTGGATCCATCTTCTTGCTGGCATTGATGGATGTAGAGACTGTAACCAACAGCTGGGGGTATTTCTCTCTTAGAAATATTCTAAGTACCCTACCCAGGGTGACTTCCTTCTTGCTATTCTTCTTTCTTATCAAATCAAACATAACTCCTGCCCAATTAATCTGTTTCTTGTTTACTATTGCACACATCAGGGCAAACTATTGCCTGGTTATGTTATCATGAGCAGAGTGCTTGCCCAGAAGCACTTTTCTGACTAGTTCAGCCAAGAACTTTATCCTCAACGGAAAATTAACCTTTAGCAGCTTAGAAGGAATGCCTTTTGCATGTCCTAATTCAATCAACATCCTCCCAAACTCTGGAGTATCTTGTTCATATTATTCTTCACCATTCAGTAATCCAAAAATATCAGTTAAAACGGCGGGAGTCAAAATTACCTCTTCGCCGCCAATCGTTCCAGTCATAGATTCATCATTGGAAGACGAAGTGAAGGCCCACGCTTTAATCTCTTGGATGTTTATCTTTATCCTTGTGGACATAAGCCTTTCCAATCCTTGTTCCTTGAAGAGCTGGAGGATTTATACTATCTCAGAATCACATGCACTGAAAGAGTCAAAATCTATGCTGAATCCGGCGTCGAACTTCATTACTGACAGAAGGGTTGGAGCAATCGCCATTGATAGGGTTAGAGAAGACGAGAGAGACGACGAAAGCGAAATGGCAAAGAGCGCGAGGCAGGGATCAAGTAGAAAGACGGAATACGAAAAGGCGATCTCCGTCGACGACAAAAAGAACGATCTCTTAACCTAGGTCGACCATCAGTTTTATATTAAAACAGCAATCGTCGATTTATTTTAACAGATACTGGAGACGATAGTCGAACGGTCGTTCGACGATCGTTTCCTGAAGCAGAGTAGTCGATCAATCGTTCGACTATTTCTGTCTTCACAAACAAATAAGTTGTCGTCGCCCGTAGGTCGACGATAGGCTCAACCTGTTCGACCATCGTCAAACATCGTTTGACGATCTTCAGACAGATTTCAACAAAGATAGACGTCACACTTGGTCTTTTCCATTAATCATGCCTAGTTGAACCAAAAAGAACAGATGCTTCTGTTCATCTAAGGGATTGGTGAAAATATCACCTCTCTAAAGGTCAGTGGATATGAACTCAAGGCTGATCTTGTTCTTTTCCACACAATCTCTCAGGAAATGGTGTCTAATCTCAATGTGCTTGGTTCTAGAGTGGTGCACAGGATTTTGTGCAATGGAGATAGCACTGGTACTATCACACATGATTTTTGTGTTCTTGTGTGTGTACCCATAATCCAAAAGCTGGTTTTGAATCCACAGGATCTGTGAACAACAACTAGCAGCTGCTATATATTCAGCCTCTGCAGTTGAAGTTGAGACAAAAGCCTGCTTCTTACAGAATCAAGAGACCAATCTCTCTCCCAGGAACTGACAAGTTCCTGAGGTACTTTTCCTGTCAACTCTACAACCAGCATAGTCAGAATCAGAGTATCCAATTAACTCAAATTCTGATTCTGCTGGGTACCATAGTCCTAGATTTGGACATCCCTTCAGGTATCTCAAAATTCTCTTGAGAAGAATCAAATGAGATTCCTTGGGGTTGACCTGGAATCTAGCACATATGCATGTAGCAAACATTATATCTGGTCTACTTGCAGTTAAATACAACAGGGAACCAATAATGTCCCTATAGTTTTTCTGATCAACTGGATTGCCCTGATCATCAGAATCTATAACTACATTAGTAGCCATAGGTGTATGTATTGCTTAAGCATCAGCCATCCCAAACTTCTTTACCAATTCCTTGGCATATTTGGATTGGGAGATGAAGATGCCATCAGCATCTTGCTTTACTTGGAGACCATGAAAGTAAGATAGCTCACCCATACTACTCATCTCAAACTTAGATGCATCAAGTAAGAGAACTTTTTGCACAGTTTGGGATAAGTGGAACCAAAAATAATATCATCTACATACACTTGAACTAACAGGATTGTGTCCTTGTGGTGCTTAACGAAAAGGGTTCTATCAACTACTCCCCTAACAAAGTTGTGCTCTAACAGGAAACTAGCTAGAGTCTCATACCAGGCTCTGGGTGCTTGTTTATGTCCATAAAGAGCTTTTTGCAACTTGTACACAAATGAGGGCTGAGTTGAAGAAACAAACCCAGGAGCTTGTTCAACAAATACCTCTTCCTTTAGCTCACCATTTAGGAAGGCACTCTTGACATCCATCTGAAAGACCTTAAACTTCATATAGGCTGCATAGGCTAGAAAGATTCTTATTGCCTCTAGCCTTGCAACAGGAGAAAAGGTTTGGTCATAATCTATACCTTCCTCCTATCTGTAGCCCTGAGCTACAAGCCTAGCTTTGTTCCTTACAATAATTCCATTTGCATCCAACTTGTTTTTAAACACCCACTTGGTGCCTATGATCAGTTGGCCTTTAGGTCTTGGAACCAAAGTCCATACTTTACATCTTTCAAACTGATTGAGTTCCTCTTACATAGCAATGATCCAGTGGGGATCTAGCTCAGCATCTTTTATGGTGAGGGGCTCAATCTATGAAAGGAAACAAGCATGCATCACATCCTATATTAACTGATGTCTTGTTTGTACACCAGCTGATATGTCTCCAATCACTTGAGATATAGGATGATCTCTAAGTGTGACAAGATCAGCAGGTGGGATGTGATCTTCAGCAATAGTTGGGATTAATTCCTCAGGTGGAATTGGATCAACTGTTGGTGGTACAACAACTGCTTCTGCAAAGTCTTCATCACTATCTGAATCAGTGATATGAAGAGTTGATAGATGGAGAATCTCTTGAGTGACATCTTTATTAGATTCTGGTACCTGCAATGAACTTGAGGAAGGGGAAGTTTCCTTCTCCTTATAAAACATCTGAGATTCATCAAAAGAAACATGTACAGATTCCTCAATTTTAGAAGTTTATTTATTAAATACCCTATAAGCTTTGCTTACTTGGGAATATCCAAGAAAAATTCCCATTGAAGCTTTTGCTTCAAACTTTCTAAGGTATTCTTTGTTATTGTTATGAATGTATACTACACAACCAAATACTCTAAAATAATTAATTTTAGGTTTCTTTCCTTTAAGCAACTCATAAGGAGTTTTACTCTTAAGCTTATGTATAAGACTTCTATTCAAGACATAATTAGCTGTGCTAATAGCTTCTGCCCAATAAGAAAGAGGCATGTTAGCATCTGCCAATAATGTACTAGTAGCTTCAATCAAGGTTCTATTCTTCCTTTCCACTACCCCATTTTGTTGGGGAGTTCTAGGAGCAGAGAAGCTATGTTTGTTACCTTCTTTCTCACAGAATTATTGCATGAGAAGAGAATCAAACTCAGTACCATGATCACTTCTGATCAAGGAAACATGAGTAGAATACTCAGTCTGCACACAAAGTAGAAAATCTGTAAGAACTTTGAAGTTATCAGCCTTAGTTCTCAAGAAGAACACCCAAGTGAACCTAGAGAAGTCGTCTACAATTACTAAAGTGTAATATTTCCCTCCTAGACTCTGTATATTTATTGGGCCAAAAAGGTCCAAATGTAATTAATACAGGATTCTAGGTGAATCACTTTTATTTACAGATTTAAAGGAGTTTTTGGTTTGCTTGCCTAATTGACAAGCCTTGCATAGGCTCTCCTTCTTGTAGGGGCAAGAAGGAAAACCTCTAACAAGGTTGTATTTAGATAACCTAGATATGTTCTTGAGGTTAACATGGCTAAGCCTCCTATGCCATAAGGTATTGTTATTATTTGTTACTTCATTAAATAAGCAGATTTCAGAATGGGTTGAATTAAAATCTACTAAATAAATATTACCTTGTCTAATAGCTACTAACATAACATTACTATTTAAAGTAATATTACAGAGAGTGTTAGTGAAAGATACCTGATATCCTGCATCACATAACTGACTTACTGAGATAAGGTTGTGCTTCAGTCCAGTTATATATGCAACCCTTTTGAAAGTTACTGCTCCAATGGTAATCCTACCATATCCTTCAGTTTGACCACAGCTAGAATCCCCAAAGATCACCTTTGGTCCAAGCTTGGCCTCTAATCTTGACAGATTTTCTTTGTTTCCTGTCATGTGTTTAGAATAGCCACTATCCAAATACCATTTGTCTTTAGTAATTGGATAGGTCTTCACCTGCAGAATAGACAATTAGACATTATGGACCCAGGTAACCTTGGGTCCATTATTCTTCACATAATGAAAACTAGAAATAAAAGAATAAGCAGGTTGGGGTTTAAATCCTAAAGGGTAAGATCTCCTAGGTGGGATGCTCCATGCAGTTAATGGGTCCACAAACCTAGGGTTTCTATTTATATTAGGGTTTCTAGAGTTCTGGTTGTAATTTTGAAAATAATATTGAAATCGTCGATCAGCGTTTGACGATGGATGCTCAGATCGTCGAGCTTCGTTCGACCATTGAGCCTTCGATCATCGAGCAGCGTTCGACGCTTTTTGTAGCTCCTTAAATTTTTGCTTTCTCTTTTCTCTCTTAGCTTTATTTAAGGCTTGATTAACTTGTTTTACTTGCTCAGTGTTCTTTATTCCATCAGCTGAAATAAAGTTCACTTGAGTTGAAAGATGATTTTTAAGAACCAATGGGGGTTCACTTGATGAGGCTCCTAAGCCTAGCTTATTATTGCCTGACCTAGTGTTTGTCATGCTGGTGATTTCTAGCAGCTTAAGGCTTCTACCATTTAAGGATTCTTCTAATCTCTTGGACTTTGCTAGTTCATTTTTAAGAAACTTTATTTCTTCACTAGACTTAGTGAGTTCTGCTTCTAACCTAGCATTTTCAATGGAAATAGATTCTGATTCAGCTAACTTATTTCTAAGTTCCTTAATTTCCTTTTTTGAACTAATTAGATCTAAGCAAAGGGATTTAAATTCAGATTTAAATTCAAAAGAAGAAAAATCATATGAAGATAATACCTGATCTTCTGTAGGCATTTCTTCATCATCATCAGAACTCTCTACAGCTGAGTGATTGCTGCAGGCATCAATTGCCATAAGGCAGATTTCCTTTGCCTTCTTCTCTTCCTCATCCTCACTAGAGCTTGAGGAGGAAGATTCCTCATCTGAATCACTCTAGGTCTCAGCAACAAATCCTTTCTCCTTCTTCTTATTTTTATAGGAGGAGGACTTGGAGTGTTTCTTGTGATGTTCTTTTACCTTTCTCTTTTCTTTGCTCTTTTCCTCTGGACACTCTGGTAGAATGTGTCCAGGTTTCCTGCAACCATAACAAATAATTTCTTTAGCAGGAGATCTGTCATACCTTGGTTTATCTTCATATCTTGAAGATTTCTTTCTAAAGTCTTTTCTTCCCATCTTGAGAAACCTTTTGGCAAAGAGTGCCATCAGCTCCTCATTGGATTGGCTTCCTTCAGAAGCATCAGCAGCTTTGAGAGCAAGAGTTTGCTCTTTTCTTGCTGGAGTTGGAGTCTTTGCTTTAGCCTCAGCTTCCCTGGTTTTCAGCACTTGCTCAAAAGACTTGAGCTTGCCAAGGAGAGCTTCAGTTGAGATTTCATTTGTACTTCTGGCCTCCTTGATAGGCTAGATCCTAAGATCCCATGTGTTGGGGAAGCACATCAATATCTTATCATTGACCTCTGTCAATGTAATCTCCTTATCAAGAGTTCTCAGCTCATTGATGATTGAGCTGAGCCTGGTGTACATGGCTTCAACTGATTCAGCTTTAGTCTTCTTGAAGTTTTCATACTGGGATATAAGGTTGGACCTTCTGTCCTTCCTTTCATCAGCTGAACCAGCTACAATCTGGTTCAGTGAGTCCCACATGTCTTTTGCAGAGGTGCAATCAGCCACTTTCTAGAAGATTTCATCAGACATAGTCTGAGCCAGAATGTTCATAGCTTTGGCATCAGCTATCTTTGCCTTCTTGTAGGCATCATTATAATCTAGAGGAGGCACTGCACTTAGATTTGTAGATGTTGTAGCAGTGGCTGCAGCAGTAGGTGTTGGAGGTCCTGTCAAAATAGAAGAGAAAATGTCTTCATCAATAGAGTTCATATATAATCTTATTCTTGCCTTCCAGATGCTAAACATAGCTAAGTTGCAAGCTGGAGGTCTGGTGCTAGAGTAATCCTTGGACTGGGCCATGAAGTGAATATCTATAAGCTTGGTATCTATCAGGATCTTGTGACTCAGGTATTAGCCTGTACAGTCAGTTAACCTCCCTCTGATACCAATTGAAGGTGAGGATAGATACAACTCTAGAGGGGGGTGAATAGAGTATTCAAAAATTATAACACCCTACTCAACTCCCTTAGAGTTAATTTGTGGAATGAGTTTATAGATATTTTAAACCCTAGAGCCTAACACAAAGTGAAGTGCACTAGAGAAGGGCAACTGTAATTACAGTTGAGCTTTGATCCTATCACAACAACTAGCAATCCTAGTTATTTCTACTCACAGCCACAGTGCAATAAATTAAATAAGCAACATAGACGACACAAGAAGTTTATAGTGGTTCCCTCTAAATAGGTACGTCCACTCTTCTACCACCCTGATAGGAATCCACTACAGGTTTTTGTTCAGGTGCCCTGCCACCAACTGATCTGCTTCAAGTAGATCAAGTAGACCCTTTGAGCTTTTGATCAGGAGCTCAAAATCCAACAAAGGTTTTTGATCAGGTGCCCTGCCACCAAGGTTCACTTTTGAAGGGAGTAATAACCCTTTATACAGGAGGTTGAGAGAGTTAAAGTTTCTTCTCTATTGTTAGAACAGATTAGAGAAGCTAGTGGATTGCACAGAGCTAGAAAACTCTAAAGAATCAAGGCTCCCCCTAGATTAGAGAATATCCAGGAAGAAGTCGTGCTTCAAGGTGTAGGAACTCTTCTGAACTTGAGACAAAGAACTGTCTTGAAGTTCTGAAGGAGAAGCTTGAAGATGACTCTTGATTTGTAATAGGTTGTTCTTGTTTAATCAGCTTCCTTTCTTCTTCTTCTTCTTCTTCTTCTAGGCACTGAGTAAATGTTCCTGTAAGCAAGATGGACTAAGGATTGAAGAAGAATGTTGAAGAGGGATGATCTTCTCAGTTGAATGAATCAATGACTGAAAGCTGTATCTCTTCTTGCTTTGAATCTGTATATCTTGTGTCTCTTGTTATTGTCTATTTTCTTCTTTCAAAAGAAGCTCTTTATATATGAGCCTTTGCAACGGCTCTAAACTTGGTTTGAATTTTGTCTTCTTCTGAGATCTGCAATCTGGGCTGCAAAAAAGCATAAAGCAAAAACATATCCTGCAGGAAGACATGCTATAAGGGGATAAAGCTTTCTAAGAAGCTGCATATCCAATCTGATAACAGGAGTACTAAAGAAAGTCACATCAGACTAAACTCTTTACGGCCAAAGAAGATTTTCTGAGTCTAACGGCTATAAAGGACAACATGGCAGATAAAGCAAAAAGATATTTCAACTAATAAGACACAGAACTTTGTCAGATAAAGCTTGACTTATGCACAAAGGATGGGGCAAAGATTGCCTTGAGATGTATGCACAAAATCAATGAAATAAACTTTAATAAAATATGCTAAATAAATAGGAATTAAATCATAGAACAGAAGGAGTACAAAATTACTAAAGACAAACAGAAGAATGTCAAACGACCCTCGGAGATCGTCGACCGAAGCACAGAGATCGTCGACCTATCAGAACAGATAGTCGAATGACACAGATAGTCGAACTATCAAAGAAGATATTCGAACTACCACAGCAGATAGTCGACCTATCAGAACAGATAGTCGAGCTATCAGATAGTCGGCCTATCAAGATAGATAGTCGAGCTATCAAGTAAAATAGATTGTCGACCTATCAAGCAGATAGTCGAACTATCAAAGACAAACAGATAGTCGACCTATCAAACAGATAGTCGAAGTATCAAAGAAGACAGATAGTCGAGCTATCAGATAGTTGAACTATCCAAGCAGATAGTCGAACTATCAAACAGAGCATATAGTCGACCTATCATGACAGATAGTCGAACTATCAAGCAAGACAGATAGTCGACCTATCAAACAGATAGTCGAAATATCAGATAGTTGAACTATCCAAGCAGATAGTTGAACTATCAAGAAACCTGTCTGGTCAAAAGAAGTCGAGCTAACAAGAGTTGAACTAACTCAGAGATAGACGATCTGCTGACCGACGATAGTCGACCAACTGATAGACGATCGTCGAACAGTTGATCGATGATAGTCAAGCGGCGTTCGACCATAGTCGAACCAAAAACAACTTAACCAAATTTTCATCTGGATAAGTGACAACTCTACAACTAGACAACTAACCTTTGACCATAGATAAATCTTGGGTCAAGAGACTAAAAGAGCAGACTAAACTCAAATCTAAACTAGGGTACCAACACGGTTCATCAAGGTCATGAATGCGGAGGGTGCATTCATGAGCCCGAAAGGCATCACGGTAAACTCGTACAATCCATATCTACTGCTGAAGGCCATCTTCAGGATATCCTCCTCCCGTATGCAAAGATGGTAGTACCCCAATCTCAGATCCAGCTTTGAGAACCAATGGGCTCCCTCCAGCTAGTCAAATAGACCGTCTATCCTTGACAAGGGATAAGTATTCTGAACTGTCAACCTATTCAGGGCACGGAAATCTATACACAGCCGAAGAGTTCCGTCCTTCTTCTTGACGAATAACACCGAAACTCCCCATGGTGAAGAGCTAGGCCGGACAAACTCGGCCTCCACTAACTCCTAAAGCTGGCTTCGGAATTCCACCAACTCCTTCGGGGCCATTTGATAGGGAGCTTTGGATACCGGCTTAGCCCCTGGTATAAGATGAATCTAGAAGTCCTTCTCTCGGTGTGGGGGTAGCCCTGGTAGCTTCTCCGGAAATACATCGGCAAAGTCTCGCACTACTAGAATATCTGAAATGGAGTCCTTGGCCACGATGGCCTCAAAAAGAACCTGATAAACCTCCTCCCCCTGCAGATGGGCCTTGATGGCCTGCACAGATGATAATAACATGTAGGGGGCTGGTAGAATACCTTCGATAACAATGAAGGAGTCCCCATGACTCACGGTGATCCTCTTCGCCAAGCAGTCAATCTAGGTATGGTTCTAGTACAGCCATGCCATTCCCAGAATCAGATCATAGTCTGGCATCCTCAGGATCGTTGTTGGTGCCTCAAACGCCTTCCCGCCGATCTCTACCTCCATATTGCAATGAGCAGAGGTCATTATCTCTGATTCTTCGGGTAGGCGCACCCTCATTATCTTTTTGGTGAACTGCTCCACGCCTGCCAGTCCTTTCACGAAATCTTCTAACACAAACGAGTGCGAAGCACTGGTATCGAAGAGCGTGTGAGCAGGCTTGCCACTGATGAAAACTATGCCTGAGGTAATTAAGTGTCTTAGTATTCTGGTTATAGTTTGTCTTCTCTTAATTTCTAACTAGGCTATGTCTAAGAAAACTAGTTCCTAGGAAGGGAAAGAAAAATTTAAATGTACTGCCATACCTGCGATAACTTGCTCCGGGTTCCGGGGCTGTGTCAGGTCTAGAGCATACACCTGCTCCCTCTCTGGCTTATGGCCTCGGCCCTGATATCCTAGTCCTCGATCATGTCCTCGGCCGCCAAACTGCCGGGGAGGTGGGGTGCCCTGAAGTGCTGGTGGGGGTGCTCGCCTTAAAGGACAGTTCCTCTTTATATGCCCCGGCTTATTGCACTGAAAGCATACCGGTGCCTACTCTACTCTCCTTGGCATCTCCAGCATCTGTAAAGGCTGGGGAGCCAATACTCCCTGACTCCTCTGCTCCTACCAAATCTCCTGACGAGGTTGATCCCCGTTCCTTCTCTCCCCAATAACCTGTCCTCGAGGATGGTATCTACGACCTCCAATCACTGCATCGTCAGCCGGTCTCTTTCGGCGCTTGACTGTAAGCAGATCCGCTTCTCCCTTTTTGGCCATCTCTAGAATCCAGTCCAAGCTCCCCTCTAAGACGAAGAGGAGGGTCTATCTCATGTCGTCTTGCTGTCCCTTGTAAAACCTCCTGGCATAGCCAACGTCGTCCAACTGATAAGCGTCCACATAGCAGGCTAGGTGAGTAAACTCATGATAATACTCCAGCACTGTAACGCCCCCGATTTTCCTGCGTTTATTGGTATTCTCGTTGGCGTTACGATGACGCGTTTCCGTGGCTTGTGCCATGTGTGGAGTATGGTTTAGCTCCTTTGAACTGAGTGCCCTGTTTGGTAGCCTATTGGCAAGATCTCCCTAGCAAGCCGAGTCATTTTGGGTGACCCGGTGTGGCCTCTCGGGGGGATGTTTGTGTTTGGCTTATTTGGGTATAACTCGAGTTCTGTTCGTCGAAAGTTAATTTCGACTTCGCCGTTGTGTTCGTAGCATGGGTATTTAGCTACGGTGCGAATTTCGTCGAATTCCGAGGTGATTCGATTTTCGTGTCGTTTGGTGTGTTATTAGTATTTGTGATCAATTAATTAAATTGATTTGACTTGTTCTGTAGCCCTTCGGTTTTGACCGATTAATAAATTCTGCGGGAGAATTTATTTGGGCAGTTATTGCCTTGCCTTGGTGGCAGCCATATTTTGGCTATTCCTTTATGGAATTTTCTTAATTGTAATTAAGGGTTTAGGCGTTTTAGGGTTCGGTTATTGCTGAACCGGCGGGTTAGCTTTAGTATAAAAGCTCTGTTTAAGAAGTGACGACCCACTTCTTCTTCTTTTCCTGAGAGAGAAGCCGTCGCTGCCTTTTTCGCGGAAAACAGAGGAGAAAACCGCCCGTCCTGTACCTCCTTCGGTCAGCGATTCCGGGCTTGTTCGTGAACGAAATTCGATTCCGAAAACGGCGTTGGCTTGCTCTCTCCGAGATCTTCATTTCGACGGTAAGATATTTGATTTTCGTGGAGTTTTGATGAGATTTGGGTTTCGGTTTTGGAGTTTTCAGCCATTAATGGCCGTGAGATTTATTCTAGGTGCTGCGGCTGTTTGTTCCGTGTGAAGAGGAGGAGAGCCATGCAAGCTTCGCTGAAAGTTGAGGCAAGTGGTATTCTTGCCCTTGCCAAGTTTCTTTTTGATTATTTTTGCTGAAATTGAAATCCCTGTTAGCCCAGGTTAGAGGCCTTGTTGTTCTCATATTTATTGCTATCTATAGGAATTAGTTCTTCCTATTGACCCCCCTACTTGTGCTGATAGAACCCAACTTTGCCAGCATAATGCAGTTTATCTTTGTTCAGATTTGCTCTGGTTTGGGTGTAGCCGAGAGGGAGTGTTAGGAGGGGAGGGGGGGTGATTTTCCCGAAGTTAGTAAGTGTATTACTCGAGTATTGGAGTATGTTACTCATGAGGTAGAAGTGGACTACTCAGGTATTAGCCTTGGAGTTACTCGAGTAGTAGGTAACTACTCGAGTAGGGGTTCTGAGTTACTCGAGTAGTGGTTTCGAGATACTCGAGTAGTAGCTTTGAGATACTCGAGTAGAAGGCATTAACTCGAGTATTAGCCTTGGAGTTACTCGAGTAGTAGGTAACTACTCGAGTAGGGGTTTTGAGTTACTCGAGTAGAAGGTAACTACTCGAGTAGGGGTTTTGAGTTACTCGAGTAGAAGGTAACTACTCGAGTAGGGGTTTTTGAGTTACTCGAGTAGTAGGTAACTACTCGAGTAGGGGTTTTGGGTTACTCGAGTAGTGGACTCGAGATACTCGAGTAAGTGGTTTGGTTTACTCGAGTAGTAGGCATCTACTCGAGTGCAGGTTTGTAGATACGCGAGTAGTGGTTTTAGCATACTCGAGTAGTAGGCAACTACTCGAGTAGCGGGTTGGGGTACTCGAGTAGTTGGTAACTACTCGAGTGCTGGTTGTGTTCGTATACTCGAGTAGTAGGCGACTACTCGAGTAGAGGGTTGAGGTACTCGAGTAGTAGGCGACTACTCGAGTAGAGGGATGAGGTACACGAGTAGTTGGTAACTACTCGAGTACTGGAAACTCCCTGCCTTCTTTTTGTCTTAGAATCGTTTGACTATCGTCGATCTCTGAATGGAGATCGTCGATCTCGGTTTCTGCATTAGGCCGTTCGACTATCGTCGACCTCCGGTCGACAATCATCGAGCTCCGTATTACCTTAGTGGGATTGAGGTTAGAGTTTGGTTTTGGCCTTAAGTGAGGCTAGCTCACTCAGCGCCAAGGTTTAGGTAGGCACTGACTGGGTCTCACTCAGCGCCTTGTCGTGTTGATTCTTTTCAACACTCTTCCTTTACCTTGTTTTTCGTTCCCGAGTGGTTTTCTTGTTATATTTCTGGTGTTTCCTTATCGGCCGTTTTCTTTACCTTCTTAAAGGCCGAATCGTGGGTCG
Source organism: Platanthera zijinensis (assembly GCA_039513925.1). Classification (NCBI taxonomy): domain Eukaryota; kingdom Viridiplantae; phylum Streptophyta; class Magnoliopsida; order Asparagales; family Orchidaceae; genus Platanthera; species Platanthera zijinensis. The sequence goes on along the minus strand of CM077089.1, from coordinate 75,177,539 downwards.
TGGTTTGTAGTGGTGGTTTATAGCTCTTCAGGGGGGGTGGAGTTGTGTGACATAGCCAAGGCCACTCTTGTTTTCGTGCTCCAGGTACGGGCTGGGCATGTGTGGGTGGAAGGTCCCTTATGCTTTCACGTGTAGACCCTCGAGCTTGTTGACTTGGACATGGTGGATTGGGGGACTGCGTTTTCCTTCGATCTGGTTCCTCGTTGTTTGTTTTTGCTACTACCACTCTCCACAGTTTAGGGTGTTAGAAGTTCCTTCATTAGTAGCTTGCAGCACTTTTGGCTCTTGGTAGCCTAGTAGGCCCGGCAGGATGTTGTTCCTAAGTTGGGTTGTTGCTGTTTCTTTTGCTCGTTGTACTTTTCTTGTTGTCCTGTTTTGGACAGTTGTGGCTCTTTCTACTGCATGTTTTTCAGTTACTTCTTCCTTTTGGTTGACTCTTACATGCAGTTGTTTTTACCTTGTTGCTTGCTGAGGTATTCTGTTTTCTTTTGGAATACCCCAGGTTCTGAGCCGTAGCCAGTGGGGTGGCTAGTTTGCAGTGGTGGTGTTGGTGGTCTCCCGGACTTTGGAGTTCCGTTTACCTTGTTAGTGAGATAGTTTTCTGTACCTTCTTGCAGACTTACATATGTGCCAGTGGGTTCGTGTCAGGTTGTTGGCGCCCACTGGTAGTTTTTCTTACCCTTGTACTCGATATATTACTTATGTTGCTACCATTTTCTGGAGATAGTCTACCTGCTTTGAGAAGGATTTATGCTATGTTGCTAGTTACTTTTAAACTATAAATATTATTATAAATGAAGCTCCTGATCAGCATGTTTTATAAGCTTAATCACTATTTTCCAAATCACGTATGAAAACCGTTTTCTATTATATTATATAAATTAAATGTAGTGTCTTGCATAGCATGAGTGGTTCTCTTGGGACCCCTATGCGCTCTTTAGGGTGTAAAACCTAATTAAAGTATTTTTCTTTCCGCAGCGTATAAATATAGTTTTTCTTTTGTGGACTAGGTGATCCACTGAGCCGAGGGATACGGTCTCTAAAATATAACTGATTTTCTATTCATAAAACACAGGATTTCCTTGCATAAAGTTTGTAGTGGGTTTTGCCTGAGCGTCAGCGGTTATCCCCTGCTTGACGTGGCATCATGACGCGTGTTTTCTCATACTCTGATAATTCTTATAATTGGAGAAAATGCGGGTTGTGACAGTTGGTATCAGAGGGAGGTTGCTTGACAAGTTAGTTGAGCAACCTTCCTTTGTTTGCTTTAGCAGTTCAGCATCATGTCATTCACACATCGATATGTCATCAACACGTCTTGGCAAAAGCACGAACACTACACTCATGGCATAACATGAAGTATACGAGGCATATTATGTAGTATGGGATGCATAATATGTGTTCGTATATAGATCCACCATAGGGGCTACATGTGAGGGTTATGTAGTATGGGATGCATAACCTCACCACATGACTGCGACTAGCACGTTTCTTTTTCGTTGCATGGGAATGTTATGTAGTATGGGATGCATAACATTTTCATGTGTACGCCGCTCATAACATGCATTAGGGCCTTTTTAGAATGCATAGCACAAACATGCATAGCATATCATTACATAAGCACAACGTGCCAAGCTAAAGATTTGCAGGATGACATATGTACACACATAAGTTTTCAAAACAAAATAAAGTCATGCATTCCCGATCTAGGCACGAGAGTTAGCAAGGTGATGGTTAACTATCCTAGGTTAGGGCATGTCATCAAATTTTTGTTAAAAAGATAAACTCTCAGAGCAAGTTTAGCAGCTTTAAGCCTATATCTATATATGTATGGTCTGTACTTGTGTTTGGGTTCTAGTCGTTGATTGGGGATCTGATTTGGGGTGGTTATGATTTTAGGATGGCTAGGCGACCTGCGACGTGTTCGACTCCCCTGTCTGAAGGTGAGTCGTCTGGGGCTCAGCGTGATGCGGTAATCGAGAGTCTGCGTTAGAGTAGCGAAGCTATGGGCAGACAGTTGGAGGAGGTGCAAGCCCAGATTCAGTCTTTGGTGGCAGTTGTGGCAGGACAGGCTCAGGGTGCGCAAGTTCCTGCTGGGGGGTTAGCTGTTCCTCCTCCCCCTGCACTCGTGAGACCTCCAGTGGTGGTGCCAGCGGAGATGGCCTTCATCTCGCAATTTCAGAGACTGAGCCCTCCCACTTATGACGGGAAGGCAGATTTCATGGTTATTGATGATTGGCTGATCTCCATGGAGGAGATGTTTTCGTATTCAGGGATTGCAGGTGACCAGAGGGTAATGCTTGCCACCAATCAGCTTAAAGGATTGGCTAAGAGTTGGTGGCTGAGAGAGAAGGAGAGCTTAGTAGCTGGATGCTCTTGGGAAATGTTTAGGGAGATGTTGTTAAGGAAGTTCTTGCCTTCGGTCGAGCGTGACTGCCTCATGAATGACTTTCTCTATCTGAAGCAAAGGCAACTCACGGTGGGTGAGTATGAAATAGAATTTAGCAAGTTGAGCCGTTTTGCCCCTACCTTGGTCAGCATTGAGGCTGATCGAGTTAAGAGGTTTCTTGGTGGTTTGAGGAGCGAAGTGCAGCAGTTGACCAGTGCTTATGGGTCAGTGACTTATGCTGGAGTCGTAGAGGCTGCTCTTAAGGTTGAGGCTATTGAAACGACAAAGAGCAGAGGCCAGCAGACGAGAAAGGACAAGAGAAAGTCTGTGGAGGGGAAGAAGCTCGTGGTACCCGATGCTGTTCCAGGAAAGAGGAGCAGAGTAGTGTGCAGCTTCTGTGGCCGGTCAGGCCACCCTGTTGAGAAATGTTTTAAGAGGTCAGCAGCTCAGAAGAAGGGGCAGGTTCATGCGATCCAGGGTGCTCCTAGGAGAGATGTCTCCTGTTCAGTATGCAAGCGATCCGGGCATGATGCGGCCCAGTGTTGGACCAAGGACAGAGTCTGCTTTCAGTGTGGGCAGAAGGGTCACATCAAGTCGCGGTGTCCTCAGGTTCAGTCAGTTCTTCCTGCAGTTCCGTTACAGGCTTTACCTCCACCTCCGCGTGTGGATAAGGGAAAAGGGAAGCTGAACGTGATTTCTTCCGAAGAGGCTCAGACTTCGACCCAGGTTATTTCAGGTTAGTTGATTGTTGTTTTTCTAGCCTGGTAGTTTTATTTGCTAGAGTGTTGCGGTATTGCTATGGTAGTTCCTTAGTTTGTGTGTTCCTATAGGGAAGTTTAAGGTGAAAAACCGCTGGGCGCGTGTTCTGTTTGACTCCGGCGCTACCCACTCGTTCGTGACTAGAGCCTTTGTAGAGCGTCATCGATTGACTCTAGATCGTGTTCGGGATTCCTTCTGTGTCAAGTTTCCTTCTGGTGAATCTGTGTTGTCAGATTTGGGCATTTTGGAATGCCCGGTTTTGTTGGGGGACTTTCTTGCGAAGGCGGGCCTGAAAATGATTGATCTGGAGGACTTCGTTGTCATTTTGGGCATGGACTAGCTCTCTCGGTATGATACAGTCATTCAGTGCAAAGGAAAGCGCTTGGACTTCATCAGGGACGACGGTCAGCCCGGCAGCGTGTATGCTGCTCTGTGTCAGGATTTTCCTGTCATCTCTGCGGTATGTGCTCAGAGATTGTTTCATTCTAATCGTTGTGTTTGTTTAGTCTCGGCGGTTGGAGCCGCTGTTAGCGTGCCACGCTTAGAAGAGATTCCTATTGTTCGTGGTTTCGCCGATGTTTTTCCTGATGATCTTCCTGGTCTTCCTCCTGATCAGGACGTTGAGTTTGTGATCGATTTAGAGCCGGGTACACGTCCTATTGCTAAGGCGCCGTACCGGATGGCCCCTCGTGAGTTAGGGGAGTTGCGAGTTCAGTTGGATGAGCTGTTAGCTAAAGGGTTTATTAGGCAGAGTTCGTCGCCTTGGGGTGCTCCTGTTTTGTTTGTAAAGAAGAAAGATGGGTCGATGCGGCTATGCATCGACTATAGAGAGTTGAACAAGGTCACTATCAAGAACAGGTACCCTCTGCCGAGGATCGATGATTTGTTTGACTAGTTGCGTGGTAGCACGGTGTTCTCCAAGATCGATCTTCGTTCTGGTTATCATCAGCTTAGGATCCGTGAGGCGGATATTCCGCGGACTGCGTTTAGGTCGAGACATGGACACTTTGAGTTTCTGGTAATGTCGTTTGGTCTGACCAACACACCTTCAGCCTTCATGGATATGATGAACTGGGTGTTCAAGGATTTTCTCGATAAGTTCGTTGTGGTCTTCATTGATGACGTGTTAGTTTATTCACGCAGTGCTGAGGAGCATGAGCAGCATTTGCGTTTGGTCCTATCGGAGTTGAGGAATCACAAGTTATTCGCCAAGTTGAGCAAGTGCGAATTTTGGTTGCCTCAAGTTTCTTTTCTAGGCCACGTGGTGAACAAGGAGGGGATCTCGGTCGATCCAGAAAAGATTGCAGCAGTGATGGATTGGAGTAGACCGAGTTCGTCTAAAGAGATCAGGAGTTTCTTAGGGTTGGCTGGTTATTACAGGAGATTTGTGGAGGGTTTCTCTTCCCTAGCCGCACCTTTGACCAAGTTGACTCAGAAGAATGTGGCATTTGTTTGGAGCGAAAAGTGCGAGGAAGCTTTTCTTGAGCTAAAGGAGAGATTGTGCACTGCTCCCGTTCTGACCCTGCCTACTGAGGGAGTAGATTATGATGTCTACGTGGATGCTTCGCATGTAGGTTTGGGGTGCGTATTAATGCAAGATGGAAAGGTAATTGCCTATGGGTCAAGGCAACTGAAGACTCATGAGAAGAATTATCCTACACATGACCTCGAGTTTGCAGCGGTTATTTATGCTTTGAAGTTGTGGAGGCACCTACTTTATGGAGCTCAATGCAAGATCTTCACTGACCATAAGAGCCTAAAGTACGTGTTCACGCAGAAGGAGTTGAATCTGCATCAACGGCGGTGGCTGGAGTATGTGGCTGATTATGATGTAGAAATCCAGTATCATCCGGGCAAGGCCAACGTGGTGGCCGACGCCCTGAGCCGAAATACGGGAAAGATCTTTAACCTCACCGCCAATCGTTTAGTGGAGGAGTTCCTCCTTATGGATATTTCGGTGGGATGCTATAGTTTGCAGAGTGCCTTGTCAGTGGCGGAGCCGTCCTGGATTTCTTTGACTAGGCTGCACCAGAAGGACGATCCTGATCTTATGCACCTTTTCACCAGGACTGAGAAGGGAGAGTTTCCCGATTTTGCTATCGATGATGCGGGTACTTTGAAGTACCGCGGCAGGTTTTGTGTTCCCGCGGTTGGGGATATTAGGAGGATGATTTGCAGTGAGGCTCATGGTTCCAGCGTTTCCTACCATCCAAGATCTACGAAGATGTACCGTGACTTAAGGCAAATTGCCTGGTGGTATGGCATGAAGGGAGATATAGCCCGATTTGTTGCTGAGTGTCACACTTGCAAACGTGTGAAGGCCGATCATGGAAGGCCTGGTGGTAAGTTGACTCCGCTAGAGATCCCGACTTGGAAGTGGGAAAGTATATCTATGGATTTCATTACGGGATTACCGAAATCCCCGAGGGGATTTGATTCTGTTTGGGTTATAGTAGATAGATTGACGAAGTGCGCTCACTTCGTACCTTATAAGATTGATTACCCGATGAAGAAGATAGCGGAGTTATACATGAATGAAGTCATCCGACTCCACGGTGTGCCGGTTAGCATCATTTCTGATCGAGACTCCCGGTTCACTTCTCGTTTTTGGCAGAGTCTGCAGGAGGGTTTGGGTACGGATCTGTGGTATTCTACTGCCTACCACCCGCAGACCAATGGGCAGACGGAGAGGGTGAATTAAATTGTTGAGGATATGATTCGGTGCTATATTTTAGACCACGGTGGAGCGTGGGATGAGCGGTTGCGACTCATGGAATTTGCCTACAACAACAGTTATCAGGAAAGTTTGCAGATGGCTCTGTTCGAAGCCTTGTATGGGAGGCGCTGTAGGACTCCGTTGTTTTGGGCTGAGGCTGGTGAGAGGCCTTTGTTGGGTCCCGATGCCTTGAGGAAATGGAAGTCGCAGTGAAGCTTATTCGGGAGAAGCTAAGTATAGCCCAGGAAAGATATGAAAAGAACGCCAACCGGCGTAGATCTGCATTGGAGTTTTCCGTCGGGGACCTTGTATTTCTCAAAGTTTCCCCGATGGTAGGTGTTAAGAGATTTGGTAAGAATCGGAAGTTAGATCCAAGGTATGTGGGCCCGTTTGAGATTTTGGAACGGGTTGGCGTGTCAGCATATAGATTGGATTTACCAGCGAACTTCCCAGGTGTGCATAATGTTTTTCATGTTTGCCAATTGCGGAAGGGTGTGCGCAGCAGTGGGCAGCTCTTGGATGTTGTGCCCCAGTTGGAGCCCAACCTCTCTTTTGTTGAGGTGCCGGTTCGTATTTTGGATACTCAGGAGCGTGTGCTGCGAAAGAAATCCATACCGATGGTTAAGGTTCTATGGAAGAATCAGGATTTGGAGAGCGCGACTTGGGAGTTAGAGTCGGCTATAAGGAGGGCTTACCCTCACCTGTTTCGTTGATTTAATCGGTATGTTTTCCTTCTTGTAACTCCTATTAGTTGTTTCTCATTCTTTAGTAGGAGTGTTGTGCGTAAAGTTTCGGGACGAAACTTTCTTTTAGGGGGAGTGACTGTAACGCCCCCGATTTTCCTGCGTTTATTGGTATTCTCGTTGGCGTTACGATGACGCGTTTCCGTGGCTTGTGCCATGTGTGGAGTATGGTTTAGCTCCTTTGAACTAAGTGCCCTGTTTGGTAGCCTGTTGGCAAGATCTCCCTAGCAAGTCGAGTCGTTTTGGGTGACCCGGTGTGGCCTCTCGGGGGGATGTTTGTGTTTGGCTTATTTGGGTATAACTCGAGTTCTGTTCGTCGAAAGTTAATTTCGACTTCGCCGTTGTGTTCGTAGCGTGGGTATTTAGCTACGGTGCGAATTTCGTCGAATTCCGAGGTGATTCGGTTTTCGTGTCGTTTGGTGTGTTATTAGTATTTGTGATCAATTAATTAAATTGATTTGACTTGTTCTGTAGCCCTTCGGTTTTGACCGATTAATAAATTCTGCGGGAGAATTTATTTGGGCAGTTATTGCCTTACCTTGGTGGCAGCCATATTTTGGCTATTCCTTTATGGAATTTTCTTAATTGTAATTAAGGGTTTAGGCGTTTTAGGGTTCGGTTATTGCTGAACCGGCGGGTTAGCTTTAGTATAAAAGCTTTGTTTAAGAAGTGACGGCCCACTTCTTCTTCTTTTCCTGAGAGAGAAGTCGTCGCTGCCTTTTTCGCGGAAAATATAGGAGAAAACCGCCCGTCCTGTACCTCCTTCGGTCAGCGATTCCGGTCTTGTTCGTGAACGAAATTCGATTCCGAAAACGGTGTTGGCTTGCTCTCTCCGAGATCTTCGTTTTGACGGTAAGATATTTGATTTTCGTGGAGTTTTGATGAGATTTGGGTTTCGGTTTTGGAGTTTTCATCCATTAATGGCCGTGAGATTTATTCTAGGTGCTGCTGCTGTTTGTTCCATGTGAAGAGGAGGAGAGCCATCCAAGCTTCGCTGAAAGTTGAGGCAAGTGGTATTCTTGCCCTTGCCAAGTTTCTTTTTGATTATTTTTGCTGAAATTGAAATCCCTGTTAGCCCAGGTTTGAGGCCTTGTTGTTCTCATATTTATTGCTATCTATAGGAATTAGTTCTTCCTATTGACCCCCCCTACTTGTGCTGATGGAACCCAACTTTGCCGGCGTAATGCCGTTTATCTTTGTTAAGATTTGCTCTGGTTTGGGTGTAGCCGAGAGGGAGTGTTAGGAGGGGAGGGGGGTGATTTTCCCGAAGTTAGTAAGTGTATTACTCGAGTATTGGAGTATGTTACTCGTGAGGTAGAAGTGGACTACTCAAGTATTAGCCTTGGAGTTACTCGAGTAGTAGATAACTACTCGAGTAGGGGTTCTGAGTTACTCGAGTAGTGGTTTCGAGATACTCGAGTAGTAGCTTTGAGATACTCGAGTAGAAGGCATTAACTCGAGTATTAGCCTTGGAGTTACTCGAGTAGTAGGTAACTACTCGAGTAGGGGTTTTGAGTTACTCGAGTAGAAGGTAACTACTCGAGTAGGGGTTTTGAGGTACTCGAGTAGAAGGTAACTACTCGAGTAGGGGTTTTTGAGTTACTCGAGTAGTAGGTAACTACTCGAGTAGGGGTTTTGGGTTACTCGAGTAGTGGACTCGAGATACTCGAGTAAGTGGTTTGGTTTACTCGAGTAGTAGGCATCTACTCGAGTGCAGGTTTGTAGATACGCGAGTAGTGGTTTTAGCATACTCGAGTAGTAGGCAACTACTCGAGTAGCGGGTTGGGGTACTCGAGTAGTTGGTAACTACTCGAGTGCTGGTTGTGTTCGTATACTCGAGTAGTAGGCGACTACTCGAGTAGAGGGTTGAGGTACTCGAGTAGTAGGCGACTACTCGAGTAGAGGGATGAGGTACACGAGTAGTTGGTAACTACTCGAGTACTGGAAACTCCCTGCCTTCTTTTTATCTTAGAATCGTTCGACTATCGTCGATCTCTGAATGGAGATCGTCGATCTTGGTTTCTGCATTAGGCCGTTCGACTATCGTCGACCTCCGGTCGACAATCGTCGAGCTCCGTATTACCTTAGTGGGATTGAGGTTAGAGTTTGGTTTTGGCCTTAAGTGAGGCTAGCTCACTCAGCGCCAAGGTTTAGGTAGGCACTGACTGGGTCTCACTCAGCGCCTTGTCGTGTTGATTCTTTTCAACACTCTTCCTTTACCTTGTTTTTCGTTCCCGAGTGGTTTTCTTGTTATATTTCTGGTGTTTCCTTGTCGGCCGTTTTCTTTACCTTCTTAAAGGCCGAATCGTGGGTCGTGGTTAGTAGTGTTGGTTTATAGCTCTTCAGGGGGGTGGAGTTGTGTGACATAGCCAAGGCCACTCTTGTTTTCGTGCTCCAAGTACGGGCTGAGCATGTGTGGGTGGAAGGTCCCTTGTGCTTTCACGTGTAGACCCTCGAGCTTGTTGACTTGGACATGGTGGATTGGGGGACTGCGTTTGCCTTCGATCTGGTTCCTCGTTGTTTGTTTTTGCTACTACCACTCTCCACAGTTTAGGGTGTTAGAAGTTCCTTCCTTAGTAGCTTGCAGCACTTTTGGCTCTTGGTAGCCTAGTAGGCCCGGCAGGATGTTGTTCCTAAGTTGGGTTGTTGCTGTTTCTTTTGCTCGTTGTGCTTTTCTTGTTGTCCTGTTTTGGACAGTTGTGGCTCTTTCTACTGCATGTTTTTCAGTTACTTCTTCCTTTTGGTTGACTCTTACATGCAGTTTTTTTTACCTTGTTGCTTGCTGAGGTATTCTGTTTTCTTTTGGAATACCCCAGGTTCTGAGCCGTAGCCAGTGGGGTGGCTAGTTTGCAGTGGTGGTGTTGGTGGTCTCCCGGACTTTGGAGTTCCGTTTACCTTGTTAGTGAGATAGTTTTCTGTACCTTCTTGCAGACTTACATATGTGCCAGTGGGTTCGTGTCAGGTTGTTGGCGCCCACTGGTAGTTTTTCTTACCCTTGTACTCGATATATTACTTATGCTGCTACCATTTTCTGGAGATAGTCTACTTGCTTTGAGAAGGATTTATGCTAGGTTGCTAGTTACTTTTAAACTATAAATATTATTATAAATGAAGCTCCTGATCAGCATGTTTTATAAGCTTAATCACTATTTTCCAAATCACGTATGAAAACCATTTTCTATTATATTATATAAATTAAATGTAGTGTCTTGCATAGCATGAGTGGTTCTCTTGGGACCCCTATGCGCTCTTTAGGGTGTAAAACCTAATTAAAGTATTTTTCTTTCCGCAGCGTATAAATATAGTTTTTCTTTTGTGGACTAGGTGATCCACTGAGCCGAGGGATACGGTCTCTAAAATATAACTGATTTTCTATTCATAAAACACAGGATTTCCTTACATAAAGTTTGTAGTGGGTTTTGCCTGAGCGTCAGCGGTTATCCCCTGCTTGATGTGGCATCATGACGCGTGTTTTCTCATACTCTGATAATTCTTATAATTGGAGAAAATGCGGGTTGTGACAAGCACCGTCCTGTTCCCATGTCTCAACCGCAGGAACCTATCCTCCTTCTCGTCCCTCGCCGACTGAGGTACAAAATGTCCTAGGAGTGCTGATCTGAACTCTTCCCAAGTAATATATGTGCAATCCATACCCGCAAAGGTGGTGTCCAGCTGTTACTTCCACCACCTCTTCCCATGTGACTCTAGGTAGGAGACTGCCAAATCAACCGCCTCCTCAGTGGGGCATCGAATCCCGGCAAGCATCTCATAGATGGTATCCAACCATTCCTTCATGTGTACTGCCGACTCCGTCCCCAGGTAGGATAGAGGGGAAAGTCCCCGGAAGACACTCATCCAGTTGGCCTCGGGGTTTGGCTATGGAGCCGGGGCTTGCTGAGCTCTAAAGGCCTCCAGAATGGCCGTCAGTGTTTTCCCCATCTCCGTCTGCTATTACAGAGCTTGAGCCGGCGGAGGTGGGACCATATTCGGAGCCTGAGGTGTCCCCTGCTGTGGAGTAGGGTTCGTCGCAGGATACAAGGAAAAATTTCATTCGTTAGACAGCGTATGAAAGGAATATAAGAAAGGGATAAGATTGGACTTTACATGTGATTTCCCTTATGGGCACACCACTACTTCCGCTGCTAGTTTGTCCGCAAACTAAGCTCGCACGGGGGTGGTCCAAGGTTTTTTGGACTACTTCTCTTTCAATCGAGGTCTCCTCTGATACCACTTGTAATACCCCATTTTTTCCTTTTTAAACCACAGGGGTCTTATGCACAGAATTGCCGCTTTGCGGTGGCACCGACACTCGGGAAGGCCGCCACTACAAAATGCAAAGTAAGCCGGCCTTTTCGATCACAAAAGAGAGAGAAGTAAGTATAAATTGAATATAATCAAGTCCACAGAATCACATGTAAATGGAAATCACAATAAGTCCATAAAAGTAAGAAAACAGAGTACTGCAAAAGACCAGTACAAATGAAATATAAATGGGCTTAAGCCCGGTACATTAGATCCTCACTACATATCACTCGCGGAAGCTATAAGATAATACTAAACACTCACTGAGCTGGTCACTGGTGCTCCGGAACTAGACTGGCCCACCTCCATGCGCACCGTACTCCATTGATGCTGGTCCCTGGGATGCTGGTTCCTGCCTCCCATCCGGAGCTCCTGTAATATAGTGGTTCGAAAACCATTAGTCATAAAGACTAAGTCCTATCATCCCCTACCCCTCCCCCCACGGCTCCTAAGCACCGAGCGGAGAGGAGGAAAGGGAAGCTACATTGGTGGAGAGTAAGCAAAGCAGATGGCAGTGGAACTAATCTAGCAGTTCTACAATAGAGAGCAGTAAAGTAAATATGTAGTAAAGCAGTATATATATGAAAAGATAAATAAAAATTAAATAAGTAACCTTAACTTATATGAATGCCCATACAAACTTATAAGTTAAGGGGTCTTTTGCAAGGCTCCCATCATATAAAAAGTCCTATACCGATTTATATGCTGGGATGTCGGTTGTATGCAAATATGAGTGTAGTGAAATACTATGTCATAATTCATGCAAGTGCAACTCACGTACACGCGTCTCTACGCACAGAACTTTAGTTCCCCCTGTTCGGGCAGCTAGCTTCACTCCTAGGAACCTCCGTAGTGGCAAACGGAGACAGTGGGTAGGGCCCCCCACTCCTAGGCGGGTATCCACACTACCGGGCCTAGCCCTTCCGTACGCCCCTAGAAGAACACAACCTAGAGTATCCGCGTACTAGTGCTGGCTATATCCACCAGACTTTCTTTAGCTAAGTGTCCCATATCGCCGAGTCAACGTACCGACGCCAGTGTGAACGACCGTCAAATACCGAAGACCCACCACCTTATTCTGTATTCAAACCCTCGAGCCCCTGGCTCCCCGGACTGTCCCGTTTGTGCACCTATCTTCCTAATCTATCGTCTGGATGGCAATCAAACAAACCTATTCAACCTCCCTAGCTACCAGGGTGTGTGAATGTGAAACCCTAGTTATACTAGTTGCTCTTTTAGTTTATTATTCCTACGGTTTACGTTAGCCCAAGATTGCCCAAGGCATACCCCGTGAAGGGCTCTCGAGGGCACTAGGAACTACGATGGGCTGAAGCCCAAAGTTCCCTTTTGCAAGGCATTTATTATTATTGGTTGATACCCAATTCTCAATCCCTTTTTATATTATACTGGATCTAACCCTAGTGTGTTTTGGCCCTTCCTTTCCTCAGAAAAGATGACCTTGCGTCGATCCCAAGCACCACTTAACACTAACCAGACTTCTCTCTCCTCATCATGACTGCTCATATCACTTAATAGCCCATTTCAAATCCCATGAACTATCAATCTCATCCTCTATGTTCAATGCACAGACTATCACTACTTACACTGTTTTACGCTATTCAGACCAACCTATACTATATAATGATCATGATAGGAGGTCCCTCAAGTTCACATCCAAAAGCCTTAAATTATTTACTTGAGATCTATCATAACATAACTAGCCTAAATCCAGAAAATTATAATTTTACTAATTAATCTGATATTTAATTAATTTTCCCAAAAGATTGGCCATGTGTAATTTTAAACATGAGCTACATGATTTTCTCAAGTAATGGCCACCCAAAATCATGACCACTAAATAATAGAGAGATATCAATAAATACTAATTTCCATGATTTTACAGAAAATATTTAGCCTCTAATTAATTTATCCAACATAATTCCATTAATCATATTTAAAGAAGGAAGTACTAAAATTATTCATCAGAAAATTATAGAAAAATTACCAAACCTTAATAATGTACAAAAAGAGCCATTGCACAAAAATCATAATTTTCCTGGCTTACTAGACACCAAAATAATTTCAACTAAGTTTTTATGGGAAACAATACTTAGTGAAGCAACCCTTATAAATATACTTCCAAAAATTCCATAAAAATTCACAGAGCTTATAATATATTAAAACATCCTCTGATTAAATTTTATCAACTTCCAATAAGTGGTTACTTCATAATAAATTCCTAAGTAAATAATACAACTTGCTAAATTGTGAATGAAGTGTCCAAAATAATAATCCTAAATTCATAATAAAATTTTCAGAGCTTTGTTATAACCCTAAAACATGATTGACACAATTTAATTCAAATCAAAAGTTAAAGTGTTACATAATTAATTCTTCAAGTGAATCTATGATTGTGCACTTTTATAAAAGAACCTATTTGAAAGCTTAACCAAATACTACGTAACATGATTCAAGTTTAATATGCCTATAAATATAACTCTTACCATCCTCTCGTAGAAATTCAAGATCATTTGATCCCTCAATTATTCCTTAAGGTGTAAAGGCCTAATTTAATACAAAGTGGATTAAGTGTTGTGTCTAAGTACAAATATTCCCAAACTCCTCCCTAGGGAATATTTCCACTCTAGAGCCACATGGACTAAACCCTAAGTCCTTATAAGAACATATCATCCTATGTCCTTCACAAACCCCCATAAATCAATCCTTAATGTGTGAACTAGGGTCCTAGGGAAAACCCACCCCAATTCATCTCAAATTCCATGAGAGGGTGTTTTCACTGACCATGGGGCTCTGGCAAAAATCCCAACCCATTTGGGTGAGAATTGGCCCCACCATGCCCCAAAAATCCCTTGCCCTAATTTTCTCCTTAAAAGGCCAAAATTTGGCCTCACTAAAACCTAATCATATCAAACCCAATTGGGCTGAAATTTTTATCAGGGTTAAATAATAAACCTAGAAATCAGCCACCAAAATTTTGGAGACATTTGAGGTCATTTGACCCTCTAATTAAATCATACATGTATTATTAAATTTTTACAAAAAGCATGGAAAAATTATATCCAAAAATTCTCATTTTTGGATATATTGAGGGTATAGTTAAGAATGCCCCCCATCCCAAATTTCAAGTCATTTGGATAGCTGGATTGATGGGGGCACTCAAATCATTCCCTATTATACCCTATGTATAGATCTCACCAAAATGCGTGTTGGGGTCTAACCAGGACTCCAAATTGGTTCAAATTAATTTTAAAATAAATTAGACTTATAGATCTACAATTTGTATGTTAACAGTTTGTCCTGATCTAGCTTCTAAGTATTATAGATATTTAATTTAAAACCACCCTGAAAACAGGACAAAAATTGAAATAATATGAATTAATAATTTAACCCAGCACAAATCTTAAAGCAGATCTATCGTCTACTGCTCATCTTCTTCCTCTAGCCAAGAGCTGATATTAGCCCGACCTAGAGCACGTTCCAGATGTTGCCTTCGGCCATCCAGCCTCCTCCCTGGCCGGCCACGGCCACCACCACCTCCGTTGAGGTGGTGGCCATCGCCGGGCGACGGTGCGGCCGCCGGAGAGGCAAAATCTGGCGAACCCGACAAGTTTTTCTTTTGCGGAAATAACTAGGAAGATCACCTTTTCCCGATCAGGCTTAGTTGAGCCCAATTCTTATCCTAAAGATGTCTAAGATCTACCCGTAGAGAGAGAGAGGAGGGGAGGACCTTGTTCGCGGGCTGGAGGCATGCTGATCGACGGAAAGCCATTAGCGGTGGAGGTGTCGCCGAATCTCTTCAATAGCACACAGAAATCTCTTGTTTCCTTTGGGAAAAGTGTGGAAACGAAGGCTTGGAGTCTTGTGAAGCTTATAAATCAGTAAAATGGGGGGAGGGGAGGGGTCTAACCGATGGTGGACATTAATGGTAATTTCGGCCATGGTGGTGGGGTGATGAATATGGCTCAATCCAGCCAAGTAACAGCTGGAAACTCCTCCTCTTCCCTAGAGGAGTTTAATCTAGCCATAAAAGAGGAGGGGAAGGGGCCAAGGCATCAAGTGCCATTACTGGCCATGAAAGTCGGTGCTCGGCCATGGCTGAAGCCTTCTTCATTTTCATAACCATCGGCCACGTGTCCTACCTCCATTTGACTGGTTAATATTTTTAAATTAAACTTAATTAGGTGTTAATAGAGAAATAGCTAATTTTAAGACATCCTGGCCCGCTTCCCGAAACGGTCCGGTTCAGCTGAACCAGCAAACAAGCTAAAACAGCCAGAAAATTCTAAGTAAAATGGCGTTTAGTGAGCTCAGCTCACTCAACGCCATCCAGCCTACGACGTTGAGTGAGCTCAGCTCACTCAATGCCATCCAGCCGATGGCGTTGAGTGAGCTCAGCTCACTCAACGCCATTCAGCCTAAACAAGATGACATTAAGTGCAGTCAGTGCACTCAACGCCGTTTAGCTTATGGCGTTGAGTGCACTTGATGCACTCAACGCCATTCATCCAAAGTAAGATGGAGTTGAGTGCATTTGGTGCACTCAATGCCGTTCAGCTTATGGCGTTGAGTGCACTCGACGCACTCAATGCCATCCAGCCTAAGTAAGATGGCGTTGAGTGCAGTCAGTACACTCAACGCCGTTCAGCTTATGGCGTTGAGTGCACTCAACGCCATCCCGCCTTTAGCGTTGAGTGCACTCGACGCACTCAACGCTCGAGCCCAAATCCTGTTTTAAGTAAATTTCTGACCTAGTATTTGCAGACCAAGGTGATTTTCACCTTGAGCCCGGGTCACTTGGCCTCCTTGGGCTTCCTAGGGTTTTGTCATGACTTGGCTATGACAAAACCTCTCCCAGGGGTCTGGTCGAAAATGGGATGTTACATGCATCTCAAATGATCAAGTTTCTTGGATGATATCTTAGGTGTCTGGTAGCTGTTGACAGCCTTTCTATAGTCCCATGTGCATTAGTTCCAGCTTCAGCCTGCTAAGTCATTTATGCAACATTTTATACATCTTCTTTTAGCTGCCCTTCTTCTTTGATAATTATATCAGATAAGATGATCTAAGTGGATTCAAGCTTGTCATTAATAGGCAACTCTTTCATCTTTTGCTTAGGACCTGCATCATTAGAAGAACTAGACAACTTGAGTTTTCTTGCTAAATACTCTATATGCTCTGCTATGGGAGCTGTATCAAGCAGAAATATCCTCTGAGCTCTTCTTTACAAACTTTGTCAGATAGGATTTTCCATTATTTAAAATAAAGAACTTACTCCCAAAGATTCTAAAGTATGATAAAGTTGGTTTTCTACCCTTCATCAGTTCATAGGGAGTCTTCTTGAGATCTTTGGTGATTAAGGCCCTATTCAGCACATAACATGCTGTATTGATAGCCTCAACCTAGAAATATTCTGGTAGTGAGGATTCACTCAACACGGTTCTACTAGCCTCTAAAAGGGTCTTATTCTTTCTCTCAACCACCTTGTTCTGTTGTGGAGTTCTGGGAAAAGAGAATTCTTAAGAGATATCTTGTCCTTGAAAGAAATCTATCATAGCACCAGATTGAAATTCTATTCCTTGATCACTTCTTATTTTGATCACAGAATAGGTCATTTCATTTTGGATACATTTGAGAAATATGATAATGGTATTAAAAGTATCTAACTTCTTTCTTAGGAAGAAGACCCATTTAAATCTAGAGTAATCATCATCTATCAAAGGTTGTAAAGCATGCCTATAAAATTGTGAATTGGCATTGTATCAAAGAGATCCATACACGATAAATATAGGTACCTAATAGAATCTTTATGAGCTATGCCCTAAAGGTGGCCCTATTTGCTTGCCCATTTGCCATGCATGATATGGACCATCTCTAATGCATTTTAGATTAAGTCCATCTCTAACTAGATCTTTAGATAATAGTTTACTAATTATCTTGTAGTTAAGATGAGCTAATCTCTTGTGCTATTGTACACAAAGAGATTTCTTCTCATTAGCTACAAGATGAATAAGAATGGAAGAACCAGAACAAATAAAGTTTAAGTAGTAAATATTTCCACTACTAATACCCGAGAGAATTGTCTACTAGTCAGTTGACTTTTTGATCAGGCACTTGTCCTTATGGAATTCAATGACATAGCCTAAGTCACAAAGTTGACTTATGCTTATGTGATTGTGTTGCAACCCTTCTATATAAGTTACTTTTATAATAAAGACTATGCCATTGGAAATCATACCATATGTAATGCCCCAAAAATCCTGAAAAAGGAAGGATTGAAAGTTAATGCACGACGCTAGTGTTAACGCCGACATTAGCCCTTGAATTAAATCAACTATCGTCTCGGGTATCTACCGCACGGCGGTAAAAAGGTATCACGTGGTGATACCACTCGACGTACTCAGTGCTTTCGATGAATAGTTAAGAGACTATCGCGGGGCGATAGTGACCTAACGTGCGGCAATAGCTGATTAAAATGGAATATGCCTTGGGAAGGTACCGCTCGGCGGTAGTAAGTTAACACCAACGGTAGCTTGCCACGTGGAAGTGTGGTGGAGGCTTGTTTGGGAGACAGAGCGATGTTAATTGGCCCAAGCGGTGACCTCCTTTGATACCACACGGCAGTAGCGGATACTGCACGGCGGTAGCTCGCTTTTAAGGGTTGGACATGAGATGAAATTCTCATTTTCCTCTCCAAAACTCTCTCTCTTCATTCTTGAGATTCTTGAGGGAAGAGGAGGAATAATGTCCAGGAGGCTAAGAGGAGAAGCGATCCAAGGTATTCTTGTGATTGGAATTACGAGTTGACGCTAGATCCGGGGAGAGGAAGCTGTGACGATCAGTTCCATTCGGATCAAAGAACAATGGCATGGCTCCTATGTGACCAATAAGGGTAACAAATTTCTCCTTGGACAAGTGAAGTCCTCAGTTTGCATACGTGCTTGGAACCCCTCACCAAAAGGTGAAGAAAAAGGTGGTTTCCAGTGGGTAGATCATGGTGATCTCTGCTAAAACTTGCATTTAGATCCGAAATCGAAGTCCGGAATAGTCATGCTGTGTGAAGCCCATCTGGACAGGTTGGTCTGGATTGGTGATGAATTGATTTGCGTGTCGGAGAAGACTCAGTGGATAAAATGTATGGATAAACATGTAGAATTCGGGGTATTGGGCTGTGCAGGATGCTGTAGTGATAGTACTATAGGTGATCTCCAGGAAAACACCCAAAAATGGGGAAGAAGTGACTTCTGTCCCTACCACGCAGCGATAGTGTTACCGTGTAACACCCCAAAACTTGGAAGGGGAATCGACGGCATCGTTTTAGCCAAATTTGGGTTTTGGAGCAGGCGACACGGGCGTGTCAAGGGCGTGACACGGGCGTGTCAGGGCGTGGTCGACCGCGGAGCTTGTGGCCGATGTTTTGAGGGTCGACGTTCGTCGAGCTCAGGAACACGGCCTGGGACACGGGCGTGTCCCTGGCCGTGTCCTTCTCGGGCTGTTTGCAGGATTTATTCTGCTAGGCATGACACGGGTCACGACACGGCCGTATCGGGTCTGACACGGGCGTGTCGAAGGCCGTGTCTTTGGCCGTGTCTTTGGCCGTGTCCTTCTCTGACTGGGAAAATTGGTCAGTGGGGGGGGGGGGGGGGGGGCGTGACACGGGTCTCGACACGGGCGTGTCAAAGGCGACACGGGCGTGTCGGAGGCCATGTCAAAGGCCGTGTGCTGGTTTTCGAATCGGTCGAGACGGCGAATGGGTAACACGGCCTGGCACACGGCCGTGTTGCAACCCGTGTTCGGCCCAGTTTTTGTGATTTTAGGCCGAATCGTGGCCGTTCGTTTCTTTGTTATGAGATCCAATGGCTGGGGGCTAGATCTGAGGGATTAAACTCGGGAATAGGGTTTGAAACCCTCACTTTTCACCTATCTTTATCTCTCTTGATTCTAGAGAGAAGGGAGAGCAAAGAGGAGGAAGAAGGCCAAGATCCGACCGCCGGCGAAGCTTCGGAGGTCCGTTTCACGAACGGAGTTCAGATCCGCGAAGGTGGGAGCGTTGCGGTGGTTTTCAACCGAGCAAATCTTCTCCATGGCTAGGAAGAGGGGACGGAAGGTAACGACACTTCTCCTCTCGGTTTTTAGGATTTAGGATGCATGAATAACATCCCCTTCCTTTCGTATTTTGAGCACCGAATCTCTCAAATGAGAGGGATTTGTGTAGCCTAGGTTCAAGAGGAACCTCCGGGTTGTGTATGTTCATCCCGGCATGCTTTGCATTAGAGATCCGCTCCGTTAGTGGATTAGGCATTGTGGGTGAAGCCGTGGTCGCGACCGTTAGTCCGACCCGGTGATGTTGCATAGCGAGATGTGAGGATTCGGTAGAAATTCGTTGCGGCAATACGCCGTTGTGTGTATGCGTTTTCCCCCTTTTAATTGAGTGAGTACCCGTAGTCGGAACCGGACGAGGTTAGCTCTGCTTCTTGCGGTAGATGGTTTCCTTGGAGCACGGGAAAGATACGGTGCGAATGGTGATTGGGGTGGGGAAACCTTTGTTTGTGCTGTGCAAAGGCGCGGCTATGTCTCCGTGGTCGGCTGGCTATCCCGTGACGCGCAAGTCATGTGGGGAAAGTGTCCCGGCGAGACTAGTCCCTTGTGTGAGACTGACGAGAATGCCGAGCGGAGGGCAAGCCCGGGCAATGTAGCCATGAGCGGGTGGGGTCCAGCAAGGCTTCTTAGAATCGGTCAGTTTGAGACGGAACCCTGACGAGCGGAGTCAGATTGCGCGGGCAAGCCCTGGGGTTATGACCCATGTGCGGGTGGGGCCTTTGCGAGGTTCCGTGTGACGGCGTGGGTGCCGTTAGGGACATGGTGGTTCCCTTGTGTTTGCGGCTTTAAGCCAATGGGGAAACGGAAGTACCCAGTGTTTGATGTTGTGCTAGATGCATACGAGCTAGGGTGCCTTGGGTGAAACCCGGGTTGCATTCATGTTGCATAGTAGGCCCCTTTCACTTTGTACAAAACATAGAGAACATGTTTGCTGTATGAGACATCCAAACCTGTTTTACCGCTTTATCATATATACTCTTTTGGTATACGAAGTGCTAACTTGCAGGTGGAGTGGTACCCCGGGGTCCGTTAGGGACGGCCGGGAGGAGATGTGTTTGTTACACAGTAGAGGTCAGCCTTTGCTGACCCACGTTACTTCAAATCCTTACAGGGCAAGGATCGCATGCAGGAGCTAGCGCGCCGGGCAAAAAGCCCTAAGCCTCATGGAGTGTAGCTGTGCTTGACTATTTTCATTTCCTTGTTTTGCTGCTGTTGTTTGACTATGTCTGGCTTGCATGCCGAGGTAGCCTAGGGGTGCTTGGCACTTTTATATTTGGACTAATATTGTGTAAGGCCTTAAGGCCATTTGATACTCTTCTGTTAGTGGATAACTTCTGTTTGTTAGTGTTCTGTTTCCATTGTGTTTGTCTTGAGTTTTGAGATTGGGTAGTTTTATATCATCTTTTAATACTAAAGTTGTGGCGTCCGTAAGTAGTGGGGCCCCGGCCGGATCCATATTATATGGTCTTTATAGGGGAGGTGTTACAATTTGGTATCAGAGGGAGGTTGGCGTTCCAATGAGAAGTTTCGCGGTCGAAAGTATAAGTTGAGTCGCGTATAAGAAGTTATCCACATAGGAGTATCGCGGGACCATGAGTGTCCTTGTGTTCGAGTCTTGCGATTAGAGACTGATTTGCGTTTTCTTGCTTGTGTTTAGAGTGCAAGCAACGAGGCTGGGACCTCGAGGCCAAGAGAAGAGCTCTCGGCAATTAGTGCGACTGCGCAAGGTCCGCTAGGGATGGGGGTCACACCGGCCGACTTCTGCCGTATGCTTGCAGAAGCGATGGTGGCGGCCCAAGCTGCAGCGACAACACAGGTAGCAGCTCCCGTTGCTCAAGTAGCTACTCCTGCTACCCCGGACACGGCAGCGACCGTGCCGGTTGAGGAAGCCAGGCGGGCAGAGCCGCAGGCCGAGTGAGTGGTTGTCGGGCATGGGGACCGGCAAATGAAGTACTTCCTGAGTTTCCACCCTCCAACCTTCAAGGGAATCGGCACGCCCATAGATGCAGAGGATTGGTGGGCTAGAATTCGGGAGCTTCTGAGGGCGGCAGAGGCGCTAGATGAGAAAAAGGCAGAGTTCGCAGCCTTTATGTTGGAGGGAGATGCCAAGTTATGGTGGGTGAGCCATAGTGGCCGGCAGTTTCTAGGACGCACACCGTCCATCGAGGAGTTTGGGAATGCCTTCCTGAAGAAGTACATTCCCGCCTCAACGAGGTTAGCCCTCCAGAGGCAGTTTCTACATCTGATGCAGCGAGACAAGTCAGTGGATGAGTATGTTCAGGAATTTACTCGCTTGGGTCGTTATGCAGGGACGACCATGGCAGACGATGAAGAGAGGGACAATCTCTTCTATCATGGATTGAGGGAGAATCTAAGACAACCCCTCATATCGATGAAATGTGCGGGTTTCAACGAATTGGTGGAGGCGGCCCGAATTTTGGAGAGTGACATGGAGCGATCCCAGCGTTGCAAGGGTTTCACACCCAAACAAGGGGAGGAGAAGAAGCTTGCTCAGTCCCATGGAAAGGCGGAAGGGAGCCGATGGAAGAAGAAGCCTTCACAATATAAGTCGGGCGAGAAAAGTATTTGGACGTCCGGAGGGTCACGCTCTAAGGGACCGCAGACGTGTTACAGTTGTGGTAAGCCAGGCCACATAGCAAGATTTTGTACCCAAGGGGGCGCTGAGCAAGAGCCAAGGTAGGAGCAGACCGTACGCTCCGGACCCAGTGCAGCAGAGAAGGGGAAGATGGCGGAGTCAAGTGCTTCCCAGTTTGAACCAGTGCAGCCAAGGGCCTACAACCTTGGGTAGCAGGAAGCAATTCGCCAAATCGACGTGGTGATAGGTATGAGAGTTCAACCTGCACCGTTGATTTCTTCCTTTCAAGCCTTTTTATGTTTGTTGCATGTGTGTAGGCTTTGTAGTGGTATCTGGGTACCCCGCTAGAGTACTTTTTGATACGGGAGCGTCGCACTCCTTCCTTGCGGAAAGTTTCACCCGGAGGATTGGAGTTGAGTCCTTCGCAACGGACTCAGAGTTGAAAGTGCGCATACCCAATGGGTCGTCTATGACAACCAGGGATAAAGGGCGGATTTGTTGGAGTCTTGAGGGAGTCGACTTCATTTTTGTAGCGGCGATCTTGCCATTGTCTGAGTTCGATGTGATTTTGGGGATGGATTGGCTAGTGGAGCAGCGTGCCAGTATCAACTGTTTGTCCAAGGTGGTAACCCTGAGGGGCGTGGGGCAAGCGGAAGTCAAGTTTGAGGGCCTGCATGGAGTGGCCTGTTCCATAGTTTCGGCACTTCAACTAGTGCGAGCTATTAACCAAGGGGGTGTAGCTCTAGTAGCGTTGTTGGAGGTTAGCCTTTCCAGGCTATCTCTTGGGGAAGTGCCCGTGGTGGCGGAGTTTGGAGATGTTTTTCCTGAGGAGCTACCGGGAGCACCTCCTCGGCGGGAGATTGATTTCTCCATCGAGTTAGTGCCCGAGGCTAGACCGGTGTCACGTCCACCCTTTAGGATGGCACCAAAGGAGTTGGCCGAGCTCAAGGTTCAGTTGCAGGAGCTTTTGGAGCAAGGGTATATCAGACCCAGCTCTTCACCGTGGAGTGCGCCGGTGTTATTTGTAAAGAAGAAGGACGGTAGTATGCGTCTGTGCATAGACTACCGAGAGTTGAACAAATTGACTGTCAAGAATAAGTATCCGATTCCTCGGATAGACGATCTCTTTGACCAGTTGGTGGGGTCGGTGGTGTACTCCAAGTTGGACTTGAAGTCCGGATATTATCAGTTGCGGATTCGTTATGAAGACATACCCAAGACCATATTTGGTACGAGGTATGGTCATTTTGAGTTCTCGGTGATGCCGTTCGGGCTAACGAACGCGTCGTCCGTGTTCATGGACTTGATGAACCGAGTGTTTCGCGAATATTTGGACTGGTTCGTAGTTGTCTTTATCGACGACATTTTGGTGTATTCCAAGTCGGAAGCGGAGCACGAGTCGCACTTGCGGACAGTGTTGCAAGTATTGAGAGAGAACCAGCTTTATGCGAAGTTCTCCAAGTGCGAGTTCTGGTTGGAGAAAGTGGCATTTCTAGGCCATGTGATTAGTGGGGATGGGGTGGCGGTAGATCCAACGAAAGTAGAAGCCATCAGAGAGTGGCCAGTTTTGAGGACCGTGGTGGAAGTCCGAAGTTTTCTTGGACTAGCCGGGTACTACCGAAGGTTTGTGGAAAACTTTTCGCGGATAGCTCTACCCCTCACTTCACTAACTCACAAGGATCAGAAGTTTGTATGGACTCAAGAGTGCAATCAGGCGTTTGAAACCCTGAAGGAAAGGCTAATGACGGCGCCGATCCTAAGTCTACTAAAGGGGAACGAAGGGTTCCAGATTTTCAGCGACGCATCCGGATGCGGTTTAGGGTGCATGTTGGTGCAGCATGGTAGTGTGATAGCTTTTGGGTCGAGGTAGCTGAAGCCTCATGAGAGAAATTACCCCGTCCATGATTTGGAGTTGGCGGCGGTAATTTTTGCTTTGAAGTTGTGGAGGAACTACGTTTATGGTGCAAAGGTGGAGATCTTGTAACACCCCTATCCGTCGCATAGCATATAGCATTAGGTCCGGCCGGGGCCTGACGCCATATACTACGGACAGACCGGTTGGTTACGCGTTGAAACCATTCAACCAATCACCACGTCCTACACAACACCTAGTGGAAGCAATTTTTATACAGTTGCAAAGAGAACAAGAACCCTGCTACAAAGCATGAATGTCCACTACAAACTCAGGAATATAATCATACACAAAAGAGAACTGGCCTTAAGGCCTTACATTGTTCACTTAACAAAAATAATGTTTTCCAAACTTCGACACGCAGGCCGGCCATACATGAAAACGGGAAAGAAACATAAGCAATTAGGCCTTCGAGGGCCGGCACAGCAACAAGGGCTTTAGCCCGCTATTTCCCGCTCTGCTCCGCAGCACCTGCAAGCCACAAACCACCGCCCGGTGGCAAACAATAGCAACGGTCAGCAATGCTGACCAAATTAGAACGATCCCGCCCCCACATTCGGGGCGGCAATGCTCTTTCCCTGCACTTTATTAGCATAGGCAATTAAATAAAGTACTTGCACTTCACCACAGGCGTGGGATCGCACGGCCACACACCCCGTACACTCAGGGCACATTCTCGGCGAACCGGCCAACGTCACATCAATTCAAGCCATAGACGTTCCCAATCCTCCACCGCCTCTTGGACGGTCATCCATATGAGCATTTTGCCTTCCTGGCCTTGGTCACGGCAATTTAAGCCATAGACCGCCGAAGACCCTCATCCATGCCAACGGTCCTACCGAACGACATAGACCGGGTACGGTTCCGCCTGACCCATGCTCACACCGCAACGGCAATTTAAGCCATATGCGCAGGTCAAGACTCACCGAGTCCCATTTCCACCACAATAATCACATAACCCGGTTATGTTCACGTTGGCCCCCGGCCACCGTGTTGGCAAAACCCGCTTTTGCCCAGTTTTCCGGGTGTACCATGGAGTTAATCTCCAAGGCTCCCTGATGCAATCTACCACGTAGAAAACCCGAAAAAACCCAAACATCCGGATCCTTGCCCGGTTCAAATGCAATGCAACATCACCGATCCGGCTCTACATGTCCGGATAGGCTTCACACACAATGCCTACGTCCATTTTCGCATACGGACTCTACACAAGGGGGACTTCACATATCTACCCCAAGGAACGCTCCAACTCTTCGCTCACTCGCGAGAGAGGGCTTCCTATGCAAAGGAAAAGAGGGCTTCACATGCCCAAGGATGAGAAATCGTTACCCTTGCGTTCTTCCGCGGCGCCATCGAAAACTATACAGTTGGAAAGCACCGCAACGGCGTCGCCTCCGCGGATCTGGACTCGTATCGCGATTCGGAGCTCCGAAGCTCTTCCGGTGGCCGGATCTTGGACTCCTCCTTCCTCCTTGCTCTCCCTTCTCTCTAACCTTTAGAGAGAGATTGGCCAATGGAAAAATGGGTTTCTAAACCCTATTTCCCGGCTATAACCACCCAGGAGCAGCCCCCCACCGTCGGATCCAAAGCTAAGGAAACGAACGGTCCGGATTAAATCCAAAATCATAAAATCTGGGCCGAACACGGGTTGGCACACGGCCGTGTGCCTGGCCGTGTAGATCATTCGCCGTCTCGACCAAAATTGAAAACCAGCACACGGCATGTGATACGGCCTCAGACACGCCCGTGTCGCCTGCGACACGCCCGTGTCGGGACCCGTGTCACACCCCCCCGTGTGCAATAAATCAACACTTCGCAGTCATAGAGGTACACAGCTTGGTGACACGGCATCGGACACGCCCGTGTTAAACTAGACACGCTCGTGTTCGTGCCCATGTCATTACCAGTGTACCCAACCGCACAGCACAGGTGTGACACGGCCTGGGACACGCCCGTGTCCTAGGCCGTGTTCCACCACACGACCATCGTCGACCTGAACTTGTCGACGACACGGCCCGAGCTCGACACGCCCGACACGGCCTCCGACACGCCCGTGTCGGGGCCCGTGTCACCTGCACCAAAAATCTGCCTTGGCCAAATTCGATCCCCGTCGCTCCTACAACATTTTGGGGTGTTACAATTCTACCCCCCTTAAAGAATTTCGTCCATGAAATTAATAAAGGACAAACAGGACTTAGCGTAAATCAGTACCTGAGCAGAACAATTCCGGGTACTCCTCCAGCATAGTCTGCTCCCGTTCCCAAGAGAGCTCCTCACGCCCTCAATTATACCACCGGACCTTAACCATCCAGATCTCCTTATTACGAAGCCTCTTGACCTCAACATCTTCAATACGAATGGGCCTGACCCTAGTCGTCAACCCTTCGTCCACCGGCACTTGGTCAACCGCGATCACCTGCGAAGGCTCTTGCACCGCCTTCCGCAACACAGAAATGTGGAACACATCATGTTGCCCACTTAACTCCACCGATAGCCTCAAACGGTAAGCCGCTTCGCCGACTCGCTCCAGAACCTCAAAAGGTCCAAGGTATCTTGGGCTCAGCTTCTTCAAGCGTCTCACCCGCGAAACCCCCTTGAACGGCTTCACTTTCAGATATACCCAATCGCCTACCGCGAACTCCACGTTCTGGTGCTTGGCATTATAATACTTCGCCTGCCGGTCCTGAGCGATCAACAAGCGCTCCCGAATGATCCGCACTAACGAGGTAGCACTCTCCACCTCCTGCTTCTTGTACAACCTTGCCTCACCCGTTTCAAGCCACGATAACGGCGTGCGACACTTCCTACCATACAGGGCCTCGAAGGGCATCATTTGTATACTCGCTTGGTAGCTGTTGTTGTACGCGAACTCTACCAAATACAGGTGGTCTTCCCAATGCTTACCGAAATCCAGAACACACATGCATAGCATGTCCTCCATCGTTCTATTGACCCTCTCGGTCTGCCCATCCGTCTGCGGATGGAAGGCTGTGCTGAACTTTAACTTTGTTCCCAGCATCTGTTGCACCAACCTCCAATCATTTGACGTGAACCGCCCATCGCGATCACTCACAATGCTACGGGGCACACCATGCAGTCTAACAATATTGTCAACATACAACTTTGCCAATTTCTCCACTGGATCATCCTTCCTATGCGGAATGAAATGCGACACCTTGGTTAGCCGATCTACGATCACCCAGATGGCGTCGTTCCCCTTCTGCGACCTTGGCAACCCGTGCACAAAGTCCATAGATATATCGTCGAATTTCCACTCCGGTATAGGCAAGGACTTCAGAAATCCTCCCGGATTTTGGCATTCCGCCTTTACCAAGGCTCACGTTTGGCATTTAGCCACGTACAACGCCACATCTTTCTTAAGCCCCAGCCACCAAAACAACTTTTTGAGATCACGATACATCTTCGTGCTCCCTGGATGGATTGAGTACTTGGTATGATGAGCCTCATACATCAACTCCGCCCGGAGGTTACCCCCACTCGGGACGCACAACCGATGATCCTTCCTTAGTAAACCATCTTCCACCGAGAACTGGGAATTTGACCCATCCAGAGCGGCCTCCATAAGATCCTTCATGGAGTCATCTAACTCCAATGCCTGCCGAACCCGGTCAGCCAGGTCATACTGCACCTCTGTCCAGTTTAACATTGCTTTGGCGCTCGTCTGCTTGTCAACGCAACAGATCTCAAGCTCTTCCAACTCCCGTACTAGCCGCTCATCATGCACCGACAACCAGTTGGCTTGGGCGGGAGCCCTGCGGCTCAGCGCATCCCCAACTGCGTTGCCCTTCCCGGGTACATAATGTATTTTGAAGGTGTAGTCCCCTAGGAACTCCATCCACCTCCTCTGCCTCATATTAAGGTCCTTCTGATCCAACAAGTATTTTAGGCTCTTGTGATCGGTGTATATATCGACCCTTACGCCGTAAAGGTAGTGCCTCCACAACTTGAGTGCAAATATCACGGCCGCCAACTCCAAGTCGTGCACCGGATAATTTCTTTCATGCACCTTCAACTGACGCGATCCATACGCTATCACGCTCCCATGCTGCAACAACACGCAGCCCAAGCCACTACCCGAAGCGTCGCTATACACCTCGAAGCCCTCGGTCCCACTCGGCGAACTAAGCACTGGCGCCGTGGTCAACCGCCTCTTCAGCTCCTCAAAAGCTTGCACGCACTCTTGCGTCCACAAGAATTTCTGATCCTTCCTTGTCAACTTCGTGAGAGGTAATGCTAACCGCGAGAAGTTCTCTACGAAACGCCTGTAATATCCGGCAAGCCCAAGGAAACTACGGACTTCCGCGACAGAAGATAACGCAGGCCACTCCCGTATCTCAACAATCTTCGCCGGATCCACCGCTATACCTTCCCCACTCACTATATGACCAAGGAACGCTACCGAGGGTAGCCAGAACTCACACTTGGAGAACTTTGCGTACAACTCATTCCTCCTCAAGGTCTCCAACACCAGATGCAAATGCTTGAAGTGGTCTTCTTCGCACTGCGAGTACACCAAGATATCGTTAATAAAGACGATCACAAAACGATCCAGGAAATCTCGGAACGTCCTGTTCATCAAGTCCATAAATACTGATGGCACATTCGTCAGTCCAAACGGCAAGACCGTGAACTCGAAATGCCCATACCTCGTACTGAACGCCGTCTTCGGGATATCACACTCCCTGATCCTCAGTACCCCGACTTTAAGTCCAACTTGGAGTATACCGACGATCCGACTAACTGATCAAAGAGATCATCAATCCTCAGGATCAGGTACTTATTCTTTTCCGTTAGCTTGTTCAACTCTCTGTAGTCGATACACAGCCGCATACTACCATCCTTCTTCTTAACGAAGAGGACCGGTGCGCTCCAAGGCGACGAGCTTGGATGCACATACCCTTGCTCCATCAGCTCCTCTAGCTGAACTTTCAACTCTGCCATCTCCTTAGGCGCCAACCTATACGGAGCACGTGACACCGGTTTGGCCCCCGGCACGAGCTCGATGGTGAAATCAATCTCCCGCTGCGGTGGGGCTCCGGGAAGACTATCCGGGAATACATCGGGGTATTCGCAAACCACGGGAATGCTATCCAACGTGGACTTTGGCTCTACAGCCCCCACTATTGCGAAGAACAGCTCTGCACCATCACGAACCGCCTTCACCACCTGAAGAGCAGACATCAGTGTCTTGCTCGACCCCTTTAGCCCCTCGAATGTAGTCTCCCGCCCTACACCCAGCTTGACCTCCTTCCGGTCACAGTCAATCCAAGCTTTCTGCTCTGACAGCCAATCCATCCCAAAGATCACGTCGAACTCTACTAGCGGCAGCAATGACGCTAGCAAGTCAAACTCTTGGCTCCCAATGTGAACCTTTACGGCGCACACCCTGTCCGCATGCATTGAGCACCCATTCGGTAGCAGCACATCCAACTTGTCCTTCACCATCGAAGAAGGGACTCCGATGCGCGATATAAAGCTTTCGGACAAGAAGGAGTGTGAAGCTCCCGTATCGAACAGTGCCCGTGCCGGACTATCACTAATCACAATAAAGCCTATACAAACAATATTAGGCTAACATGCAATAGATAATGGTATTAAAGCTAACTTGCTACAAATTAACTCATACCTTTCACCACATCCGCTTGCTTGATGGCCTCCTGCTGGCCCAAGTTATAGACTCTAGGCTGAGTCGGAGCATAGTGGGACGCGGTCGACTCCACCGCTTTGCCCTTCTCCTCGTAGGTAGCTCCTTGTTTCCTTTCGGACTTTGAGCGTCCACTCCAGCAATCACGGGCAAAGTGCCCCGTCTTTCCACACGTGAAACAAGCGCCCGGGGTTCGATTGGTTGTTGCCCCCGAGGCACCCGTAGAAGAAGTTGGACCTGACGTCCTAGACTTTTTGAAGAATTTTCGGTAGCCCGACTTCGACGTAGTCGGCGCTTTGAACTCCGCTTTCTTACTACCGGATTCCTTCTTCGCTTGGACATTCTTCATGTCCTTCTCCAAGGACCGGGCCGAACTGACCAGGGTCATGAAACCCTGCGCCTTGGGCCCCGATAGTAGCAACCTTAAATCATCCCTTAGCCCTTCATAGAAGTGGCTCGTCTTGCGCTCCTCGTCTGCGAAGGTAGCGCCGGCATATCTCCCCAACCGAGTAAACTCGTGGAGGTACTCATCAACGGTACAATCCCCTTGCACCAACTTCTGAAATTCGCTTTCTAGCGCAATTCTCTGCGCCGAGGGGAGGTATCGAGCCATGAATAGTCTCGCAAACTCCTCCATCGAAACTTCGGCCAACGGCCTTCCCTGCAACTGATGTAGCTCTAGGCCTTCCCACCAAAGTCTTGCGTCCCCATCCAAGAGGAAAGTCGCTATTGTGGTCTTCTGCCACTCTTCCGTTTCCGTCGCAGTCATCACCCTGTTGACCCTTGAGAGCCAATCCTCTGCTTAGGTCGGGGTTTCTGCCCCCGTGAATACCGGTGGATGAAAGCCCATCACGTGCTTCAGTTGTCTTTCAGTTGCACTCCGAGGCAACTCTGGCTCCAAAACTACTTGGTCAACCCTCCTTTGCTCTGCCGTCTGAAGCGGTACTTGCTCCACAGCAGGAGCAGGATGCTGCACCTGCCTTGCAGGCTGCGCATTGATCATTGCCATGACCGCTTCTGCCACCAACCTAATGGTCTCGGCAGACGGAGGTGTTGCAGGCGCATCGCTTGGCGCACTGCTCGCCTCAGAACCTGGCCGTTCAGACGGCCCAGCACCACTTCTGGTCACCTATAATCGTGCAAAACACAAATAAGAGACCCAAAAATTACTGCAAACAGCAATAATAGGAACACGCAGGTTCCTCAAACATGTGTATTTTCATTCCTAAGTGGACATTCATGGGTTCTTTTCATGTTATAACGATGACGCACACATGTGCTCACCACCCCTTAAAGTGAATTCGGCCACGAATTCATTTAAGCTTGACCGAAACCAGTCCTCTGATACCAATTTGTAACACCCCTATCCGTCGCATAACATATAGCAGTAGGTCCGGTCGGGGCCCGACGCCATATACTACGGACAGACCGGTTGGTTACGCGTTGAAACCATTCAACCAATCACCACGTCCTACACAACACCTAGCGGAAGCAATTTTTATACAGTTGCAAAGAGAACAAGAACCCTGCTACAAAGCATGAATGTCCACTACAAACTCAGGAATGTAATCATACACAAAAGAGAACTAGTCTTAAGGCCTTATATTGTTCACTTAACAAAAATAATGTTTTCCAAACTTCGGCACGCAGGCCAGCCATACATGAAAATGGGAAAGAAACATAAGCAATTAGGCCTTCGAGGGCCGGCACAGCAACAAGGGCTTTAGCCCGCTATTTCCCGCTCTGCTCCGCAACACCTACAAGCCACAAACCACCGCCCAGTGACAAACAATAGCAACGGTCAGCAATGCTGACCAAATTAGAACGATCCCGCCCCCACATTCGGGGCGGCAATGCTCTTTCCCTGCACTTTATTAGCATAGGCAATTAAATAAAGTACTTGCACTTCACCACAGGCGTGGGCTCGCACGGCAACACACCCCGTGCACTCAGGGCACATTCTCGGCGAACCGGCCAACGTCACGTCAATTCAAGCCATAGACGTTCCCAATCCTCCACCGCCTCTTGGACGGTCATCCATATGAGCATTTTGCCTTCCTGGCCTTGGTCACAGCAGTTTAAGCCATAGACCACCGAAGACCCTCATCCATGTCAACGGTCCTACCGAACGACATCGACCGGGTACGGTTCCGCCTGACCCGTGCTCACACCGCAACGGCAATTTAAGCCATATGCGCAGGTCAAGACTCACCGAGTCCCGTTTCCACCACAATAATCACATAACCCGGTTATGTTCACGTTGGACCCCGGCCACCGTGTTGGCAAAACCCGCTTTTGCCCAGTTTTCTGGGTGCACCTTGGAGTTAATCTCGAAGGCTCCCTGATGCAATCTACCACGTAGAAAACCCGAAAACACCCAAACATCCGGATCCTTGCCTGGTTCAAATGCAATGCAACATCACCGATCCGGCTCTACATGTCCGGATAGGCTTCACACACAATGCCTACGTCCGTTTTCGCATACGTACTCTACACAAGGGGGACTTCACATATCTACCCCAAGGAACGCTCTAACTCTTCGCTCACTCGCGAGAGAGGGCTTCCTATGCAAAGGAAAAGAGGGCTTCACATGCCCAAGGATGAGAAATCGTTACCCTTGCGTTCTTCCGCGGCGCCATCGAAAACTATACGGTTGGAAAGCACCGCAACGGCGTCGCCTCCGCGGATCTGGACTCGGATCGCGATTAGGAGCTCCGAAGCTCTTCCGGCGGCCGGATCTTGGACTCCTCCTTCCTCCTTGCTCTCCCTTCTCTCTAACCTTTAGAGAGAGATTGGCCAATGGAAAAATGGGTTTCTAAACCCTATTTCCCGACTATAACCACCCAGGAGCAGCCCCCCACCGTCGGATCCAAAGCCAAGGAAACGAACGGTCCGGATTAAATCCAAAATCATAAAATCTGGGCTGAACACGGGTTGGCACACGGCCGTGTGCCTGGCCGTGTAGCTCATTCGCCGTCTCGACCAAAATTGAAAACCAGCACACGGCATGTGACACGGCCTCAGACACGCCCGTGTCGCCTGCGACACGCCCGTGTCGGGACCCGTGTCACGCCCCCCGTGTGCAATAAATCAACACTTCGCAGTCAGAGAGGTACACGGCTTGGTGACACGGCATCGGACACGCCCGTGTCAAACTAGACACGCCCGTGTTCGTGCCCGTATCATTACCCGTGTACCCAACCGCACAGCACAGGTGTGATATGGCATGGGACACGCCCGTGTCCTAGGCCGTGTTCCACCATACGACCATCGTCGACCTGAACTGGTAGACGACACGGCCCGAGCTCGACACGCCCGACACGGCCTCCGACACGCCCGTGTCGGGGCCCGTGTCACCTGCACCAAAAATTTGCCTTGGCCAAATTCGATCACCGTCGCTCCTACAACATTTTGGGGTGTTACCGATCTTCACGGACCACAAGAGTCTGAAGTATCTCCTAGATCAGAAGGACCTAAATATGCGGTAGCGCAGGTGGGTCGAGTTCCTTGGGGACTACGAGGTGGCGATTCAGTACACGCCCGGGAAAGCCAATGTGGTGGCAGATGCTTTGAGTAGGAAATACTCGGGGCAAGGAAATTGGATTGAAGCTCACGATGAGCGGTTAAGGCGGGACTGGGAGTCCCTTGGTTTGGAATGTGTGGCAAGAGGCGAGTCTAGCGTGGCTCGACTAAATTGGATTGAGATGCAAAGTGACTTATGCGATCGTATTCGGGAAGCGACCCGTGTAGATGTGGAGTTCCAGCCTTTCGTGGAGGAAGCTCTAAAGGGCGAGGGTAGCGCCTGGGAGATGGTTGATGGGATTCTGAGGAAGGGCGGAAGGATTTGTGTACTGCAGTTCGGCAAGCTCTGCGAGGAGTTGATGTTTGAGGCCCACTTCACTAAGTACTCCATTCACCCGGGTAGTACAAAGATGTACTTGGATTTGAAGAAGTCCTATTGGTGGCCTGGGTTGAAGCGGGACGTAGCTTTGTGTGTGAGTCGGTGCCAAACATGTGCCTTGGTGAAGGCCGAGTGTCAGAAGCCGGGCGGGTTCTTGAAGCCTCTTCCAATCCCCGAATGGAAATTTGATGACATCTCCATGGATTTTGTGCATGGGTTGCCTAGATCGCAGCAGGGTAATGATGCCATTTGGGTGATTGTGGACCGCTTGACCAAAGTGGCACATTTCATCCCAAACCGGAAGGAGGACGGTGTGGAAAAGTTGGTGGAGTTGTACGTCCGCAATATTGTACGACTTCATGGGATTCCGAAGAGTATAGTCAGTGACCGGGATGGACATTTCACGTCTAAGGATTGACGGTTGGTGCAGAAGAGCTTGGGCACAAAACTCAAGTTCAGTACGGCCTTTTATCCTCAAACCGATGGGCAAACCGAGAGAACGAACCGTACTTTGGAAGATATGCTAAGGATGTGTACTCTCAACTTCGGCAAGAAGTGGGAGGATCACCTCTTCATGGTGGAATTTGCTTATAACAATAGTTACCAAGCTAGTATCAAGATGGCGCCATACGAAGCTCTGTATGGGAGGCGGTGTCGAACACCGATGTCTTGGACAGAGGCGGGAGACACCAAGCTTTTGGGGAAAGAAGTGGTAGCCGACGCTAGTGAGCTAGTGCGGACCATCCAAGAGCGCATGAAGGTAGCTCAAGATCGGCAGTCGAAGTATTTCAATGCTCGCCACAGGCATGTGGAATTCGCTGTGGGCGACTGGGTATATCTTAAGATCAAGCCGTTCAAAGGAGTTTCGCGAATTCGCTGACTCAAGAAGCTGAGTCCGAGATTTTTGGGACCATTCAAGGTCATCGAGCGTGTGGGAGAGGCAGCGTACCGGTTGGCGTTGTCCACAAAGCTAAGTGGATTGCATGACGTTTTTCACGTCTCCGTTCTGAGGAAAGCATTGTTAAAAGCCAGCGTGGTGATTGAGCCGACGGCGGTGCCGATAGAGGAAGACTTGAGGATGCGAGTTCGTCCAATCGGGATAGAAGACTCAGAGGTTCGGCAATTACGGAACAAGGAGGTCAGACTCGTAAAGGTCAGTTGGGACAACTGTGGCTGCGAGGAGCTCTCATGGGAGCGAGAGCAGGCCATGCTGGAGGAGTACCCCGAGCTTTTCTCCTCAGGTACCGTTTAGTTTTGTTTACCTTCCATGTTTTAAACTTCGGGACGAAATTCTTGTAAGGGGGGAGAATTGTAATACCCCAAAACTTGGAAGGGGAATCGACGGCGTCGTTTTAGCCAAATTTGGGTTTTGGAGCAGGCGACACGGGCGTGTCAAGGGCGTGACACGGGCGTGTCAGGGCGTGGTCGACCACGGAGCTTGTGGCCGATGTTTTGAGGGTCGACGTTCGTCGAGCTCAGGATCACGGCCTGGGACACGGGCATGTCCCTGGCCGTGTCCTTCTCGGGCTGTTTGCAGGATTTATTTTGCTAGGCGTGACACGGGTCACGACACGGCCGTATCGGGTCTGACACGGGCGTGTCGAAGGCCGTGTCTTTGGCCGTGTACTTCTCTGACTGGGAAAATTGGTCGGTGGGGGGCGTGATACGGGTCTCGACACGGGCGTGTCAAAGGCGACACGGGCGTGTCGGAGGCCGTGTCAAAGGCCGTGTGCTGGTTTTCGAATCAGTCGAGACGACGAATGGGTAACACGGCCTGGCACACGGCCGTGTTGCAACCCGTGTTCGGCCCAGTTTTTGTGATTTTAGGCCGAATCGTGGCCGTCCGTTTCTTTGTTATGAGATCCAACGGCTGGGGGCTAGATCTGAGGGATTAAACTCGGGAATAGGGTTTGAAACCCTCACTTTTCTCCTATCTTTATCTCTCTTGATTCTAGAGAGAAGGGAGAGCAAGGAGGAGGAAGAAGGCCAAGATCCGGCCGCCGGCGAAGCTTCGGAGGTCCGTTTCGCGAGCGGAGTTCATATCCACGAAGGTGGGAGCGTTGCGGTGGTTTTCAACCGAGCAAATCTTCTCCATGGCTAGGAAGAGGAGACGGAAGGTAACGACACTTCTCCTCTCGGTTTTTAGGATTTAGGATGCATGAATAGCATCCCCTTCCTTTCGTATTTTGAGCACCGAATCTCTCAAATGAGAGGGATTCGTGTAGCCTAGGTTCAAGAGGAACCTCCGGGTTGAGTATGTTCATCCCGGCATGCTTTGCATTAGAGATCCGCTCCGTTAGCGGATTAGGCATTGTGGGTGAAGCCATGGTCGCGACCGTTAGTCCGACCCGGTGATGTTGCATAGCGAGATGTGAGGATTCGGTAGAAATCCGTTGCGGCAATACGCCGTTGTGTGTATGCGTTTTCCCCCTTTTAATTGAGTGAGTACCCGTAGTCGGAACCGGACGAGGTTAGCTCCGCTTCTTGCGGTAGATGGTTTCCTTGGAGCACGGGAAAGATACGATGCGAATGGTGATTGGGGTGGGGAAACCTTTGTTTGTGCTGTGCAAAGGCGCGGCTATGTCTCCGTGGTCGGCTGGCTATCCCGTGACGCGCAAGTCATGTGGGGAAAGTGTCCCGGCGAGACTAGTCCCTTGTGTGAGACTGACGAGAATGCCGAGCGGAGGGCAAGCCCGGGCAATATAGCCATGAGCGGGTGGGGTCCAGCAAGGCTTCTTAAAATCGGTCAGTTTGAGACGGAACCCTGACGAGCAGAGTCAGATTGCGCGGGCAAGCCCTGGGGTTATGACCCATGTGCGGGTGGGGCCTTTGCGAGGTTCCGTGTGACGGTGTGGGTGCCGTTAGGGACATGGTGATTCCCTTGTATTTGCGGCTTTAAGCCAATGGGGAAACGGAAGTACCCAGTGTTTGATGTTGTGCTAGATGCATACGAGCTAGGGTTCCTTGGGTGAAACCCGGGTTGCATTCATGTTGCATAGTAGGCCCCTTTCACTTTGTACAAAACATAGAGAACATGTTTGCTGTATGAGACATCCAAACCTGTTTTACCGCTTTATCATATATACTCTTTTGGTATACGAAGTGCTAACTTGCAGGTGGTGTGGTACCCCGGGGTCCGTTAGGGACGGACGGGAGGAGATGTGTTTGTTACACAGTAGAGGTCAGCCTTTGCTGACCCACGTTACTTCAAATCCTTACAGGGCAAGGATCGCATGCAGGAGCTATCGCATCGGGCGAAAAGCCCTAAGCCTCATGGAGTGTAGCTGTGCTTGACTATTTTAATTTCCTTATTTTGCTGCTGTTGTTTGACTATGTCCGGCTTGCATGTCGAGGTAGCCTAGGGGTGCTTGGCACTTTTATATTTGGACTTATATTGTGTAAGGCCTTAAGGCCATTTGATACTCTTCTGTTAGTGGATAACTTCTGTCTGTTAGTGTTCTGTTTCCGCTGTGTTTGTCTTGACTTTTGAGATTGGGTAGTTTTATATCATCTTTTAATACTAAAGCTGTGGCGTCCATATGTTGTGGGGCCCCGGCCGGACCCATATTATATGGTCTTTACAGGGGAGGTGTTACATACCGCCAGCAATATCTTCCAGTAAGCTATGAGGTCTGTCTCTAAGAGACCTGGGGCCATTGTTTGAAGCTGAGAGCCTTGTGAGCCTATGGTGGCCATACGAGCTAGCCTAAATGTTGTTGCGAAGCCCGTATCTGTGAGACAATGTGCGCAGAATTTTGCAAAGCCTATATCTGTGAGACAAGGAGCGAAGTATGAAAAGATATGAGCATGGATGTCACAACCCACATTTTCTCTGCATTTAATTAATATATCAGTGTAAGAGAAAATATGTGCCGTGATGACATGCCATGCAGGGGATAACTGCAGGCGCTTAGATAAGAACTCAAACCTAACACTTTATAAGAAATCCTCAAGTTCATTATGAAGAAAACTATAATTTAAGTTAAATTTTAATGGTCGTATCCCTCGGCTCAGTGGATCAACTAGTCCGCAAATAGAAAAATGAATATACATTGCGGAAAATACTTTGTTTATATGGTTTAACATCCTACATGAGCATAAGCATCCAAACAGGATAACTCATGATATGCATACCTCTAGATTTAATATAAGTATAGAAATAGCTTTTACGTTGGTTAAAATATAGTGACTTTAGTTTAAAGCAATGTTATGCATAAGGTAGTCAATTGATAGTTTTAAAATAACTAACATACAAGCCTAACATAAAACCTTCCTAGAGAGCAAGTAAAACCAACCAGTCATCAAGAAAGACTAAGCAGCTAGCAGGTATATTAACAATATAAAAACTCTGATGGGCATCAACAACCTGACACGAACCCACCAAAAAGAAAAAAAAGTATGCATGAACCTAACAACTGAATGACAACACCACCTCACACTGGTGAGGAAAAGACATCCTGCAACAATAGCAGAAAACTAGCAACCACCAAACCTAGCCGCTTAATCGGCTACTAGTCCAAACCTGAGGCATTCCAAAGAAAAGAATACCTCATAAATAATATACAAGAGGTAAAATATCCTCAGTAGATAATAATCAGAAGAAATCAAAAGGGTTTACCAACCCCAACCACAGGAAAGCTGCCAAACAACAGCAAATGAGAAATAAAATAGTTATGAGTTATTAACTTAAAAAGTCCAAGAGTAAGGAAATTACACCAAGTGCGAAATGAAGCCATTCTTCAAGAATATCTGCAAGAGTAAGCATCCAACATATGTCTATACAATAGGAAGAAAAGAGACATAACAACTCTAAATATGTGAATCATTAACACTGGCAAAAATAGTTCTGAATCGGTGGCCACAATATCCAACACGAACTAACAGACCCAAACATCTCAAGAAGGCACTGCGGTGATGACAAGGTCCAATACAACCCAACAGACCAAACATCTCAAAAAGGCACTGCGGCGGTGGAAACAAGGTCCAACACAAACCAACAGTCCATGAGAAAACATCAACAACCACCAAGTGTAATGATTCACGAGATGACACCAAGTTGGTGGTACTTTATCCACTACCAACCATAGGCCACACCTAAACATCCATAAATACCCATAAAACCCCAATCAAAACACCAGGCTTCTCCAATGAAAAGAAGGAAGAAAATCCTGAAATGCATTCTAAGGCCCAAACTCGATGAATTAGACTTAATTCAGGGAAAAACAATTTAGTCCATACTGATTCGTCAAGTATACTCGATGAGTGCAGTAGATACACGATGAACTATACTTTGCAAAAATCAACTGCCTTAATGATACTCAATGATTCAATGTAATTACCTTGATACTCGACGAATCGACGAAAATAACCTAAGTCCACAGAAAATTTATTCAGTATACTCGACAAATCTGGATTCACTCAACGCTCTCAATGCCATAACACACGCATTCGATGCCTGGACTTTAACTCAGCAAAGTTTACTTTACTCAACGCCTTCAATTGACGCTCTCAATGCCAAGCCGGCTATACTCGACGAATTCGTCGAGTTAACACAACATGTTGATGCAAAAAATGGCACCACTAGGTAACGGGTATTCTAATCTCACGGGGGGATGAGGAGAAGGGAAGAGAGACTGCCGAGCAGCTGGTTACTCTGAGTCTCGCATGAAGATAGAGAAAAAAAAAGAAGAGAGGGCCGCAAACATGCGGCGAGACCAGACTTCGCCCGCCGAGGCAAATGCCACTCTTGCGGTGGGCTTTCCCTTTATATAAAAACCTATATTACAGATGAGGTTAAGTTCATTTACATACAAAGGAAAATAGAGAATACAACAGGTGAGAGAGAAGGACGACAGATAGGAGAATGGAGGTCGCTCAGGTCGCACAGGTCGCCAGTCCGCGCAGGTTGCTGCCTCAGGCCACGCGGGTTGCTGCCTCAGGCTGCGCGGGTTGCTGCCTCAGGCCGCTCGGGTTGCTGCGTCATGTCGCGCGGGTTGCTGCGTCAGGCCGCGCGGGTTGCCAGGCAGGATGTGTGAACTGACTTTCTGTTACTGCAATCTTGGTCCCCTCTCGCTATCGTCCCCCTCTAAAGAAGTATGGGGGCCTATTTATAGGCCTGGGGAGGAATCTTCTAGAATTGGGCCGAGTGACATCACCCCTACAATTTGGGCGGACTCAAAAGGAAGGCCGCCCTGCTGGGCGGGCTCGAAGAGCAGGCTGCCCTTGCTGGGCAGACTCAGAAGGCAGGCCGCCCCTACTGGGCGGACTCAGAAGAGCAGGCCACCCCTACTAGGCGGACTTGAAGAGCAGGCCGCCCCTACTGGGCGGACTCGAAGAGCAGGCCACCTAGTGCCTTAGAGAGGATCGCCGATTTCGAGCTGAACACGATGCTTTTAACTTAGCCTCATCGACACTCGATGCT
Organism: Platanthera zijinensis; assembly: GCA_039513925.1. NCBI lineage: Eukaryota > Viridiplantae > Streptophyta > Magnoliopsida > Asparagales > Orchidaceae > Platanthera > Platanthera zijinensis. The sequence goes on along the minus strand of CM077089.1, from coordinate 75,138,017 downwards.
CTCGACGCCAAAACCATATCACTCAACGCCAAGCCTATGAATTCGACGAAATCATCGCCTAATACTCAACTAATGCAGAATCACTCAAAGCCGAGAATAATACTTGACGAATTCGTCGAGATTACTCGATGAATCTTACTTAGACTCACAGATCACTTGACGCCAAGTCTAATTCACTTAATGACAAGACTGGCATTCGACGAATTTTCCTTAGTCTCAAGAATCACTCAACGCTAAGACTACACTCAATGCCAAAGGCTAATACTCGGTGAATTCGTCGAGATTACTCGACTAATCTGACTCCACTCAACACCTATACTATTCAACGAATTAGGCTTAATCCAAGACTATACAAGACAGATTCCAATCTGGCTAACCCCACCATACTCGACAAATCTTCAAACCTAAACTAAAAATCATATTCAACGAATTTGTCTAAACTTAGACTATCATATATGACGATATTTCCTTAGACTATTAGCTATACTCGACGAATTCTACTTAGACTAATAGTCATATATGATGAATCCTACCTTTACTTGATTGGGGACTTTTCACTATACAGTAGACCAAACGTGGTCGATCCCCACACTACTCCTAATTCTAAGGAGGGAAGAAGAAAATCGACTAGAAAACACCCGAAAAACTCTTGGCAAGGGGAAGAAATCACCACTTGCCTCTATCTCCAGAAATCCAGCCACACAAGCGCCCTTTCTCACGGATCTGTCCGCAAGAACACCTTGGCTACACTTCCTGAAACTTTTCAAGGAAAAAGATGGTCAAAACTGCATAACCTAACGTCCAAGAACTCAAGAAACAGGAAAGAATCACCACACACACGTAGATCTCGACGAAAGTAGTCCGAATCTACTCTCCGTTGACGATTTCGAGCACCAAAGCTCCTGCAATCGGCAGTCGAAAGCCTAGAAACGTCAGTCGTTCTTCTCTTTCAGAAAACAGCATGACGGCTCGTGAGGAAGACGATGAATAGGGTTTCCGTCAAATCGTAAGGCTTTTTATGCTTTTACAAGCAACATAATATTGTATTATAGTTAATTACCAAATAAACGTCCAAACGACCCTGAATTCAAACCAACTCGAAATGCTACAAAAATCACACTGTAGCTAAATATCGACACTATGAAACCAACGAAAAAGTCAAAATCAAAATCCGACAACCCAAACTTGAGTAAAAACTCCCTGATACCCTAAACACCAACAATCCCAAAAAGGCTCCACTGAGTTCCAAAACAAACCCGACTCGTAAGGGATATCTAAAAAACACAGTAGAAATTAGCCATACTAATATTCTAAGTCAAAACCTCGGATACCAATGAGAAAAATTCACGCTCCAGCAACGATACCCATCAACTACACGTCAACGTAAAGCACTGACGTCAAAAATATGCCACTAAAGGAATTAAAATAAACATCGAAAAAATTAGGGGCGTTACAGCCACTCCACTTAAAAGGAAGTTTTGTCCCGGAACATGATACACGAGGAAATCTTCTAAAAAAGGAAAATAACCAAGGGTTATTGAATAGAACACTTACCAAAAGAAACTTGGAGAATAGATGAGGGTGAGCCTCCCTCATAGCTGACTCCAACTATCAAGTCGCGCTTTCCACGTCTTGGTTTCGCCGCAAAACTTTGAACATGGGTATTATCTTCCTTCACAAAACCCGATCTTGAGTATTTAGAATGCGAACAGGCATCTCCACATATGAAAAGTTAGGTTGCAACTAGGGAACCGATTAAGAACTTGCCGGTCATTAAACACACATTTCCGCAACTGGCTCACATGAAACACATCGTGAACACCATGAAAATTTGCCGGCAAATCCAGCCTATAAGCTGACACTCCGATGCGTTCAACAACTTGGAAAGGTCCCACATACCTAGGATCCAACTTATGTTTCTTTCCAAACATCTTAACACCAGACATAGGAGAAAACTTGAGAAATACCATGTCTCTAACTGCAAATTCCAGATCAATCCTTCTCCGATTAACATTCTTCACATAACACTTCTGAACTATTCAAAGCTTCTCTCGAATATGCGTCATAGAAGTATTCATCTCTTCCAAAGCTTCTGGACCCAACACCGGTCCCTCACCAACTTTGGCCCAAAACAAGGGAGTCCTGCAACGTCTCCCATACAAAGCCTCAAACGGAGCCATCTGCAAGCTCTCCTGATAATTGTTATTGTAAGCGAATTCCATCAATCTCAATCACTCGTCCCACACTCCTCTGTGGTCCAAGATGTAACATCTTATCATATCTTCCACAATCTGATTTACTCTCTCCGTCTGACCATTGGTCTGCAGATGATAAGCGGTTGAATATCTGAGGTCGGTACCCAACCCTTCCTGAAAATTCTTCAAAAAACGAGACGTAAACCTGGAATCTAGATCTTATATAATACTAACAGGCACTCCAGGTAGTATTGTCACAACCCGCATTTTCTCTGAATTTAGGAATTATCAGAGTATGAGAAAACACGCATCATGATGCCACGTCAAGCAGGGGATAACTGCTGACGCACAGGCAAAACCATCTACTTTACTTTATGAAATAAATTCATGAGTTTAATGATTAGAAAATCAGTTATATTTTAAAGGCTGTATCCCTCGGCTCTGTGAATCACCTAGTCCATGGTTTAAAACTATACTTAAACGCTGCGGAAAAAATACTTTATTCAGGATTGACATCCTAAGGAGTGCATAAGTGTCCCAAGAGGACCACTTATGCTATGCAAGACTCTACATTTAATTTATATTATATATAAGAAAATGATCTTTATATGTTGTTTGCAAAATAGTGATTGAGTTTTATAAAACATGCTGATCATGAGCTATACTTATAATAATAATTGTAGTTTTAAAAGTAACTAGCAACCTAGCATAAATCCTTCCTAGAGCAAGTAGACTATCTCCAAAAAATGGTAGCAACAAAAGTAATATATCTAGTACAAAGGTAAAAACTACCAGTGGGCGCCAACAACCTCATACGAACCCACTGGCAAATATGTACGTCTGTATGAAAAGTGCAGAAAACTACCTCACTAAACAAATCCATAAGGATCTCCAAAGTTCAAGAGACCACCAGCAACACAACAACAACCTAGCCACCAAACTGGTGACTGCTCAGAACCTGAGGCATTCAAAAGAAGAAAGAATACCTCAGCAAGCAAACAAGGAAAACTACACGAACGTGTCAATCAGATGATAAATGAAAGAGGAAAAACAAAGCAGTAAAAGGTCACAACTGCCCAAGGCAAGACAAAAAGAAATGCACCAGGTGCGAGGAAACAACATCAACCCTGCCCAGAAACTACTTCCTGCAGAGTCTACAAAGCTGCCAAGAGCCCAAAATGCTGCAATCTACCAAGGAAGAAACGTCTAACACCCTAAGCTGTGGGAGACGGTAGTAGCAAAATAAACAACATGGATCCAGGTTGAAGGCAAACTCAGTCCCCCAACCACCATTTCCAAGCCAACAAGCTCAAGGGTCTACATGTGAAAGCACTAGGGACCTTCCACCCCCTTGCCCAGCCCGTACCTGGAGCAAGATAAAAGAAAAAGGGTGGCCTTGGCTAAATTACACAATACCTCCCCTCTTAAGAGCTCCAAACCACCACTACTAACCACGACCCACGATTCGACCTTTAGGAAAGAAAAAAATAGCCGACAAGGAACCTCAAAGAAAATCAAGGAATTCACTCGGGAACGAAAATCGAGGTAGGGAAAAAGTGTTGAAAAGACTCAACACGGCTTGGCGTTGAGTGGGACCCACTCAACGCCTAACCAGACCTTTGCGTTGAGTGAGTCTGCCTCACTCAGCGCCAGAACAGCCATGGCGTTGAGTGAGGTTCACTCACTCAACGCCCCCCCCAGAAGAACTACTCTGGCGTTGAGTGAGCTAGCCTCACTCAACGCCAAAACAGGCATGGCGTTGAGTGAGAATCACTCACTCAATGCCTCCCGCAAGAATACTCTTGCGTTGAGTGAGCTAACCTCACTCAATGCCAAAATAGCCATGGCGTTGAGTGAGGCATACTCACTCAATGCCCTGGTACTTAACCACAATCAGAGAAAGTGGCGTTGAGTCAGCTGGCCTCACTCAATGCCAAAAAAGCAATGGCGTTGAGTGAAGCTCACTCACTCAACGCCCTGCCACAACCACAAAAGAATACTGCGGCGTTGAGTTAGTCAACATCACTCAACGCCAAAATAGCAATGGCGTTGAGTGAGGTTCACTCCCTCAACGCCCTGACACTTAGCCGCAACAAGGCAAATCTGCGGCGTTGAGTGAGCTGACCTCACTCAACGCCAAAACAGCAATGGCATTGAGTGAGGTCGTCTAACTCAACGCCAGAAGTCCTGGCCGCAAAGAAGGGCTGTGGCGTTGAGTGAGTCTACCTAACTCAACACCAAAGCAGAAATGGCGTTGAATGAGGTTCACTCACTCAACGCCACGGGACTTGGCCGCAAACTTGCCTATGACGTTGAGTGAGGTCACCTCACTCAACGCCAAAGCCGAAATGGCGTTGAGTGAGGTCGACTCACTCAACGCCAAAGTACTTTGCCTTAGGAAAGGCTGTGGCGTTAAGTGAGCACACCTCACTCAACGCCAAAGTACTTGGCTGCACAGAAAGCTACGGCAGTTAGTGAGTCCACCTCACTCAACGCCAAAACCAAAAAGGCATTGAGTGAGGTCGACTCACTCAATGCCAAAGTAGTTAGCCTCAAAAAGGCTGTAGCGTTGAGTGAGCACACCTCACTTACCGACAAAGTACTTAGCTTCTCGGAAAAACCGCGGCTTTGAGTGAGTTTGCCTCACTCAACGCCAAAACGGAAATGGCATTGAGTGAGGTCGACTCACTCAACACCAAAGTACTTAGCCGCTAGCATGGGCTACGGCGTTGAGTGAGTCCACCTCACTCAACGCCGCATTACTTAGCAAAAAAAATCTCAAATCGACTACCGCTGCGGCGTTGAGTGTGTGCACCACACTCAATGCCAAACCCGCAAAGGATTTGAGTGTGTACACCACACTCAACGCCGGAAAACCAGAGAGCCCAAATTTGTCTCTTTCCAAGATACACAGCAGGCACCCCCCTCCTACTCTCTCTCTCTCGGCTTCACCTGCAAGGCAACAACCAGACAGAAATCTTTAGTTTATGTTAGTGGCATAACGCCGGCGGGTTGGGCACCAACAACACAAAGAAGGGGGGCTCATTTGGAGAAACTAAGCCCTAAAATTCAGCAAGATAAAAGAACAGCTTGGCCTCTACCCTAGGGCTAACCCGGATTTTTCAATTCAGCAAGAGGATAAATATGGCAAGGGCAAGAATACCACTTGCCTCGATTTCCGGCGAAGCTTGGACGACTTTCCCTCCTCTTCACTAGGCACTAGCAGCAGCAGCACCTAAAAGCACCTAACGAGCAACCCGCACTTTAATGGCGAAAATCCACAAGACCCGAAAATCCAAGTCTCCTAAAACTCCACGAAAATCGAATCTCTTACCGTCGAAACGTAGATCTGAGCGAGAGCAAGCCAACGCCGCTTTCAGAAACGAATTCCATCCACGAAAGCTCCCGAAATTGCCGGCCGAAGGCTAGGGCAGTCCGCCGTTTCCGCCTCTATTTTCCGCGAACAGGAGCAGCAGTTTTTGGTCTCGGGAAGGAGGAAAGAGTGGGCCCGCCACTCAAAGTAAAGCTTTTATATATGGTTTAACACGTCGGTTCAGCAATAATTGAAGCCTAGCCGCCGGTTCTCTTAATAAAAAAAAGAAATTTCTAATAGTCTTTACTAATGGCACACCCAAAACGACACGAAAACCGAATTACCTCGGAATTCGACGAAATTTGCACCGTAGATAAATACCCACGCTACGAACACATCGGCGAAGTTGAAATTAACTTTTGACGAACAGAACTCGAGTTATACCCACCTAAAGCCAAAACACAAGCATCCCGCAAGAGGCCACACCGGGTCACCAAAAACGACCCGGCTTGCTAGGGAGACCTTGCCCATAGGCTACAAAATAGGCCACTCAGTTCTAAGGAGCTAAACCACACTCCACAAATGGCACAAGCCACGAAAACACGTCACTATAACGCCAAACGAGAATAAAATAGTCGTAGAAAAATCGGGTGCGTTACAGTCACTCCCCCTAAAAGAAAGTTTCGTCCCGAAACTTTACGCACAACACTTCTACTATAGAAGGATAAGTAACAAATAGAATTTACAAGAAGGGAAACATACCGATTAAATCAGGGAAATAGGTGAGGGTAAGCCTTCCTCATGGCCGACTCTAGCTCCCAAGTCGCGGTCTCCAAATCCTGATTCTTCCATAAAACTTTCACTATTGGAATGGACTTCTTTCGCAGCACCCGTTCCTGAGTATCCAAAATACGGACCGGCACTTCAACAAAAGAGAGGTTGGGCTCCAACTGGGGCACAACATCCAAGACTTGCCCACTGCTGCGCACACACTTCCGCAATTGGCTTACATGGAAAACATTATGAACACCTGGGAAGTTTGCTGGCAAATCCAACCTGTAAGCTGACACGCCAATCCGCTCTATAATCTTAAACGGGCCCACATACCTCGAGTCAATTTTCCAATTCTTACCAATCCTCTTTACACCCACCATCAGGGAAACCTTAAGAATACAAGGTCCCCTACAGAAAACTCCAAGGCAGACCTACGCCGATTGGCGTTCTTCTCGTACCTCTACTGAGCTATACGAAGCTTCTCTCGAATAAGCTTCACTGCGACTTCCATTTCCTCAAGCGCATCAGTACCCAACAAAGGCCTCTCACAAGCCTCAGCCCAAAACAACGGAGTTCTGCAACGCCTCCCATATAAGGCTTCGAACGGATCCATCTGCAAGCTCTCCTGATAACTATTGTTGTATGCAAATTCCATAAGTCGCAGCCGCTCATCCCACGCTCTACCGTGGTCTAAAATGTAGCATCAGATCATATCCTCAACTATATGGTTCACCCGCTCCGTCTGCCCATTGGTCTGTGGGTGGTAAGCAGTAGAATACCTCAGATCCGTACCCAAACCCTCCTGCAGACTCTGCCAAAAACGAGAAGTAAACAGGGAGTCTCGATCAGATATGATGCTAACAGGCACACCGTGCAGTCGGATGACTTCATTTAAGTACAACTCCGCTATCTTCTTCATCGGGTAATCAATCTTATATGGCTCGAAGTGAGCACACTTCGTCAGTCTATCCACTATAACCCAAACAGAATCAAATCCCCTCGGGGATTTCGGCAAGCCCGTGATGCAATCCATAGATATACTTTCCCACTTCCAAGTCGGGATCTCTAATGAAGTCAACTTGCCACCAGGCCTTCCATGATCGGCCTTCACACGCTTGCAAGTGTGGCACTCAGCAACAAATCGGGCTATATCACCTTTCATGCCATACCACCAGGCAATTTGCTTTAAGTCACTATACATCTTCGTAGATCCTGGATGGTAGGAAACGCTGGATCCATGAGCCTCTCTGCAAATCATACCTCTAATGTCCCCAACAGCGGGGATGCAAAATCTGCCGCGGTACTTCAAAGTACCCGCATCATCGATAACAAAGTCTGGCAACTCCCCCTTCTTGGTCCTAGTGAATAAGTGCAGAAGATCCGGATCATCCTTCTGGTGCAGTATGGTCAAAGAAATCCAAGATGGCTCTGCCACTGATAAACTACTATGCAAGCCACAACATCCCACTGATATATCCATAAGGAGAAACTCCTCCACTAAATGATCGACGGAGAGATTGAAGATCTTTCCCGTCTTCCGGCTCAGGGCGTCGGCCACCACATTGGCCTTGCCTGGATGATACAGGATCTCTACATCATAATCGGCCACATACTCTAGCCATCGCCGCTGGCGCAGATTCAACTCCTTCTGCGTGAACACGTACTTCAGGCTCTTATGGTCAGTGAAGATCTTGCACTGAGCCCCATAAAGTAGATGCCTCCACAACTTCAATGCATAGATTACCGCTGCAAACTCAAGGTCATGCGTAGGATAATTCTTCTCATGAGTCTTCAGTTTCCTTGACCCATAGGCAATCACCTTTCCAACCTGCATTAATACGCATCCCAGATCTACATGCGAAGCATACACGTACACGTCATAATCCACACCCTCAATAGGCAGGGTCAGAACGGGAGCAGTGCACAATCTCTTCTTTAACTCCAGAAAGGCTTCTTCGCACTTCTCGCTCCAAACAAAAGCCATGTTCTTCTAAGTAAGCTTGGTCAAAGGTGCAGCTAGGGAAGAAAAACCCACCACGAACCTCCTGTAGTAGCCAGCCAACCCTAGGAAGCTCTTGATCTCCTTAGGTGTATTCGGCCTACTCCAATCCATCACTGCTGCGATCTTTTCTGGGTCGACCGAGATCCACTTCTTGTTCACCACGTGGCCTAGAAATGAAACCTGAGGCAACCAAAATTCACACTTGCTCAGCTTGGCGAATAACTTGTGATTCCTCAACTCCGATAGAACCAAGCGCAGATGCTGCTCATGCTCCTCAGCACTGTGAGAATAAACCAACACGTCATCGATGAAGAACACCATGAACTTGTCTATGAAATCCTTGAACACCCGGTTCATCATATCCATGAAGGCTGATGGTGCGTTGGTCAAACCAAACGACATCACCAAGAACTCAAAGTGTCCATGCCTCGATCTAAACGCAGTCCGTGGAATATCTGCCTCACGGATCCTGAGCTGATGATAGCCATAATGAAGATCGAACTTGGAGAACACCGTGCTACCGTGCAACTGGTCAAATAAATCATCGATCCTCGGTAGAGGGTACCTGTTCTTAATGGTGACTTTGTTAAACTCCCTATAGTCGATGCAAAGCCGCATCGACCCATCTTTCTTCTTCACAAATAGCACAGGATCACCCCAAGGCGATGAACTCTGCCTGATAAATCCCTTTGGCAACAGCTCATCCAACTGAACTCGCAACTCCTCTAACTCACGAGGGGCCATCCGGTACGGCGCCTTAGCAATAGGACGCGTACCCGGCTCCAAATCAATCACAAAATCCACATCCCACTTAGGGGGAAGACCAGGAAGATCATCCGGAAAAACACCAGCGAAATCACAAACAACTGGAATCTCTTCCAAGCGCGGTACACTAACAGCGGTCCCAACCACCGAGACCAAACAAGCAAAACAATCCGAAAGAAATAGTTTCTGAGCACATACCGCAGAGATGATAGGAGAATCCTGGCACAGATCAGCATACATGCTTCCGGGCTGACCGTCGTCCCTGATGAAGTCCAAGCGCTTCCCTTTACACTGAATGACTGTATCATACGTAGACAGCCAGTCCATGCCCAGAATAACATCGAATTCCTCCAGATCAATCATCTTCAGGTCTGTCTTCGCAAGGAAGTCCCCCAACAAAATAGGGCAATCTAACATTCCCAAATCGGACAACACAAGTTCACCAGAGGGGAACTTGACACGGAAGGTATCCCGAACTCGATCTAAAGTCAACCGATGTCGCTCTACAAAGGCTCTAGTAACAAACGAGTGGGTAGCGCCAGAGTCAAACAGAACAAGCGCCCAGCGGTTCTTCACCTTAAATTTCCCTATAAGAGCATATATAACTAAGGAACTACCACAACAATACTGCAAACATTCTAGTAAAACAAGAACAAAACCTTCAGGCTGGAAAGACAACTAACCTGAGATGACCTGAGTCGAAGTTTGAGCCTCATCGGAAGAGATCACGTTCAGCTTTTCCTTTCCCTTGTCCATACGTTGAGGTGGAGGTAATGCCTGTAGTTGAACTGCATGAAGAACAGGCTAGACCTGAGGACACCTAGTCTTGATGTGACCCTTCTGCCCACACTGATATCAGACTTTATCCTTGGACCATCACTGGGCAGCATCATGCCCGGGTTGCTTGCAAACAAAACAGGAGACATCTCTCCTAGGAGCACCCTGAATCGCATGAACCTGCTCCTTCTTCTGAGCTGCTGCCTTCTTGAAACATCTCTCGAAAGGGTGGCCTGACCGGCCACAGAAGCTACACACCTCTTTGCTCTTCTTTCCCGGAGCAGCACCGGGTTCCTGGGGTTTCTTCTCCTCCACAAACTTCCTCTTGAGCTTCCTCATTTGCTGGTCTCTGCTCTTTGCGGTCTCAATAGCCTCTTCCTTCAGAGCAGCCTCCACTACTCCTACATAAGTCTGTGACCCATAAGCACTGGTCAACTGCTGCACCTCGCTCCTCAAGCCACCGAGAAATCGCTTAACTTGATCAGCCTCAATGCTGACCAATCCAGGGGAAAAATGGCTCAACTTGATGAACTCTATCTCTTACTCACCCACCGTGAGTTGCCTTTGCTTCAAATGGAGGAAGTCGTTCATGAGGCGGTCACGCTCGACCGAGGGTAAGAAATTCCTCAACAACATCTCTGTGAACACTTCCCAAGAGCATCCAGCTACCAAGCTCTCCTTTTCTCTCAGCCACCAACTCTTAGCCAAACCTTTAAGCTGATAGGAGGCTATCATAACCCTCTGGTCATCTGCAATCCCGAAGTATGATAACATCTCCTCCATGGAGATCAGCCAATCGTCTATGACCATAAAGTCTGCCTTCCCATCATAAGTGGGAGGGCTCAGCCTCTGAAACTGCGAGATGAAGGACATCTCTGCTGGCACCACCATTGGAGGTCTTAAGGGTGCAAGAGGAGGAGGGACAGCTAACCCCCTGCCGGACCTTGCACTCCTTGAGTCTGACCTGCCACAACCGCCACCAGGGACTGAATCTGGGTCTGCATCTCTACCATCTACCTGCTCATGGAATCGCTACTCTGCCGCAGGCTCTCGATCACCACGTCATTCTGAGCTCCAGATGACTCACCCTCAGACAGGGGAGTCGATCTAGTTGAAGGACGTCTCGCCATCCTAAAATCATAACAACACTAATTAGATCCTAATACAATGGCTAGAGCCAACTACAAGTACAGACAATACATATATAGATATAAACTTAAAGCTGCTAAATTTGCTCTGGGAGTTTATTCTTGTACAAAAATTGATGTTATGCCCTAACCTAGGATGGTTAACAACCACCACACTAATTCATGTGCCTAGATCGGGAATGCATGACTTTATATTACTTTTGACTTGAAAGCTTATGTGTGTACATATGTCATCCTGCCAGTCTTTAGCTTGGCACGTTGTGCTTATGCAATGTTATGCTATGCATGATTGTGCTATGCATTCTAAAAAGGCCCTAATGCATGTTATGAGCGGCGTACGCATGAAAATGTTATGCATCCCATACTACATAACATTCTTATGTAACGAAAAAGAAAACGAGCTAGTCGCAGCCATGTGGTTAGGTTATGCATCCCATACTACATAACCCTCACATGTTGCCCCTATGGTGGATCCATATACGAACACATATTATGCATCCCATACTACATAATATTCCCCGTATACTTCATGTTATGCTATGAGTGTAGTGTTCGTGCTTTTGCCAAGACGTACTGATGACATATCGGTGTGTGAATGACATGATGCTAAACTATTAATGCAATCAAGGAAGGTTGCCCGACTAACTTGTCAAGCAACCTCCCTCTGATACCAACTGTCACAACCCGCATTTTCTCCGAATTTAGGAATTATCAGAGTATGAGAAAACACGCGTCATGATGCCACGTCAAGCAGGGGATAACTACTGACGCTCAGGCAAAACCATCTACTTTACTTTATGAAAGAAATTCATGAGTTTAATGATTAGAAAATCACTTATATTTTAGAGGCCATATCCCTCGGCTCGGTGGATCACCTAGTCCACGGTTTAAAACTATACTTAAATGCTGCGGAAAAAAAATACTTTATTCAGGATTGGCATCCTAAGGAGTGCATAAGTGTCCCAAGAGGACCACTTATGCTATGCAAGACTCTACATTTAATTTATATTATATATAAGAAAACGATCTTTATACGTTGTTTGGAAAATAATGATTGAGTTTTATAAAACATGCTGATCATGAGCTATACTTATAATAATAATTGTAGTTTTAAAAGTAACTAGCAACCTAGCATAAATCCTTCCCAGAGCAAGTAGACTATCTCCAGAAAATGGTAGCAGCAAAAGTAATATATCTAGTACAAAGGTAAAAACTACCAGTGGGCGCCAACAACCTGACACGAACCCATTGGCAAATATGTACGTCTGTAAGAAAAGTGCAGAAAACTACCTCACTAAATAAATCCTAAAGGATCTCCAAAGTCCAAGAGACCACCAGCAACACCATAACAACCTAGCCACCAAACTGGCTATGGCTCAGAACCTGAGGCATTCAAAAGAAGAAAGAATACCTCAGAAAGCAAATAAGGAAAATTGCACGAAAGTGTCAATCAGATGATAAATGAAAGAGGAAAAACAAAGCAGTAAAAGGTCACAACTGCCCAAGGCAAGACAAAAAGAAATGCACCAGGTGCGAGGAAACAGCATCAACCCTGCCCAGAAACTACTTCCTGCAGAGTCTACTAAGCTGCCAAGAGCCCAAAATGCTGCAATCTACCAAGGAAGAAACGTCTAACACCCTAAGCTGTGGGAGACGGTAATACCAAAATAAACAACATGGATTCGGGTTGAAGGCAAACTCAGTCCCCCAACCACCATTTCCAAGCCAACAAGCTCAAGGGTCTACATGTGAAAGCACTAGGGACCTTCCACCCATTTGCCCAGCCCGTACCTGGAGCAAGATAAAAGAAAAAGGGTGGCCTTGGCTAAGTTACACAATACCTCCCCTCTTAAGAGCTCCAAAACACCACTACTAACCACGACCCACGTTTCGGCCTTTAGAAAAGAAAAACATAGCCGACAAGGAACCTCAAAGAAAATCAAGGTATTCACTCGGGAACGAAAATCGAGGTAGGGAAAAAGTGTTGCAAAGACTCAACACGGCTTGGCGTTGAGTGGGACCCACTCAATGCCTAACCAGACCTTGGCGTTGAGTGAGTCAGCCTCACTCAGCGCCAGAACAGCCATGGTATTGAGTGAGGTTCACTCACTCAACGCCCCCCAGAAGAACTACTCTGGCGTTGAGTGAGCTAGCCTCACTCAACGCCAAAACAGGCATGGCGTTGAGTGAGGTTCACTCACTCAACGCCTCTCGCAAGAATACTCTGGCGTTGAGTGAGCTAACCTCACTCAACGCCAAAACAACCATGACGTTGAGTGAGGCACACTCAATCAATGCCCTGGTACTTAACCACAATCAGAGAAAGTGGCGTTGAGTGAGCTGGCCTCACTCAATGCCAAAACAGCAATGGCGTTGAGTGAAGCTCACTCACTCAACGCCATGCCACAACCACAAAAGAAGACTGCGGCGTTGAGTGAGTCCACCTCACTCAACGCCAAAACAGCAATGGCGTTGAGTGAGGTTCACTCCCTCAACTCCCAGGCACTTAGCCGCAACAAGGAAAATCTGCAGCGTTGAGTGAGCTGACCTCACTCAACGCCAAAACAGCAATGGCGTTGAGTGAGGTCGTCTCACTCAACGCCAGAAGTCCTGGCCGCAAAGAAGGGCTATGGCGTTGAGTGAGTCTACCTCACTCAACGCCAAAGCAGAAATGGCATTGAGTGAGGTTCACTCACTCAACACAATGGGACTTGGCCGCAAACTTGCCTACGGCGTTGAGTGAGGTCACCTTACACAACGCCAAAGCCGAAATAGCATTGAGTGAGGTCGACTCACTCAACGCCAAAGTACTTTGCCTCAGGAAAGGTTGTGGCGTTGAGTGAGCACACCTCACTCAATGCCAAAGTACTTGGCTGCACAGAAAGCTACGACGTTGAGTGAGTCCACCTCACTCAACACCAAAACCGAAATGGCGTTGAGTGAGGTCGACTCACTCAACGCCAAAGTACTGAGCCTCGGAAAAGGCCGTGGCATTGAGTGAGCACACCTCACTCAACGCCAAAGTACTTAGCTTCTCGTAAAAACTGCGGCATTGAGTGAGCTTTCCTCACTCAATGCCAAAACAGAAATGGCGTTGAGTGAGGTCGACTCACTCAACGCCAAAGTACTTAGCCGCTAGCATAGGCTACGACGTTGAGTGAGTCCACCTCACTCAACGCCCTAGTACTTAGCCAAAAAATCTCAAATCGACTACCACTGCGGCGTTGAGTGTGTGCACCACACTCAACGCCAAACCCGCAAAGGCTTTGAGTGTATACACTACACTCAAAGCCGGAAAACCAGAGAGCCGAAATTTGTCTCTTTCCAAGATACACAGCAGGCACCCCCCTCCTACTCTCTCTCTCAGCTTCACCCGCAAGGCAACAACCAGACATAAATCTGGAGTTTATGTTAGCGGCATAACGCCGGCGGGTTGGGCACCAATAACACAAAGAAGGGGGGCTCATTAGGAGAAACTAAGCCCTAAAATTCAGCAAGATAAAAGAACAGCTTGGCCTCTACCCTAGGGCTAACCAGGATTTTTCAATTCAGCAAGAGAATAAAAATGGCAAGGGCAAGAATACCACTTGCCTCGATTTCCGGCGAAGCTTGGACGACTTTCCCTCCTCTTCACTCGGCACTAGCAGCAGCAACACCTAAAAGCACCTAACAAGCAACCCGCACTTTAATGGCGAAAATCCACAAGACCCGAAAATCCAAGTCTCCTAAAACTCCACGAAAATCGAATCTCTTACCGTCGAAACGTAGATCTGAGCGAGAGCAATCCAAAGCCCTTTCAGAAACTAATTCCGTCCACGAAATCTCCCGATATTGCCGGCCGAAGGCTAGGGCAGTCCACCGTTTCCGCCTCTGTTTTCCGCGAACAGGAGCAGCGGTTTTTGGTCTCGGGAAGAAGGAGGAAAGAGTGGGCCCGCCACTCAAAGTAAAGCTTTTATATAAGCTTTAACACATCGGTTCAGCAATAATTGAAGCCTAGACGCCGGTTCTCTTAACAAAAAAAAAGAAATTTCTAATAGTCTTTACTAATGGCACACCCAAAACGACACGAAAACCGAATTACCTCGGAATTCGACGAAATTCGCACCGTAGCTAAATACCCACGCTACGAACACATCGGAGAAGTCGAAATTAACTTTCGACGAACAGAACTCGAGTTATACCCACCTAAAGCCAAAACAAAAGCATCCCCCAAGAGGCCACACCGGGTCACCCAAAACGACTCAGCTTGCTAGGGACACCTTGCCCATAGGCTACAAAATAGGCCACTCAGTTCTAAGGAGCTAACCCACACTTCACAAATGGCAAAAGCCACGAAAATGCGTCACCGTAACGCCAAACGAGAATAAAATAGTCGCAGAAAAATCGGGGGCGTTACAAGTATGATGACCTCATCCAAATATAACTCTGTTATTTTCTTCATGGAGTAATCAATCTTGAATGGCACGAAGTGAACACACTTCGTTAGTCTGTCAACTATGAACCACACTGAATCATGTCTTTGGGGAGATCTCGGCAAACCGGTAATAAAATCCATCGAAATACTCTCCCACTTCCAACTTGGAATATCCAAAGGCATCAACTTGCCATCAAGCCATCCATGATCTTCCTTAACACGCTTGCAGGTGAAGCACTCAGACACAAACTTGGGTATATCATTCTTCATTCCATACCACCAAACGATCTGTTTCAAATTTCTATACATCTTAGTAGAACCAGGGTGGTATGAAACAATAGAACCATGCACCTCACTACAGAACTTAGCTCGAATATCCTTAACTGCGGGGATACAATATCCACCGCGATACTTCAAGGTACCAACATCATCAACAGAAAAGTCTGGTAATTCTCCTTTCTCATTTCTGCTATGAAGGTTCTGCAAATCAGGATCATCCTTTTGATGTAGCCTTGTAAGCGTAATCTATGAAGGCTCTGCTACTTCCAAACTGCTTGGCAAGTCGCTACTTCCAACCGAGATACCCATCAACAGAAACTCCTCTACCAAGGATTCCACCAAAAGTCCAGAGATCTGCGCGGTATTTCTACTCAAGGCATCGACTACCACATTAGCATTTCCCGGATGACATTGGGTCTCGACATCATAATCCACGACATATTCTAACCATCTATGTTGGCGCAAATTTAATTCCTTTTGAGTGAAGACGTACTTCAAACTCTTATGGTCCGTGTAAAACTTGCACAATGCACCATACAAAAGATGTCTCCACAACTTCAAGGAATAAATTACAGCCGCAAACTCTAAGTCATGAGTAGGGTAGTTCCTTTCATGTATCTTTAACTGTCTCGACCCATACGCAATTACCTTTCCTTCTTGCATCAAAATGCATCCAAGCCCGACATGCGATGCATCCACATAAACGACATATTCCAATCCTTTGGTAGGCAAGATCAACACTAGAGCAGTGCACAATCTCTTTTTCAATTCCTGAAAAGCTTCATCACACTTATCACTCCACACAAATACTGTATTCTTCTGTGTAAGCATAGGCAGCGGCGCAGACAATGTAGAAAATCCTTCTACAAATCTTCTATAATAGTCTGTCAATCCTAGGAAGCTTATTATTTCTTTGGGTGTGGTAGGTCTTTTCCAATCCATTACGGCAACTATCTTTTCTAGGTCAACAGAAATTTAATCCTTATTCACCACATGACCCAAAAAGGAAGCCTGAGGTAACCAAAATTCACATTTACTCAACTTGGCATACAACTTATGCTCCCTCAAAGCAGATACAACTAATTGCAAGTGCTGGGCATGCTCCTCAGCACTCTTGGAATAAACCAAAACATCAGCAATAAAAAAAACCACAAAACGGTCCAAAAAATCCTTTAACACTCTGTTCATCATGTCTATGAAGGCTGAGGGTGCATTCGTCAATCCAAATGACATCACCAAGAACTCAAAATGTCTATGCCGAGAACAAAAAGCGGTCCGTGGAACATCTGACTCACCGATTCTCAACTGATGGTAGCCTGAACGAAGGTCAATCTTCGAAAACCCTGTTCTACCACACAATTGATCAAACAAATCATCTATTTGCGGCAAGGGATATTTGTTCTTGATATTTACCTTGTTCAATTCCCTATAATCGATACACAACCTCATAGACCCATCCTTCTTCTTTACAAACAGCACGGGAGCACCCCAAGGAGAAGTACATGGCCTAATAAATCAATAACGCAACAACTCATCTTGCTTGGTACGTAACTCTTCCAACTCACATAGGGCCATATGGTACGGTGCCTTAGCGATACGACGAGTACCCGACTCCAAATCTATAACATACTCCACATCTCTCACAGGCGGAAGACCAGGAAGACTTTTTGGGAAGATATCCGGAAACTCTCGCACCATTGGAACATCCTTGATGCGCAACAAACTACCAATGATTTCCAAAATAGAAACCAAACAAGTAATAAAACCAGAATTCAAAATTTTCCTAATACGTACCTTAGAAATAATCGGGGAATCCTGGCGTGGAAAACCATAAACACTCCTAGGGTGGTCGTTGTCCATCTTGAAGTCTAAACGCTTAACCTTGCATTGGATAACCGCATCATATCTGGACAACCAGTCCATGCCCAAGATCACATCAAAGTCCTCCAGGTCTAACACCTTCAAATCAACAAAAGCTAGAAAATCTCCTAAAAGGATCAGAATATTTCTGATACCTTAGTCCGACACCACCGAATCACCGAAAGGAAACTTAACGCGCAACGAATTACCAACTAGATCTAGAGTCAGACAATGACGCTCTACGAAAGTCCTAGCCACGAACGAGTGGGTAGCACCAGAATCGAAAAGAATGTGTGCCCAACGATTCTTTACCTTAAATTTCCTTATAAAGTCACATTCGTAACTAGATGAACAAACATCGAACTAAAGCCAAGAGCTAAAAATAGATTATAATCTAACCTGAGATCACTTGGGTGGACGTCTGTGCTTCCTCCATAGTCATCACATTTAACTTGTCCTTTCCTTTATCCAAGAGCTACGACAGCTACAATGCCTGAAGTGGAACTGGCTGAAGCAGGGGCTGAGTCTGGGGGAACTTTGGCTTGAAATTTCCTTTCTGTCAACACTAAAAATAGACCCCATCCTTTCTCCAACAAATGGTAGCATCATGCCCCTTCTTATTACACACAGTGCAAACCAGATCTCCCTTGAGAGCGCTCTGAATTGCATGCACTTGCTGCTGCTTTTGAGCTCCCAACCTTTGAAAACAACTTTCGAACGGATGGCCCGACTGGCCACAGAAACTGCACACCTCCTTGCTTCTTTTCTTTGAAGCGCATCCAGACTCCTGAGAGTTCTTACCATCATCGGACTTCCTCTTATCCTTCCTCATTTGCATGCCTCGATACTTAGCATTATCTATAGCCTTAACTTTTAAGGCAGCTTCTACTGCCTCCGCATAGTTTTTAGATCTATAAGCGCTAGCCAACTACTGAATGTCACTCCAAAGAACACCCAGAAATAACTTAACTCTACTAGCTTCAGAAGCAACCAAATCCGGGGCAAACTGGCTCAACTTGCTGAACTCAATCTCATACTCACTGACCGTGAGCTGTCTATTCTTCAGATGCAGGAAGTTGTTCATCAAGCGGTCCTACTCGACCGACGGTAGAAATTTCTTTAACAATGACTCCTTAAAGGATTCCCACGAGCATTCATCTATGAGGTTCTCCTTCTCTATCAACCACAAGCTTTTTGCAAGGACCTTAAGCGGATAAGCGGCGACCATAACTCTCTGGTCTGTAGAAATCCTGAGTACGGAAACATCTCCTCTATTGCGATATTCCAATCGTCCAATGCCAAGAAATCGGCTCTACCATCTTAGGTAGGAGGTCCTAGTTGCTGAAAATGTGAGATAAATTTCATCACTAGTGGTAGTAGGACTGGAGGAACCAAAGGAGTGGGAGGAATGGGAACATCTTGACCCAGAATAGGGTCCTGCACTCTCGGTTGCTATCTAGAAACGACAGTCAACAACACTTAGATCTGCGACTGCATCTCCAACACCTTCCTAGATAGAGCCTCATTGCTCTACCACAGTCCCTTAATCACTACCTCACTCTATACACCAGACGACTCACCCTCAGACTGGGGAGTCGCTCTCGTCACAATGCGCTTAGGCGGCATCCTAAGAATATAACAAACAACCAATAAAAACCTAGCTTAACCACTAGACTACACATCTTAGTTCAGACTATACAAGTATAGATACTTGCTCATGCTACTAACTTGCTCTGGGATTTCATTAATGATGTCATGCTTAACTTAGGATGATATGCCGTCATCCTATTGACTCATGTGCATAAACCATGAATACATGAATTACCATTCTTTTGTTTTAAATCCATATGTGTATGTATGTCATCATGTAGATCTTTAGCATGGCACATGTGCTAATGCTATATTATGTCATGCATATTGTACTATGCAATCTAATAAAGGCCTTAATGCTTGTTATGAGCGGCGTACACATGAAATATTATGCATCCCATACTATATAATATCGCATGTAACGAAAAGAAAAATCTAATGTGTATTCATCTGATGATTGTTATGCATCCCATACTATATAACAGTCACATGTTGCCTCCTATGAGGATCCATATACAAGCGCATATTATGCATCCCATACTACATAATATGCCCCATATACTTCTTATCATGCTTATGAGTGTAGCGTTCATGCTTCAGCCAAGACGTACTGATGACACATCGGTGTGTGTATGAAATGGAACAAGAATATCTAAAACTAACCAGAGATAGTTGTTCGACCAATTATCAAACAACCTAACCCTCTGATACCAACCGTCACAACCCGCATTTTCTCTGCATTTAATTTATATATCAGAGTAAGAGAAAATACGTGTCGTGATGCCACGCTGTGTAAGGGATAACTGCAGACGCTCAGGCAAGAACTCGAACCTAACACTTTATAAGAAATCCTCAAGTTTATTATGAAGAAAACTGTAATTTATGTTAAATTTTAATGGCCGTATCCCTCGGCTCAGTTGATCAACTAGTCCATAAGTAGAAATAAAAATATATGCTGCAGAAAATACTTTATTTATATGGTTTAACATCCTACATGAGCATAAACATCCAAACAGGACAACTCATGATATGCATACCTCTAGATTTAATATAAGTATAGAAATAGCTTTTACGTTGGTTAAAATATAGTGACTTTGGTTTAAACTAATGCTATGATAAGGTAGTCAAATGATACTTTTAAAATAACTAACATGCAATCCTAGCATAAAACCTTCCCAGAGAACAAGTAAAACCAACCAGTCATCAAGAAAGACTAAGTAGCTAGCAGGTATCTTAACAATATAAAAGCTCTGGTGGGCATCAACAACCTGACACGAACCCACCAAAAGGAAAAACAACTATGTCTAAACCTAACAACGGAATAACAACAATACCTCACACTAGTGAGGAAAAGATGTACTGCAACAACAGCAAAAAACCAGCAACCACCAAACCTAGTCGCTTAAATGGCTATTGCTCCAAATCTGAGACATTCCAAAGAAAAGAATACCTCAGCAAGAATATACAAAAGGTAAAAGATCCTCAGTAGATAATAATCAGAAGAAATCAAAAGGGGTTACCAACCCCAACCACAGGAAAGCTGCAAAACCACAACAAATGAGAAATAAAATAGTTATGAGTTATTAACTTTAAAAGTCCAAGAGTAAGGAAATTGCACTAAGTGCAAAATGAAGCCATGCTTCGAGAATATATGCAAGAGTAAGTATCCAACATATGTCTATACAATAGGAAGAAAAGAGACTAAACAACTCTAAACATTTGAATCATTAACATTAACAAAAATGGTTCTGAGTCGGTGGCCACAATGTCCAACATGAACTAATAGACCCTAATATCTCGAGAAGGCACTGCGGTGGTGTCAAAAAGGTCCAACACTACCCAACAGCCCGAACATCTCAAAAAGGCACTATGGTGGTGGCAACAAGGTCCAACACAACCTAATAGTTCATGAGAAAACATCAACAACCACTAATTATAATGATTCATGAGCCGGCACCAGGTTGGTGGTCCTTTATCCACTACCAACCATGGGCCACACCAAAACATCCATAAATACCCTAAAACCCCAATCAAAACATCGGGCTTCTCTAATGATAAAAAGGAAGAAAATCCTGAAATGCACTCTAAGGCCCAAACTCGATGAATTAGACTTAATTCAGGGGAAAAAAATTAAGTCCATACTGATTCGTCGAGTATACTCGATGAATGCAGTAGATACACGATGAACTATACTTTGCAAAAATCAACTGCCTTAACGATACTCAATGATTCAATGTAATTACCTTGATACTCGACGAATCGACGAAAATAACCTAAGTCCACAGAAAATTTGTCGAGTATACTCGACAAATCTGGATTCACTCAACTCTCTCAATGCCAAAGCACTCTCATTCCATGCCTGGACTTTAACTCAGCGAAGTTTACTTTACTCAACGCCTTCACTTGATGCTCTCAATGCCAAGCCGGCTATACTCGACGAATTCGTCGAGTTAACACGATGCTTTTGACTTAGCCACGCCGGCACTCAACGCTCTCGACGCCAAAACCATATCACTCAATGCCAAGTCTATAAATTCGACAAACTCAACGCCTAATACTCAACTAATCCAGAATTACTCAACGTCGAGACTAATACTCAATGAATTCGTCAAGATTACTCGATGAATCCAACTTAGGCTCACAGATCACTCGACGTTCTCGACGCCATGTCTAATTCACTCATCGCCAAGACTGGGATTCGATGAATTCGTCGTGAATACTTGACGAATTTGACTTAGTCTCAAGAATCACTCAAAGCAAAGACTACACTCAACGCCAAAGGCTAATACTCGGCGAATTCGTCCAAATTACTCGACAAATCTGACTCCACTCAACGCCTATACTATTTGATGAATTAGACTTAATCCAAGACTATACTAGACGGATTCCATTCAGGCTAACCCCACCATACTCGACGATTCTTCATACCTATGATAAAGATCATATTTAACGAATTTGTCTAAACTTAGACTATCATATATGACGAGATTTCCTTAGACTATTTGCTATATACACGACGAATCCTACTTAGACTAATAGTCATATATGACGAATCCTACCTTTACTTGACTGGGGACTTTTCACTATATAGTAGATCAAACTTGGACAATCCCTACACTACTCCTAATTCTAAGGAGTAAAGAAAAAAATCGTCTAGAAAACAAACGAAAAACTCTTGGCAAGGGGAAGAAATCACCACTTTCCTCTATCACCAGAAATTCGGCCACACAAGCGCCCTTCATCACAGATCCGGCCGTAAGAACACCTTGGCTACACTTCCTGAAACTTTTCAAGGAAAAAGATTGTCAAAACCTCATAACTTAGTGTCTAAGAACTCAAGAAATGGGAAAGACTCATCGTACACACAGATCTCAGCGAAAGTAGTCAGAATCTACTCTCCGATGACGATTTCGAGCACCAAAGCTCCTGCGATCGGCAACCAAAAGCCTTGAAACGTCCGTCGTTCTTCTCTTTCGCAAAACAGAGCGATGCCTCGGGTGGAAGACGATGAATAGGGTTTCCGTCAAATCATAAGGCTATTTATAATTTTACAAGTAATATAATATTATATTATAATTATTACCAAATAAATGTCTAAACGACCCGAAAATCAAACCAACTCGGAATCCTACGAAAATCGCACCGTAGCTAAAGATCGACACTATGAAACCAACAACAAAGTCGAAATCCAAATTTGATAACCCAAACTAGGGTAACAACTCCCCGATGCCCAAATAACCAGCTATCCCAAAAGGCTCCCCCGAGTTCCAAAACAAACTCGGCTCGCAAGGGATATCTCAAAAACACACTAGAAATTAGCCATGTTAATATTCTAAGTCAAACCTCGGATACCAATAAGCAAAATTCACGCTCCAGCAACGGTCCCCATTAACTACGCGTCAACGTAACACACTGACGTCAAAAATACACCACTAAAGGAATTAAAATAAACATCGAAAATATTAGGGGCGTTACACTAGAGAGCCCAACTATTGGCCATGAGAGCCATGATGATCATTGTAGGCTCAGGTCCTGGGGACATGTGAGCGATAATTGATGCTGAGAGCCTGGAGTGCCCAACAAAAAGGCTAGAGAGCTGAACAGGCAAGGGGAGGCTGACCCCCGTCTTGTTATTCTCCATGATGGCTGTGACCGTCGGCGTTGACATGGTAATTTGAGCAATGAGCTGTGGCTGAACTGTACCCGCGTTATGCGGACCAAGATTGCCTAAAGTAACAGGCTTTCATCATTGGCATAATGAAAGTCTTAGGCCCTGAGCCGAAAAGATTAGAATGCTCAAGTATACCATAAATTCTGGGATTGCGGATGGTGGTGGGACTCGAAAAGTCAGGTACACCGAGAATGTGCCCTGAGTGTACGGGGCGTATTGCCGATCGAGCCTACGTCTGTGGAGAATCGTGCTTAAGTGCATGTTGTTATTTGCCAAAAGATATATGTGTTGCTGCTTGTAGGGAAGGAGAACCGCCGCCCCGAGTGAGGGGTGGGGTCATTATAAATTGGTCAGCTAATGCTGACCGTTGCTTTGTTTGCCACGTTTTGGTGGGTCGTGCTATGCAGGTGCTGGAGAGCCAAGTTAAAAGTAGCTGGCTGAAGTCCCTTATGCTATAATTGGTTGGCTCTCGAAGGCCCAAAAATGAACATTTATTGTTTCTCATGTGTGGCCAGCCTGCACGCCGATGTATGAAAACACTTTTTGTAAAGGAAACAGTTGTAAAGCCGTAAGGCCAGAACATTTGGTGTATTTGGTTATCATTCCTATTTGTGTAGTGGACATTTCTAGTATATGGGTTCTATAACTTAAACTGCTTTCGTTAGAATGCACTCTGAGTTAGGATGCGTATACGATAACATGGTTTTAATGCGTAACTCCACCGACTATCTGTGGAATATTGCATAGGGCCCCGACCAGACCATCTATTATATTTCATATGAAAGATGGAGGTGTTACACCATAGCCTTTAGTTATCCCTCTATCTGAACCACCAAAGATAACTTTTGATACATTTTCACTAGGGCATAATCCTTTAGAAGACATATTGTTTAAGTCTTGTGTCTAAAACACCTACTGTCTAAGTACCATATTGACATTTGATTGGCTTTTGGACATACCTGTAAGAAAGAATTAGTTCACCTTAGGAACTCAACAAACTTTGGGTCCTTGGTTGCTGTTAGATTTTGGAACATTTTTTTGAGTGAAAGAATTATTTGCTAAATTAACCTTCTTTGCTTGAGGCACTGTTTGATTATAACAACCATCTAGTGCAAAGTGACTCACCTTGCAACAACATCAACACATACTATTATACCTTCTCTTTTGAACAAGTTTTGGTGTGGGATGTGTATGCTCATGTTCAGAAGAATAGACTGGCATTTTTTCATTTCATTTCTTTGAGTAATCATGTGACTGTGTGCATGATGGTAAACGAGTTGCACATCCACATGATTTCTCTTAGGAAGAGGTCCTTGATGAATTATCTTTTTTCTGCCCTTGAGTTTTGGAGCTGATGTGCCAAATTCAAATGGTCCATAATTTTTCATTTGTATTTCCTTATGGGGTGATTTCAGTGCACTTCACCCAATATCTTTTCTTCCTCTCTAGTGAGGAGTGTTGCTAGCCCCATTGGTGGAGCAACCATTTTTTCAGTGACCATACATGCGGTCATGATTATCACGGTTGGATGACAATAATACTCTTTGAAATGTGGTTTGTTGCACTTGAGTTTTTACCTTATTATTATATTTTTACTTCAGCCTTTTTATCATATAATACACCTCTATATGGTGTAGAAAATCTGTCGATTATTGATAATGCAATTTGCGGTTTGGAGAACTTAGCCACTAGCATCTTATCATTGAGGATCTTCTTTTCAAGATCCATAATGATATTATTCTTATTACTTATGGCTATAAGACGGATGATTGACATCCCTCTCAACTTGCCGATTTATTGGCTCATTTAATCAGCCTTGCAGTTGTATTAAGGTATTCAGATTTAGCAAGTTTGAGGGATTCAATCTTCACAGCTTACTTCTTAGCGAGCTTCTTGCTCTTCTTCAGTGATTCCAAGAGAGCACCATATTTCTCAACCATATCATTGAATTCATTTTCATATTCAGATTCATGATAAGTAGTATTTAAGTTATATTTTAGTAAAATATTTATATTAATATTTATCTTAATTTAGTATTAATGTACTTAGTTTAATAATAAAAAAAAATTTATATAATTTTTGTACTAACAAAGTTTTAATATATTTTCTGCAGGTTTCTTGAGATTTTATGAAAAATAATAGTACATGCAGTAGGTCACGTGCGTGACCTAGGGGGCATGTAAACATAATCCGACGTGTATCGCCTTCTAACGTGATCCAGAGCCCATGCCATGAAAAAGCCAAAGTACACGCTCGTGTACTTGAAGTCATGCCCGTGACTTAGGGCGTGACACACCCATGACACACCCGTGACACACCACCAATGATCTTGATCTCTGGCGTTGAACAAGCCCCCTGATCCCACCTAGACATGCCCGCGACCATCACGGTCACGCCCGTGTAAGTCCCACATATCGACATTACAAGCCATCTTGCAATAAGTTCCCTCTAGAAGACATTTCATACGTCACACCCCCTATCATGAGCATGACCAAGGGGCATGACATGCCCATGATGTCCGCTTTAATGCATATCACGCCTGACCCGCTTGTAGCCTTCACGCCCATTACACACCCTTAGGTCACGAGTATGTACCTAGGGCGTGTAACTAGAAAATTAGCTATTTAAAGCCGGCTTCTGCAGACCGCCATGAGTCAAATTCCAGTCCCATTTGGGCCACTTTTAGCTTAGTTTAAATATTTTCTTTCTTGTACTTTTCAATTCCTAGTGAAGATTTCAATTTTTGCATTGTACTTTTAATCCATAATTTAGATTTTTCCATTCCTCGCGCTTGTACTTTTCCTCTTCTTATGAATAAAATTGTTCATCTTTTTTAATTTCCTACTCTCTTTATCTGAATCATGTTTAGCTAGATTTTCCTAGCATTTGATCGAATGATTCCTTTTGGAATTATAATTTCATGATTATCTCTCTTTAGTTTTGAATTTGAAAGCTAAGATTTATTCTTGATTAACCTTGATCTCACATGCCTAAATAATATTTCATATTTGCTTTTGTATTCTTGTTAGCTGAGAGGTTCGTGAATATAATTCGAGCACTCGAGAATAAAAGGAGTTGATCACAACCTTTGAGAGAAAACGATGAAACTCTTCCGGATAACAGTCAAATCCTATAGTGGGATTCATTTTGATAAAGCGAGCTTTAAGTTATTGATTTGAATGAGAGTTTGATCAATATTTCTTAATCTCAATTGGGCGTAGTTCTCGAGAGAGGTGTGTTCATGCTTCAGGGATCTCCACGGCCAAGTTCCCTTTTCAAGCTTTTGAGTTTTAATTGTGTATTCTATTTTCCTTAAGGTTAATTTTTTAACAAATGATTTGTCTTTTATTATTTTTTTCTTCTCCCATCTCAAAGTATTAATCGATAAAATAATAATAATTCGCTCAAAGTAGAAGTACTCAACAGCCCCGAGTCTAATACGACCTTGATTTCTAAATCATATACTACTCTCGATACGGCACACTTGTCATTGTTATTTACGGTCATAATTTAGCCCATCAAGTTTTTGGCGCCGTTGCCGGGGAATTTTTGTTTATATTTAGAAAAGAGCAAATTTTATTAATTTTATCATTTTCTTTATTCTTTATTTAAGAAAAAAATCTTTTAAGGCGCAACTTAAATTCTCGGAATGGGAGGTTTAGACATATCATCCCAACATATCTCCCTAGTACTGGTGCGAACCTCTCACATGGTAGACCTCGAAAAGTTCGAGAATAACTTTAAATCGCCTAAGAAGACGAATAATAATAATTTTTTTATTATTTCTTAAATTCCAAGCTCGAGCATATATGTCAACCATGCCCAGCTTATCACAGACTTTTGAAAGAGAAGCATACACAGGTTTGGTAAAGACGTCAGCAAGCTCTTTGTTAGATGTGGTGAATGGAGTACAAATTGGATTATTTAATATTTCTTTTCTAACGAAGTGGCAGTCTACTTTAATGTGTTTTGTCCTTTCATGAAAAACTAGATTTTTCATATATATAACACCCTGGTTGTCACAAAACATAGGTAAATAAGGGTCATATATCTCTCCCAAGTTAAGCATAAGGGCATGCCACCATTTTAACTCGCAAGCGGTCGCTGCCATGTTTCAATACTCAGCTTTAACACTTGATCGTGACACAACATACTATTTCTTGCTTTTCCAATTGACAAGATTTCCTCCCACAAAGGTGCCAAAACCAGAAGTAGACTTTCTACCTTCTTTATTATCAATATAGCTAGCATCATAATATGCTTCAACCTTCAGATGGTTATATTTTCGAAACAATAACCCCTTCCCTAAAGACCCTTTCACATACTCTAGAATTGTCAAGGAAGAATGAAGATGACATTCTCTGGGATCTTGAATAAACTGGATGGCCTTCCCTACTACATAATAAATATCAGGCTGGAAATAGTCAGATAGATATGTTTTCCCATGAATCTTTTGTACATAGTACTGAAAGAAAAGGTGTATCCTCTACCCAACTCTTATCTTCACCAACGACCATAGGAAAGCAAATAGGTCTTACCCTAAGAAGACCAGTTTCTTTCAAAAGATCTAACGTATACTTCCTGTGAAAAAGAGCTAAATAAAGGAAAATTTTATTTCTCCAAAAAGGTAATAATTACCTAGGTATGCCCCCTTATTTATAGAAAATGGGGGAAATGAGAGAATACAACAAGCGATGTGGGACTAAATACAAGCCGCGTGGGCTGAACGGGTTGATATATTCAAACCGTCAGACTATACAATACATAAACAACATGTAAGACCCCCCTCCCGAAACACAAGATACGGCTGAGAGGAGTCTTATTCCTAGAACAGCCGCCTTGCGGTAACGCCAACACACGGGTTGACCGATACTACAAGATGCCTATCCTGTCGGCTAAAACCAATATCATATATGCCAACCCAACATAAAGAATATATAAAAGTAAAAATCCACATAGGTATATAAGTCCAAATAGTAAAACAATAATAAGAAGCAACAACAACTTCAATAAAATCGAAGTACACAAAAATTGCCCAAAGGGGCTACAATATGAGTCTCTCCAAAAACTCACATCCGCAACTGATGGCAGTGATGGTAACGTCATATTAGGCCCTATAATCCTGGCCTGGCTGCCCTCCTGTACAATCTACTTATGCTCTATTTGCGAGGTTTCCTCCTAAAATGGAAGACGTAGCAACCGTTAGTCATAAAGACTAAGTGGTTATCACATCTGCTCCCCCGGTGTCTCTTAGGCACCGGGCAGAGAAAAGGAACACAGGTACAATATATATATAGGTAAGCAGTAGTACAAGTAGGTGGAGAATCTATATATCATGAGTAGTAACAGCAGTAATGTATAACATTATTATCAACATTATATTCTAGCAGTTCTACTCATATCATAACAACCATTATGCATATAAATCTTCACGGGAGAGTAACTTAACTTATAAAAATGCACATACAGATTTATAAGTTATGGATCAGCTTAATTGTAAAGTAACTCATCATATAAGAGTGCCCATACAAACTTATATGATAATGATCTATACAGTGCAATGCAATGATATGAATGCCACATGATGACTCACCCATTCACACACACACGCACACTGCTATGTCAACATAGACTTATAGTTCCCACTTTTCGAGCAGGTGATGAGTCCTATTTATATAGTGATTTTCGGACTCATCTGGGCTTGTTTTCTTATGCTTGCACTTCACTTTTAGTTCATTATCGTTTATATTACATCTTATCCTTATTGTCATAGGAAGTGATCCTTTCGGCCCGTGGTTGTGTCTATTTTGTACTTTTATTGGTTGTTCTCCTTTTCATGCTTATCTGGAATGTCTGCATATATCGATGATGGGTTTAGAGGTCGTGTGCGTGTTTCGAGGATGTTTGGAAGCAGGAATACTACGCAAGATCATCGGATATATTGCGCACGACCACTGGTCGTGCGCCGATGATCGTGCGTAATGTACCCTGAATTCCAGAATCTTCCTGAGGTAATCACATGACCACTGGACATAGTGTGCACGACCACCATTCGTGCGCCACTAATCGTGTGCATTGATTCCTATTTTCTTAGAGTTCTGTCTGGGGTAATCGCACCACTATTGGACATAGTGCGCAAGACCACCGGTTGTGTGCCATCGCTCGTGCGCATTACCCCAGTTCTTCTCTTAATTCTGCCATACCAATACACACGATCACTGGCCATAGTGCGCACGACCACTGGTCGTGCGCCCGTGATCGTGTGCATTGTAAAATTATACTTTCTATAAATATCGCAGGTCTCGCTCTAATTCCGTATCTTTCGGATCGATCAATTTCTTCTGCCGTTTTTCGTCTCCGACGAAGGGTTCCGCCATTTCCCTTCATCCTCCACCGTAGGGAGGGGCTCCGGGCAAGCTTTCACCTCCAAATCAAAGCTGGAGCATCCTCTCGGCCTCCTCCATCATCTCTTGGGCTTATTTCAAGCTTCAACGCCATAGCCATCAAGCAAAGGGAAGCTTGCAACTTTCGTTCGCTGTCGTGACACGAAGAAGACGGGCCATTAAAAGGTGGTGATAGCCCTTCTCTATCCCGTACGCAGTTGAGGACCGAGCTTGGATGCGGATTGACAACCTGGCGATTCCAACCACAAATCCTCAGTAAGACTTTAGATACAATCGATCTCTTGCCTTGTTCTTCCTTTATTGTTGTTTATGTGTTGTTGCAAACTTTATTTATAGATGATGTGCACTTAGTTGTAAAACGCTTATATTAAATCATGTCTATGTGTGCCATATTCCATTCACCATCCACCCTTGCCGCACTAGCAATTGCTAGTGGCATGCGTTGCGAAGAGGTGCTCTCGACCCTCATTCTTCAAGCCTACTCGCCCATCCGCCTAGTGATTCAGTGCATAGTGGCCCAATTAGTCTTCCATCCCGCCTAGCAAAGCATCGCATAGCGGCGATGCATAGGAGTAGTTGTTAGAGTTTTACTTTCTTTTATCGCAACCATCAAAACCCCCCTTAGTTAACGTCGACTTAAGGACTTCAATCTCAAGTCCTCCTCAAAATTAACTCCACCTTACTGTGTTCCTTGAGAGATCGATACTTGGGAAAACTCGCCCATTTTATATTACTTGTGCGACCGGTTCACTGTCGTGATCTTACGCATCAAGTTTTTGGCGCCGTTGCCGGGGAACACAGTCGTGTGAGTTTCTGGAGAGGGAGACGTAAGATTGCTTTCCTTTTCCTTTGTAAATCGCTTTTGTTTTGTTCTATTTCTATTTAGCTTGCCTTTTTCTTGTTTATTTAGGCAACTACAGTAATATATTGTTGGATTTAGTAATTTGCACAATTTATTTTGAATCTGCTATTTTGACACCATGTGGGGATATTTGTATGCCCAATGTCGTTGGTGTGGAAAGTACTCCCACGCTAGTCATGAATGCCCTACGAGAGATATTGAGCATAAGCCGCAGCGCATAATGCATGAGATGCTGTATTCGTACATCCCTTCAAACACTATGCCCCGAGCTTATGGTCATTCGCCCACACCACATACACCATTCTCTTATTCCTCTCCGGCCCCACAAGGACCGCAGAGTACTGGGAGGAAGTGTTTGTATTGTCGTAGAACAGATCATGTCCTGAAGGATTGTTCCGAGTACCTCCGTGTTATGGAAGAGGATGATAAGCCGGACATCCGGATCATCCAGACTCCTACCCTTGGTGGTACACCTTCATCGTCTGGCTCTGTGACCTTGTCACCTTCATGTTTGGAAGGGAATGATGCGGACACAACCACCAGATGTGTGGCTGATCTAGGCTTCGACATGGCCGAGCCTATCTCTCCTGTGCATACATCTCCAAGTGTGGAGACGATTCTTTGTGAGGAACCTGCGCTTGAATTTTATCCAAACAAAGTTCCTCCGTCTTTTGTGCATTCTAATACAGTCGTCTCTGACGACATTTTTGACAATACAACACAAGTTGAGGCTTGTGATACATGGATTGTTTCCACTCCCATGGAGGAGGACAACCTTCCTGGTGTCGAGGATTCTACCTCGATACCAAAGGAGGAAATCCAAGTCTTGGTAGAGGCCTCTATGGATCCTACCGAGCCTTGTAGCATTGTCGACAATGCCGACGATATTTTTCTACCTCATCCTTTAGGGAGAGAAACCGAGATTACTCCCCCGATTATTTCTTTATGTTCTTCGTCTCTTTTATTTCTTTACCCCTCTGAGCCTGTGCAGGTTGAATCTCCACGGGTAAGTTGGGTTGACGCTGAGCCTTGTGCTCAGGCTATCGACGAGTGCATCCTCTTGTGTGAGGAGGTTCCTACCTCCTTCATAGTGGAAGCCCCTACCGTCACCTTCTCCCCCAACGAACTTGTGGTGGACGAAACCTTGCTAGGCAAGCATTTGTTTTGTGGTGAGATGAGTGAGGACCAGGCCTCCTCCTCATCTTACTTCCTATTTCCTCTGCCTATGAGGAGCAAGTATGATTATTTAGGCAGAGGGGTAACTGCTCTATCTTCGTATCGGTACCCGTTACCGCAATGGATATTAGGCCAGTTACCGATGCATTTTTATTTTCATAGGCCCATTAGCTAGAACTGTATAGAATTTAATAAGTCGTGTTGGGATGACAGTAACCCCAGTGTTTATCTTATATTTTCTGTATTTTATTTTTCATGTCTCTTTTTAGTTTTAGTATTTCTTTTTGTATATTTTTCTTTTGTTTTTGCAGAGCTCACCCCTGTAGGTATTCTTGGAAACTACGCATTGACGGGGTTGTGATTCTTTATATGGCGGGCCTGCTTCTACTTTTCATGCGTCTTCTGGTATGCTCACTAGCTGAGCATTAGGTAACCTCTTCCCTTAGTCCTTTATGATTTTAATTCTCATATCTTATGATGTGTTGTTTAGTTTAAGTCTGGGGGAGAGCTATTACTTGTTCCCTTTTGCACGTGCACATTTAATGTGCATACTAGAAGCATTCGCAGTATTATTTTGTTTAGTTCATTGCATTGCACACCACTGCACCAACATGAGCACGTGCTTAGCTGTTAGAGTGTTGCGAGTTAAACTTGTGTCTTTTTATTCTACTCAAAATTGGTGAATCTGGTGTGAATCAAACTGTAGCGTAGGAATGTGTGTAGCCATCACTAGACTCATTTTTGCTCGAGTCGGGAGGAAGGATTATCTTTTTCGGTGGCTAAGAACTTGCCCCAAGCTACTCTCGAAGCATTGGTACATGGTTAGTCTAGCGTGAGTGTGATGTAGGCCATCATTTTGGCCCGGTTGAGCTTTATACCATTCCTAACGTCATATCCTCGCTAGCCCCGTTGTGCCTACCCTTTCTTTTGATTCAGCTCCACCATGATTTCACCAAAGCCCCATAGCCTGTCCTAGTCGCACACCCAAGTCGAGCTTAGTGTTTTATATTTTCATGTTGGGTTGTGATGTGGTGTTATTATTTATGAAAATGTAGAAGTGCTACCAAGTTTATATCTGTTGAATTGTGAAAATAAAATGAAGAAAAAAAGAAAAATATTTTGAAAGAAAAAAATGAAAAGAAAAAGTTTAATTGAGAATCTTTTTGATTATGTGATTATATTTGGAGTAGGCGATGGACACACCCATATGTTAAAAGTTAAGTCTGGGGGTGTGATGTACTCGTTTGTATTATGGTTAGCGGTTGGATTCTTTTGTTTTAGGATAGCTCATTTGGGATAGGTGCTTAGCCTCCCTGTTTATCATTGTTTACCTCCCTGTAACCCAAGCCCCATCTCTAATCCTAAAGTCCTACGGATTCGCGCTTGAGTCGAACAAGTGCCGTGGAGAGAGTGTGAACGGGCAAGCATATGGTCCCCAACATTGGTGGATTCCTTTGGAGGTGATCCTGAGCCCCAATCTTTGGCAAAGCTCACCTTAGTGGCTGCCTACTTTCTTCTTATGCGTGACCGGATGATTCACCGTGATTATACTTTTGAGTAGTAATAAAATTTTGATACGCATTGAGAAAAATATAAACAATTCTGCATACTTAGAAAATTTCACTATTGTATTTTTACTCACGCGAGGATGCAAATTCGCATAGTACTCTGTTTTTCAATTTCTTTGTTAGTTAGTAACTTTCTCTATCTGCTTAGATTTTGTTTGCTCGGGACGCGCAAATAGTTAAGTCTGGGGGTGTGATGAGTCCTATTTATTTTGTGATTTTCGGACACATCTGGGCTTGTTTTCTTATGCTTGCACTTCACTTTTAGTTCATTATCGTTTATATTTCATCTTATCCTTATTGTTATAGGAAGTGCACCTTTCGGCGCGTGGTTGTGTCTATTTTGGACTTTTATTGGTTGTTATACTTTTCATGCTTATCTGGAATGTCTGCACACATCAGTGATGGGTTTAGGGGTCGTGTGCGTGTTTCGGGGATGTTTGGAAGTAGGAATACTGTGCACGATCATCGGATCTATTGCACACGACCACTGGTCGTGCGCCGATGATCGTGCGTAATGTACCCCGATTTCCAGAATCTGCCTGGGGTAATCGCACGACTACTAGACATAGTGCGCACGACCATCGGTCGTGCGCCACTGATCGTGTGCATTGATTCCTCTTTTCCTGGAGTTCTGTCTGGGGTAATCGCACGACCATTGGACATAGTGAGCACGAACACCGGTCATGCGCCATCGCTCGTGCGTGTTACCCCAATTCTTCTCTTAATTCTGCCATGCCAATACGCACGATCACTGGCCATAGTGCGCACGACCACTTGTCTGCGCCCGTGATCGAGCGCATTGTTAAATTCTTCTTTCTATAAATTTCGCAGGTCTCTCCCTAATTCTG
The DNA here is from genome assembly GCA_039513925.1 of Platanthera zijinensis. Classification (NCBI taxonomy): domain Eukaryota; kingdom Viridiplantae; phylum Streptophyta; class Magnoliopsida; order Asparagales; family Orchidaceae; genus Platanthera; species Platanthera zijinensis. Next base: position 75,103,871 of record CM077089.1, on the reverse strand, counting down.
TATCTTTCGGATAGATCGATTTCTTCCGCCATTTTTCGTCTCGAATGAAGGGTTCCGCGATTTCCCTTCATCCTCCACCCTAGGGAGGGGCTCCGGGCAAGCTTTCACCGCCAAATCAAAGCCGGAGCATCCTCTCGGCCTCCTCCATCATCTCTTGGGCTTATTTCAAGCATCAATGCTGTAGCCACTAAGCAATGGGAAGCTTGCAACTTTCGTCCGCTATCGTGACACAAAGAAGACGGGCCATTGGAAGGTGGTGACAACCCTTCTCTATCCCAGACGCAGTTGAGGACCGAACTTGGACGCGGATTGACAACCCGGCAATTCCAACCGCGAATCCTCAACAAGACTTTGGATACGGTCGATCTCTTTCCTTGTTCTTCCTTTATTGTTGTTTTTGTGTTGTTGTAAACTTTATATATAGATGAGGTGCTCTTAGTTGTAAAACGCTTATATTAAATCATGTCTATGTGATTTGTATTTTCGTTATATTTGCTTGAGGTGCGTTATATTCCATTCACAATCCACCCTTGCCGCACTAGCAATTGCTAGTGGCGTGCGTTGCGAAGAGGTGCTCTCGACCCTCATTCCGCAAGCCTACTCGCCCATCCGCCTAGCAATTCAGTGCATACTGGCCCGACTAGTCTTCCATCCCGCCTGGCGAAGCATCGCATAACGGCATTGCATAGGAGTAGTTGTTAGAGTTTTTCTTTCTTTTATCGCAACCATCAAAACCCCCCTTAGTTAACGCCGACTTAAGGACTTTAATCTCAAGTCCTCTTCGAAATTAACTCCACCTTACTGTGTTCCTTGAGAGATCGATACTTGGGAAAACTCGCCCATTTTATATTACTTGTGCGACCGGTTCACTGCCATGATCTTACGCATCAGCAGGTAGCTAACCTCTTATGTGTCATCCATCGTGGCTAGACGGTGATAGTAAAGTTGGCTTCTCCACTACTAGGCGGGCATCTACACTACCAAGCCTAGGACTTTGTACGCATTGATGCTAAGAACATAACAGTGGAGCTCCCTGCGTACTATATCTCAAAAGGAGTCTTTGTTAGATGTGCACTGAGAACCAAACCCAACTGGCCTATGCTGTGGCATGGAAGGAGCCTATGGGAGCGTATCACCAAAGGACCCAGCCTAACCATCCACTTGGTATAGAAGGAGTCCCGGGAATGAGCACCAAATGCAAAGCCCAACCACCCAAAGTCTATTTGTCAACTCCTGTCGGTATGACGACTGGCGAGCCTATATACCTGCCACACTATCCTTAACCCAGGATTATGACATCATGTGTCAACTCACACTGCATTTAATTTCACATGTCCTTGCCATCAACCATCTGATGCTCAACAACACCTAAGGGCTCAACAATGAGTCCCTTATAATCACATCAATCTAGTGCTATCAAATACTCAACACTTACACCCTTTCACATTTCTGTGCTCCCAAGCACTCAAGGGTTCAACATCAATAAAGGTAGTAAGCCACCTCTTACTTCGTACAAATCCCATACTGCTACCCATAGGGAGACACAACACTAAGCAGTGGACTATACTCACTATATCATAAAACACTTGATATTGCCATTCTACATATTCCATGGCCATGAGATTTACCTTATCCGATTCCTTCCTTATTATCAAGCATTCAGAAACCATTATGTTTCCATATGATAATCATAACCATATAATGATACTCCACACAATCATCAAGCATGATAACCTAGATATAGATTACACATTAAATTATTGGGCATCACACCTTCTTTCAAAACTGGTTTCATTCTCCGGATTATAACCACACACATCCTTACCGAATTTCACATGTGTATCATTTGTACAACCCAATCATATCAATTCACTTGTTCACTACCTCTCCCCAAACCATTTGTTCATTAAACTTTTCCAAACCATTTGTTTATCATGGCTACGTATAACTAGGCTACTCCAAACCTAAACATCATCTTGCTACGTTTCTTCTACTTAGTCCAATCCGGTTATACACTTACCCGAGACAATATGCACCTAAAATATTACTATGCAGTAACTTCGACTAGACATTACCGAGGCTATAGGATTCACATGAAAACGTGCTACCATTAGTTAGAAAGGTCTTTCCAAGGATTACAACTTTCCTCTTCGGCCCAAGACTTGGATCCGGATGTATCACCCTAAAAAATAGCCTCGAAGTTCGCTGCGCATAGAAAAAATTTTTTTGCATGCATCTTAAAGCAAGATGAACGACATCGGTTCATCTTCTTCCTCTAGCTATTTGTTCAAAACCACATACATCACTTCCTCCTCCCTTATTCATGCTCAATAGACCCTTTCTCTTCACGAAACAAAGTCCATCCACTTCACACGAAGAGAGGAGAGGTTGAAGACATCAAATCTCTAGGACAAGGTCCTAGCATGGTCTCTTCATAGGAAATCTTCATCTCACACAGTCTAACTTTTTGATTCTATATCTCTCCTATCTCATAACTATAGATCTAGCACCAAGGGAGAGGGTGGAAGCTTACCTCGTTTCCGACCATGGATCTTGTTATCCTTTTCGGTGGTATCTCCTTCCTCGTTGGTGTTGTTCATCACGGAACGAAAAAGTTCTTCCTCCAGAAAATCCGACTCTGACAACTTCCTCTCCTCCGACGGTTTCGGCACAGGTAATGGCTCTGCAAGAATTGGATGTGATGGCTAGGGTTTTCCCGTAAGTCCCCTTTTATAAGAATAATTATGGTAAGATTGCTTTGCCACATATTACCCTTACATTGGACCGCCCATTATTACTTAAAACAAGTCTTGTTGAAGAGACCGGCCCACAAGAGTCATTTGGAGCATTTCCCGAAAACCCGGTTTAGCCCGTAAATATGAACCAACAAACATAATTTGGGCTGAAAATGCTCTAAGTCAAAATTGTCGAGTATCACTAGATGCTTTGTCAAATGGCGTCGAGTTTACTCAATGCACTCGACGCTTCGTCGAATGGCGTCGAGACCACTCAACACCTATAAAATCAAGAATCATTCTAAGTTAAACTTCCATTCGTTGAGTATTACTCGACGATTCATCGAATGACGTTGAGACCACTCAATTCACTCAACGCCTTTTGAATACATAACATTTTTTAAGTTAAAGTATTATTCATCGAGTATCACTCGACGATTCGTCGAATGGTGTTGAGACCACTCAATACACTCGATGCTTCCAGAATCCAGAATTATTCTAAGTCCATTTTCTCCTTGTACGCCGAGTATCACTCAACGCCTCGTCGAATGGCATTGAGGCCACTCAACGCACTCGACGCTTCCCGAGTCCAGAATGATTCTAAGGAAAATTCTTCTTATGTGTTGAGTATCACTCAACGCCTCATCGAATAGCGCTAAGACCACTAAATGCACTCGATGCTTGCTCACTAGTTGACACACTTAACACTTCGTTGAGTCCAGAATTCTTCTAAGTGAAATTTGCCGTATTAGTCGAGTATCACTCAACGCCTGTTACCAATGTTCCCCGAGTCTGAGTCAATTTTCCTGACTCAAAACACGTGCGAGGGGTCTAACACGAATCAGAACGTTACAAATTCTATAAACAAAATAAAATATTTCGTCCCCGAAATTAGGCTAAGGCTATGGGGAAAGTAAAGTATGAAGAATACAAAGTATGCTTTTAAGTTTACCTTGGGGAAACAGCTCTGTGTAGTGCTTCTACATCAAGTCCACCGACTCCCAAGTATATTCCTCTTTCCCATTATTAGAACACAAGACCTTCACCAAAGGAACACTCTTCCGACGCAAGTTCCTTGTCTCGGTGTCCATTATCTGCACTGGCTCTAGTCTAACAGACCTATCAGTTTCCACTGTTCCATTTATGGTGAGGACATGCTTATCGAACCGTAGAAGTGCTTTCTGAAGCGATTACACATGGAAGATGTCGTGCAAATTTTCCAGCTCTGGTGGTAGCTCTAGCGGATAGGCAAAATGGCCAATTCTTTCCAATATAACATAAGGCCCCACCTACCTCGGGCTGAACTTCTTTTTACCACACACTCGTGACACTCCACGCATCGGTCTGATCTTCAAGAACACTTGGTCACCCACTTGAAACTCCACCATCCTATATTTCGCATTATAGTACTTTTCCCGTCGAATCTGAGCCTCAAGCATACAGTCCCGTATCAATCTAACAACATCATCGGTATCATCAACATACTCAATCCACAAAACCTTTGGGTCCTAATCCAGTACCCATGATAAAGGTGTTCTACACCTTCCATAAAGCGCTTCGTGAGGTGCCATCCAGATGCTAGCTTGATGACTATTGTTGTACGAAAATTCTACCAGCGGCAAGAGCCTTTCCCATGGCTCTCCTCTATCCAATACACACAATCTCAATAGATCCTCTATAGTTCTGATGGTCCTCTTAGACTGATCGTCTGTCTGAGGATGAAAAGCCGTGCTAATGGTATGGTGAGAACCCAAATACGCTTGAACTGCCTTCCATTCCTTGGAGGTTTAAGAGACCATCACGGTTGGAGACTATCGTCTTAGGCACTCCATGGTATCATACAAACTATTTCACAAAGAGACGAACCAATATATCCACATGCCTCTCTTTCTTCATTGGGATAAATCTGGGGACCTTAGTCAAGCGATCCAAAATCACCCAAACTAAGTCATTCCCTGGTCGTGATCGGGGAAGCCGTGAACAAAGTCCATAGAGATATCTTCAAACATCCACTCTGGAAGTGGTAACGATTGTAATAATTCTCCATGGCTCTTGAACTCTACCTTCACCTTCAGGCAAGCCTCATAGTGTGTAACATAGTACTTAACAACGCTCTTCATTCCTGGCCAGAACATGGTTTTTCGTAAGTCACTATACATCTTGGAAATCTCGGGATGCACCGAATACTTGGAATACTGTGCCTCTCTCAAGATGTCTTCCCGAATTTCGCTACCCTTGGGAATGTAGAGCCTTACATGGAAATGAATGTGGCCGCCGTTCAGAGTATACTCTTTAGTAGATCCATCCTCAATAACTTAAATCACAAGGGCCAAAGCAGCATCCTTCCCTTGCTCTGACCGAATTTGATCTTGAATGTCACAAGTTATATGTAAGGCAGTTAGATATTCAATATATGTCTCGGAATAATCCTTACACACCAATGTGGTCTCCATCTCCTCGAGCACTCAAGCCAATTTCATACTCATCATCGAGACTCAGGGCTCAACTCCGGTACTTTTCTGCTCAGAGCATCTGCTATGGAGTTTTCTTTCTCGTGGTGGTAGTTTAACGTAAAATCATAATCACACAAAAATTCTAACCACCGCCGTCGCCTCAAATTCAACTCCTTTTGAGTATGAACATACATCAAATTCTTATGATCCGAAAAGATCTCGCAGTGGACGCCATATAAATAATGCCTCAAAACCTTTAAGGAGAACACCACTGCTCCTTACTCCAAATCATGCACTGGATATTTAACCTCATGTTTCTTCAATTGACTTGAAGCGTAAGCGATAACGTGCCCATACTGCATCAATACTGCTCCCATCCCTTAATAAGATGCATCAATGTAAACTTGAAATCCTTCTTTCCCTGATGGTAGAGCTAGGATGGATGTGGTGGTAAGTCGAACCTTCAGCTCTTGAAACACAACTTCATACTGAGGTGTCCACTCATATGGAATGTAACACTCCGAAACTCAAAAGGGTGATGGGTGACGTTTTGAGCAAAATCTGGGTTTTGGTAGAGGTGACACGGCCTGGGACACGGGCGTGTCGTGCTCTGGTTCGGTGTTGGTCGCGGGGTCAACGATTTTGGAGTCAACGATCGTCGGGTGGGGGGGGGGGGGGGTAAACACGGACTGGGACACGGGCATGTCAGTCAATCAAAGCCTTGCACTCAACGATCGTTGAGTGAGGGAAGCACGGCCTGAGCCCAGGCGTGTTCGTGTCTGACACGGGCGTGTGAAATTCGACACGGGCGTGTCGAATACCCGTGTCCTCCTCGGGTCGTGTATTAGTTTGTGCTAAGGCAGTTATACGGCCTGGTACACGATCATGTCTTGCACACGGCATGTGACACAGACGTGTCACATGGCCGTGTTGTGCTCGGGTTGTTTTGGACCTATGTCGTTGAGGGAACACGCCCAGCTACACGGGCGCGTACTAGATGACACGGGCATGTCAAGCCTGACACGGGAGTGTCAGATGCCCGTGTTATTTTCAAGACGCGATGGTTTCGACGGCGAATGGGTAACACGGCCTTGAATACGGGCGTGTCGGAACCCGTGTTCGGCATAGGTTTTGGAAATTCGGGTTGAATCACAGCTGTTCGTTTCTTTGTTTTTGGATCTGATGGTTCAGGCTCTTCCCACCTTAGGGTTAAGGCCGGTTCGGGGGTGTAAATTCCTCATAATCTTGGATTCACTCTCTTTCTAAGATCTAGAGAGAGGAGAGAGCAAGGAGGAAGAAGGAAGGCTAGATCCAGTCACCGGCGGAGTTTCGGAGCTCCAAATCGCGAGCCGACTACGGACTTGCAGAGGCAAGGAGATTGCGGTGCTTTTCATCTGCATAGATTTCCATGGCGCCAAGGAAAAACGCAAGGGTAACGATTCTCATCCTAGGACATGTGAAGTCCTCTTTTCCTTTGCATAGGAAGCCCTCTCTCGCGAGTATGCGGTGAGTTTGTGGCGTTCCTTGGGGTAGATATGTGAAGTCCCCCTTGTGTAGAGTCTGTATACGAGAACAGACATAGGCATGATGTGTGAAGACTACCCGGACAAGTTTGTCTGGATCGGTGATGTTTCATTACATATATGGCCGGAGAAGACTCCGTGCGAATGTTTGTTTTTTGGGTTTTCTACGGGGTAGATTGCAATAGGGAGCCTTGGGGACTAACTCCAAGGTACACTCGGAAAACTGGGCAGATGCGTGTTTCTGCCAATATGGTGAGCCAACTTGAACATAACCCGGGTTATGTGAACTTTGTGATAGAAACGGGACTCGGGGAGTCTTGACCCGCGCATATGGCTTAAATTGACGTTGCGGTGTGAGAAATGAGTCAGGCGGAATCGTACCTGTTCTATGTCATTAGGTGGGACTGTTGGCATAGATTAGTGTCTCCGGCATTCTATGGCTTAAATTGACGTCACCCTAGCCAAGAAGACAAAATGCTCATAAGGTTGGCCGTCCAAGGGACGGTGGTGAGACGGAAATGTCTATGGCTTAAATTGATGTGACGTTGGCCGGTTCGCCGTGAATGTGCCCTGAGTGCACAGGGTGTGTGGTCGTGCGTGCCTGCACCTGTGATGAAGTGTGTTTACACTATACTGCTTGATTATGCTAAAAAAATGCAGGGAAAGAGCATCGCCGCCCCGAGTTGGGGGCGGGGTCATTATAAATTGGTCAGCATAGCTGACCGTTGCTTTTGTTTTCCACCGTGCGGTGGATTGTTGCTTGCAGGTGCTGCGGAGCTGAGCGGTAAATAGCAGGCTAAAGCCCAAGTTGCTGATCCGGTCCTCGAAGGCCTAATTTTTTAGTGTTTTTCTTATATTCTCATGTTTGACCGGCCTGCGTGCCGAGGTTTGGTAGACACTTATATTTGAGCAAACTTTTGTAAGGTCATAAGGCCAGTACTCGTGTATTGTACATTCCTGTTGGTTTGAGTAGTGGACATTCATGCTTTGCTGGGTTCTTTATTCTTTACAACTTAATAAACTGCTTACGCTAGATGCTCTGTGTAGGACGTTGTGATTGGTTGGTTGGTTTCAATAAGTAACCCACCGGTCTGTCCGTGGTATATGGCATCGGGCCCCGGCCGGACCTACTGCTATATGTTATGTGACAGATAGGGGTGCTACAATTTGGAATCAGACTACTGGGTTTGATCAGGCTTAAATGAATTTGTGGGCGAATTCCATTTAAGGGGTGGTGAGCACACATGTGTGCGTCATCATTATAACATGAAAAGAACCCATGAATGTCCACTTAGGAATGAAAATACACATGTTTGGGGAACCTGCGTGTTCCTATAATTGCTTTTTGTAATTTTGTGTGGTCGCTTATCTTTGTTTTGCATGATTATAGGTGACCAGTAGTTGTGCTGGGCCGTCAGAATAGTCAGCTTCTAAGGCGAGCAACGCACCAAACGATGCGCCTGCAACACCCCCTTCAGCCGAGACCATTCAATTGGTAGCGGAGGCTGTGTTTGTGATGATCAACGCGCAGCCTGCAAGGCACGTGCAGCAGCCCGCTCCTGCCGTGGAGCAAGTACCGCTTTAAGCGGCAGAGCCAAGGAGGGTGTAATAGGTGGTCGTGGAGCCGGTGTTGTCGAGGAGAGCAACGGAAAAGCAGCTGAAGCACATGATGGGCTTCAATCCTCCTGTGTTCTCGGGGACGAGAACCCCAACTCAAGCGGAGAATTGGCTCTCTAGAGTTAATAGAGTGCTGACAGCGACTGAGACTGTGGAGTGGAAGAATAACACTATTGCAACGTTCTTGCTGGATGGTGACGCAAGGCTATGGTGGGAAGGCTTGGAGCTAAACCATCTGAGGGGCAGGTAGTTGGTTGATGTCTCAATGGAGGAGTTTTCAAGGTTGTTCTTGGCACGATACCTCCCCTCATCCTAGAGGATTGCTTTGGAGAATGTCTTCCAGAAGTTTTTTCAAGGAGACAGTACCGTGGATGAGTATCTCCACGAGTTTACTCGTTTAGGCTGGTACGCAAGTGCTACTTTTGTTGATGAGGAGCGCAAGACGTACCAATTCTACGAAGGTTTGAGAGATGACCTAAGATTGCTACTTTCAGGGCCTATGGCGCAGGGTTTCATGACCTTGGTCAATTCGGCCCGGTCCTTGGAAAAGGACATGAAGAATGTTCAGGCAAAGAAGGACTCTAGTGGCAGGAAATCGGAGTTTAAAGTGCCGACTACTTTGAAGTCTGGATATCGCAGACCACAAAAAGGCTAGGACGTCGGGCCCAGCCCCTTCTACCGGTGCCTCAGGGGCAACCAACCGAACCCTAGGCGCTTGTTTCACTTGTGGAAAGACGGGGCATTTTGCCCGTGATTGTTGGAGCGGACGTCCGAAGTCTGAGAGAAAGCAAGGAGCAACTTATGAAGAAAATGGCAAGGCGGTGGAGTCAACTACGTCCCACTATGCTCTGACTCAACCGAGAGTTTATAATCTGGGCTAGCAAGAGGCCATTAAACAGGCAGATGTGGTGATAGGTACGGTTTAATTTATAGCAAGTTAGCTTTAAATACTGTTACCTAGTGCTTGTTAGCTTAATACTGTTTGTATAGGCTTTGTTCTGATTTGCGATAGTCCAGCACGAGCACTATTTTATACGAGAGCTTCACACTCCTTTTTGTCTGAAGGTTTCATAACACACATCGGAGTCCCCTCTTTGTTGGCGAAGGACAAATTGGATGTGTTGCTGCCGAATGGGTGTTCGATGCGCGCGGACAGAGTATGTGTCATAAAGGTTCATATTGGAAGTCAAGAGTCGACTTGCTAGTGTTGTTGCTTTCGCTAGCAGAGTTTGAGATCATCTTCGGTATGGATTAGCTTTCGGAGGAGAAGGCTTTTATAGATTTCATCCGCAAAGAGGTCAAACTGGGTGTTGGGCAGGAGACAATGTTTACGGGACTGAAGGGATCGAGCAAGACGCTGATGTCTGCTCTTCAGGTGGTCAAGGCAGTTCGTGCTGGTGTAGAGCTGTTCTTCATGTTAGTGGTGGTTGTAAAGCCTAAGCTCACTTTGGGTAGTATCCCAGTGGTTTATGAGTACCCCGAGGTGTTCCCAGATAATCTTCCCGGAGCCCCACCGTAGCGGGAGATCGACTTCACGATCGAGCTCATGCAAGGTGCCAAACCTCTGTCACGTTCTCCTTATAGGTTGACGCCTAAGGAGATGGCAGAGTTAAAGGTTCAACTAGAAGAGTTGATGGAGCAAGGGTATGTGCGTCCAAGCTCGTCGCCTTGGAGCGCACTGGTCCTCTTTGTTAAGAAGAAGGACGGTAGCTTGCGGTTGCGTATCGACTACAAGGAGTTGAACAAGCTAATGAAAAAGAATAAATACTCGATCCCAAGGATTGATGATCTTTTTGATCAGTTAGTCGGGTCGTCGGTGTATTCAAAATTGGATCTGAAGTCTGGATATTATCAGCTAAGGATAAGGGAGAGTGATATACCGAAGACAACATTCAGCACGAGGTATGGGCATTTCGAGTTCACGGTCATGCTGTTTGGGCTGACTAATGCGCCATCGGTGTTCATGGATCTGATGAATAGGACGTTCAGAGAGTACCTAGACCAATTTGTGATCCTCTTCATTGACGATATATTGGTGTACTCACAGTGCTAGGAAGATCACTTCAAGCATTTTCATCTGGTGTTGGAGACGCTGAGGAGGAATGAACTTTACGCAAAATTCTCCAAATACGAGTTATGGTTATCCTCACTAGCATTCCTTGGTCATATTGGCAGCGGTGAAGGAATTGCGGTAGATCCAGCAAAGATTGTTACGATACGGGAGTGGCCTGTGTTGTCTTCGGTAGCGGAAGTCTTGAGTTTTCTGGGGCTTGCCGGCTATTACAGGCGCTTCATAAAGAACTTCTCGCAGATAGTGTTACCTCTCACAAAGCTGATAAGGAAGGATCAGAAGTTCTTATTGACCCAGGAGTGCGCGTAAGCGTTTGAGGAGTTGAAGAGTCGGTTTACCACGGTGCCAATGCTAAGTTCGCCGCGTGGGACCGAAGGTTTCGAGATTTATAGTGATGCCTCAGGCAGTGGTTTGGGCTGCGTACTGTTGTAGCATGGGAGTGTTATTGCGTATGGATCGCGTCAGCTGAAAGTGCATGAAAGGAATTATCCGGTCCATGAATTGGAGTTGGCGGCCGTGATATTTGCACTTAAGCTATGGAGACACTATTTGTACGGTGTAAAAGTCGATATTTATACCGACCGTAAGAGCTTGAAGTACCTTTTGGATCAGAAGGATCTAAACATGAGGCAGCGGAGATGGATGGAGTTCCTAGGGGAATATACATTCAAGATTCATTATGTACCCGAGAAAGGAAATGCAGTTGCGGATGCGTTGAGTCGCAGGGCTCCCGCCCAATCCAACTGGTTGTCAGTTCATGATGAGATGTTAATTCGAGAGTTGGAGGCGTTAGAGATCTGTTGTGTTGACAAGCAGACTAGTGCCAAAGCATTGTTGAACTGGACAGAAGTTCAGTATGATATGGCTGATCTGATTCGGCAGGATATGGGGTTGGATGACGGCATGAAGGTGCTCATGGATTCAGCTTTGGATGGGTCAAATTCCCAGTTTTCAGTTGAAGATGGACTTCTAAGGAAGGGCAATCATTTGTGCATCCCAAACATGGGTAATCTACGGGCGGAGTTGATGTACGAGGCTCATCATACCAAGTACTCAATCCACCCAGGGAGCACGAAGATGTACCGGGACCTAAAGAAGTTGTTCTGGTGGCCAGGACTCAAGAAGGATGTGGCACTGTTTATGGCTAAATGTAAGACTTGCGCCTTAGTAATGGCAGAGTGTCAAAAGCTAGGAGGATTCTTGAAATCCTTGCCTATTCCGGAATGGATGTTCGACGACATATCGATGGACTTTGTGCATGGCTTTCCAAGGTCGCAGAAGGGAAACGATGCCATCTGGGTGATCGTAGATCGGTTAACAAAGGTATCGCACTTCATTCCGCATAGGAAGGATGATTCGGTGGAGAAACTAGCGAAGCTGTATGTGGATAATATAGTCAGACTGTACGGTGTGCCCCGCAGCATCGTGAGTGATTGTGATGGACGTTTTACATCCAATGATTGGAGGTTGGTGCATCAGATGCTGGGGACTAGATTGAAGTTCAGCATAGCCTTCCATCTATAGACGGATGGGCAGACCGAGAGGGTCAATAGAACTATGGAGGACTTGCTTCGCATGTGCGTTCAAGATTTCGGAAAGCATTGGGAAGACCATCTGTATCTAGTGGAATTTGCTTACAACAATAGCTACCAAGCAAGTATACAGATGGCGCCCTTTGAGGCCCTATATGGTAGGAAGTGTCACACGCCATTGTAGTGGCTAGAGACGGGTGAGGCAAGGTTGTACAAGAAGCAGGAGGTGGAGAGTGCTACTTCCTTGGTGCGAATCATTTGAGAGCGTTTGCTGATCGCTCAGGATAGACAAGCAAAGTACTACAATACCAAGCATCAGAACGTGGAGTTCGCGGTCAGCGATTGGGTGTACTTGAAGATAAAGCCGTTCAAGGGTATGTCACGGGTTCGACGCTTGAAGAAGCTGAGCCCGAGATACCTTGGACCATTTGAGGTTCTGGAGCGGATCAGCGAAGCGGCTTATCGTCAGAGGCTTTCAGTGGAGTTGAGTAGTCTACACGATGTATTCCACATTTTTGTGTTGTGGAAGGTGGTGAAAGAGCCTTCGCAGGTGATCGCAGTTGATCAAGTGCCGATGGACGAAGGGTTGACGACTAAGGTCAAGCCCATTCGTATTAAAGACTTTAAGGTCAAGCAAATCCGTAATAAGGAGATCAGGATGGTCAAGGTCCATTGGGACAATTGCGGTCGGGAGGAGCTCTCTTGGGAATGGGAGCAGACCATGCTAGAGAAGTACCCAAAGCTATTTCACTCAGGTAATGTTTTTGGTTTTATTTATCTTTCCTTTCATAATTTCGTGGACGAAATTGTTTTAAGAGGGAGAGAGTTGTAACGCCCCGAAACTCAAATGGGTGATGGGTGACATTTTAAGGAAAATCTGGGTTTTGGTAGAGGTCACACGGCCTGGGACACGGGCGTGTCCCAGGGCGTGTCATGCTCGGGTTCGGCATTGGTCGCGTGGTCGACGATTTTGGAGTCAACGATCGTTGGGGGGGGGGGGTTGAACACGGCCTGGGACACGGGCGTGTCAGTCACTCAGAGCCTTGAACCAAACGATCATTGAGTGAGGGAAGCACGGCCTGAGCCTAGGTGTGTTCGGGTCCGACACGGGCGTGTGAAATTCGACACGGGCGTGGCGAATACCCCGGTCCTCCTCGGGTCGTGTAGAGGTTTGTGCTAAGGCTGTTACACGGCCTGGGACACGGGCGTGTCCAAGGGCATGTCTAGCACACGATATGTGACACGGGCGTGTCATATGGCCATGTTGTGCTCGGGTTGTTTTGGACCTGTGTCGTTGAGGGAACACGCCCAGCTACACGGGCATGTATTGGCTGACACGGGCGTGTCAAGCCTGACATGGGCGTGTCGGGTACACGTGTTCTTTTTAGGATGCGGCGGTTTCGACGGCGAATGGGTGACACGGCCCTGAACACAGGCGTGTCAGAACTCGTGTTCGGCCCAGGTTTTGGAAATTCGGGCTAAATCACAGCCGTTCGTTTCCTTGTTTTTGGATCTGATGGTTTAGGCTCTTCCCACCTTAGGGTTAAGGACAGTTCAGGGGTGTAAATTCCTCATAATCTTGGATTCACTCCCTTTCTAAGATCTAGAGAGAGGAGAGAGCAAGGAGGAAGAAGGAAGGCAAGATCCGGTCACCGGAGGAGTTTCGAGGCTCCAAATCGCGAGCCGACTTCAGATCTGCGGAGGCAAGAATATTCTGGTGCTTTTCATCCGCATAGATTTCCATGGCGCCAAGGAAAAACACAAGGGTAACAATTCTCATCCTAGGACATGTGAAGTCCTCTTTTCCTTTGCATAGGAAGCCCTCTCTCGCGAGTATGCGGTGAGTTTGTGGCGTTCCTTGGGGTAGATATGTGAAGTCCCTCTTGTGTAGAGTCCATATATGAGAGCAGACATAGGCATGATGTGTGAAGCCTACACGGACAAGTCTGTTTGGATCGGTGATGTTGCATTGCATATATGGCCGGATAAGACTGTGCGCGAATGTTTGTTTTCAGGTTTTCTACGGGGTAGATTGCAATAGGGAGCCTTGGGGACTAACTCCAAGGTGCACCCGAAAAACTGGGCAAATGCGTGTTTCTGCCAACATGGTGGCCGGGGAGCCAACTTGAACATAACCGGGTTATGTGAATTGTGTGATAGAAACGGGACTCGAGGAGTCTTGACCCGCGCATATGGCTTAAATTGACGTTGCGGTGTGAGCAATGGGTCAGGCGGAATCGTACCTGTTCTATGTCGTTCGGTGGTACCGTTGGCATAGATGAGTGTCTCTGGCGGTTTATAGCTTAAATTGATGTGACCCGAGCCAGGAAGACAAAATGCTCATAAGGTTGGCCGTCCAAGGGACGGTGGTGAGACGGAAATGTCTATGGCTTAAATTGACGTGACGTTGGCCAGTTCACCGTAAATGTGCCCTGAGTGCACGGGGTGTGTGGCCGTGCTTGCCTGCACCTGTGATGAAGTGTGTTTACACTATACTGCTTGATTATGCTAACAAAATGCAGGTAAAGAGCATCGCCGCCCCGAGGTGGGGGCGAGGTCGTTATAAATTGGTCAGCATAGCTGACCGTTGCTTTTGTTTGCCACCGTGCGGTGGATTGTTGCTTGCAGGTGCTGCGGAGCCGAGCGGTAAATAGCAGGCTAAATCCCAAGTTGCTGAGCCGGCCCTCGAAGGCCTAATTTTGAGTTTTTTTCTTATATTCTCATGTTTGACCGGCTTGCGTGCCGAGGTTTGGAAGACACTTATATTTGACAAACTATTGTAAGGCCATAAGGCCAGTACTCGTGTATTGTACATTCCTGTTGGTTTGAGTAGTGGACATTCATGCTTTGCTGGGTTCTTTATTCTTTGCAACTTAATAAACTACTTCCACTAGATGCTTTGTGTAGGACATTGTGATTGGTTGGTTGGTTTCAATAAGTAACCCACCGACCTGTCCGTGGTATATGGCGTCGGGCCCCAGCCAGACCTACTTCTATATGCTATGAAACGGATAGGGGTGTTACATGACACACCTTTCTTTGTTAGGGAAGTGAGGGGAAGGACTATCTTTTAAAATCCCTGCACAAACTTATGATAATATCCGGCAAGTCCAAGGAAACTCCGTATATCGGCCGCCGACTTCAAGGTCGACCACTCCTTTACGTCACGCACCTTAGCCGAGTCTACTGCTAACCCAACTCCACTAATCACATGACCCAAGAAGGAAACTTCTCGGAGAGAAAATTCACATTTGCTGAACTTAGCAAAGAGGGAATGCTCTTTTAGCTTCTTCAAAACTGGGGCAAAGTGTTCGGCAT
Source organism: Platanthera zijinensis (assembly GCA_039513925.1). NCBI lineage: Eukaryota > Viridiplantae > Streptophyta > Magnoliopsida > Asparagales > Orchidaceae > Platanthera > Platanthera zijinensis. The sequence continues at coordinate 75,088,622 of CM077089.1, read as the reverse complement.
GCTCCTATTCTATCTTCTAATAAACTAGAATGTCATCGATGAAGACACCTAAATACGGCTCGAACACCCTGTTCATCAAACTCATGAATTCCAAAGGGGCGTTCATGAGTCCAAATGGCTTCACCGTGAACTTGTACAAACCGTATCTCGAGCTAAATGTGGTCTTCTGAATATCTTCCTCTCGTATCCTCAATTGATAATACCCCAAGTGTAGATCCAATTTGGAAAACCAATGCGCTCCCACCAACTGATCGAATAACTCGTTGATCTGGGGTAACGGGTAGGTGTTCCACACAGTTAGTCATTTGAGCTCCCGATAATCTGTGAACAATTTTAATATTCCGTTCTTCTTCTTAACAAATAGAACAGGGGCTATCCAAGGCAATGAAATGGGACGAAAAAACCATGACTCTACTAATTCTTGCAACTGAACTCTAAACTCAGCGAGTTTCCTTGGGGCCATTCTGTAAGGGGTCCGAGAGATAAGCTTGGCACCCGGTACTAGTTTAATTTGAAAGTCCACTTCTCTATGTGGGGGTAGTCCTGACAGCTTCTCGGGAAACACCTCAGGGAAATCCCGCACTACTCGCATATCTTTCATACTTGGTGCAATCTATTTTAATTCAAAACATATCATATATACTTCGTCCCCTTCCATATGGGCCTTAAGGGCCTGAATCAAAGAAAACAACATACGAGGTGCAAATTTGATACCTTGAAAATTGACCTCCGAGTCTCCATGCCTCAAGGTGATTTGCTTTGCCGCACAATCTATCTTGGCATGGTGCCAATCCAACCACGATATGCCGAGAATGAGATTAAATTTTGGGATTCCCAAAACCGTTGCATGTGTTTTAAAAATCTTTCCCCCAATATGTACTTCCAGGTCACACTTGGCGTCTGACGTAATCTCGGATCCATCTGGGAGGCGTACTCTCCGTGTGATACCGGTGAATTATTGTACTCCTTCTAGGTTTTTAACAAAGTCTGCCGAAACAAACGAGTGAGTGGCACCGGTATCCAATAGAGTATAAGCTGGTTCCCCACTAACCATCATGGTGCCTAAGTGTCAATTATAAAGACTCAATGCTAGATTCCTAGCACGACTTAGGCAATTGAAGAGAAATGCTTATAACGTATTAACAAAATCACGATATACCTGCAATCACATCCTTAGGATTCCGCTCCTGTGCCATATCCAGTGCAAACATATACTCTCGAGCAGGTCCAGGATTCCTTCCTCGCGATCCTCGTCCTCGACCTCACACATATCCCCATCCTCATGGAGCTGCCGGAGGAGGAGCAGGGGGAGCATCTCCACCTAATTGTCGACAATAGTTTCGGATGTGGCTCGGCTGATTGTACTAGAAGAAAACTCGCTCGTACTGCTCCCTAGGCTATAGGTCCAGTTATTGCGGTGGAGGTAGTGCTGGCTGCGGGTCTGGATGCTCCATTCTAAACTTTTGTCGAAAGCAACCTCTAACTCTATTGTTTCCTCTACCTCTGTTGTCCTGCCTCCTTCTATAACTGGGTCCTGCTTCCATTACTCGCTCAGCGGGTCTCTTATCGCTAGCTTGTACTCCCAAATGATTTGATTCCAACCTTTTCACCATATCTAGTATCTCTGTTAAGCTTTAGTTCGCTATAAACAAAAGGGCTTGCCTTAGGGGATCTCGCAAGCCTTTGTAAAACTTCTTTGCATAACAACGGTCATCCAACTCGTAAGCATTCACAAACCTAGTGAAGTGCATAAACTCCCTTTGATATTCCATCACGGACTTAGATCCTTACTTCAATTGTAGGAATCTTTCTTCAAGCTCATCTAGAGCGGTCAAGGGAATGAAACGCTCCAAGAAAGCTTCAGAAAACTCATTACAACTGATCTCTGTGTACACTCGGCCTTGGAGAGTGGAACCCATGAGGGACTTCCACAACCTCTTCACATGCATTTCCAAGACTGACACCACTAAGGTCATAGCCATATTGGCTGGACATCTGATTCCATCCATCAACTCTTGCATAGTGACGAGCCATTCTTCAGTATGGACAACCGACTCCATCCCATTATAAGTAGGTGGGGAGAGGGCTCGAAAGGTGCTCAAATAGTTTGAGCCCGGGTCTTTTTGTTGCACCGGTTCCCGTTGAGACCTGAAAGCATCCAGAATTGCCATTAGCGTTTGTCCCAACTCCGACTACTGGAACTGGGTAGGGACTGAAGGGGCTGGATTGCACACTACTAGCTCTACACGTGCCATGATCTACACATAAATGTACAAATCTAAGGTCAGGTTGGCTAATCGTAGGTTAACAACTGGACAGCCTTTGTGTGAATTACACATGGGCACACCACTGCTTCCGCTATGTTAGTTTGACCCCAAACTATCCAATCGAGTAGGGGTGGCACAATTGTTCCATTACTTCTTTAGTTGAGGATCGTTGCAAGCTGATACCATTTGTAAGACCCCCCTCCCGGAACACAAGACACGATAGAGGGGAGTCTTATGCCCAGAACAGCCGCCTTGCAGTAACTCCAACATACAGGTTGACCGATACAACAAGACGCCTATCCTGTCGGCTAAAACAAATATCATCCATGCCAACCCAGCAAAAAGAATATATTGAAGTCAAAATCCACACTAGTATATAAGTCTAAACAGTAAAACAATAATAAGAAATAACAATACTTCTATAATATCAGAGTACACAAAAATTGCCCAAAGGGGATACAGTATGAGTCTCTCCAAAAACTCACATCCATAACTGACGGCAACAATGGTAATGTCGTACCAGGTGTCACAACCCGCATTTTCTCCCAATTTAGAAATTATCAGAGTATGAGAAAGCACGGGTCATGATGCCACGTCGAGCAGGGGATAACTGCTGACGCTAAAGCAAAACCATCTACTTACTTAATGAAAGAAATTCATGAGTTTAATTATTAGAAAATCAGTTATATTTTAGAGGCTGTATCCCTCGGCTCGGTGGATCATCTAGACCACAATTTAAAACTATACTTATACGCTGCAGAAAAATACTTTATTCAGGTTTGACATCCTAAGGAGCGCATAAGGGTCCCAAGAGAACCACCCATGCTATGCAAGACCCTACATTTAATTTATATAATATATAAGAAAACGGTCTTTATACGTTATTTGGAAAATAGTGATTAAGTTTTATAAAACATGCTGATCATGAGCTTTATTTATTATAATAATTGTAGTTTAAAAGTAACTAGCCACCTAGCATAAATCCTCCTCAGAGCAAGTAGACTATCTCCAGAAAACGGTAGCAGCATAAGTAAAATATCCAGTACAAAGGTAAAAAACTACCAGTGGGCGCCAACAACCTGACACGAACCCACTGGCACATATGTATGTCTGTAAGAAAGTACTGAAAAACTACCTCACCAACAAAGCAAACGGATCTCCAAGGTCCAAGAGACCACCAGCAACACCACCACAACCTAGCCACCCAACTGGCTACAGCTCAGAACCTGAGGCATTCCAAAAGAAAACAGAATACCTCAGCAAGCAAAACAAGGTAAAAACTGCATGAAAGAGTCAACCAAGGGGGAAAAGTGAAAGAAAGGAGAACAACATACAGTAGAAAAGTCACAACTATCCAAAGTAGGACAATAAGAAAAGCACTACGTGCAAGGAAACAGCCACAACCCTGCCCAGGAACTACATCCTGCAGGGCCTACTAGGCTACCAAGAGCCCAAAGTGCTGCAATCTACCAAGGAAGAAACTTCTAACACCCTAAACTGTGGGAGGTGGTAGTAGCAAAAACAAACAACGAGGAACCGGATTGGAGGCAAACTCAATCCCCCATCCACCATGTCCAAGTCAACAAGCTCGAGGGTCCACACGTGAAAGCACAAGGGACCTTCCACCCACATGCCCAGCCCGTGCCTGGAGCAAGAAAAACAAGAGTGGCCTTGGCTAAATTACACAACTCCGCCCCCATAAAGAGCTACAAACTACCACTGCTAACTACGACCCACGATTCGGCCTTTAGGAAAGTAAAGAAAACGGCCGACAAGGAAAACCCAGAAATATAACAAGAAATTCACTCGGGAACGAAAACAAAGTAAGGGAAAATGTTGAAATAACTCAACACAGCTTGGCGTTGAGTGGGACCCACTCAACGCCTAACCAGACCTTGGCGTTGAGTGAGCTAGCCTCACTCAGCGCCAAAACAAGCAT